>CM038120.1:4734226-5080024 GCA_001642375.2 Mentha longifolia | reverse complement strand
AATGAATGTGGAATAGGCAAAAGAAAGGTTTTCATGGCTAAGGAAGGAGTTCAAAAAATAAAGGCTGGTGGTTTGTACTGCTCCACATATGTAGTCCTTCAGATAAGATGGTTTAATTTGTCTTCCTGAGGAGGTAGTAGGAACATGTGGAACAGAAGCTGAGTGAGTACGAATCTGTGTGTGACTCTGTGGAACAGATGGTGATAGAGGAGGAAAGTTGGAAGGAGAAGATGGAGTATGCAAAGGAAACTAAAGAGCAGATGGAGTAGAGTTATTTGAAAGAAAAGGAAAAACTTCATCATGGAAAACAACATCCCTACTTATGAAAATTTTATTGGAAGTGAGATCCAGCAGCTTATACCCTTTATACCTTGGGGGTATCCTATGAAAACACACTTCACTACCCTAGGGGTGAACTTATGTCTGTCTCTATTCAAAGTAGAAACAAAACACAAGCAGCCAAAGGTGCGGAGGTGTGAGTATTTTGGTGGTTTATTGAAGAGAATCTGAAATGGAGTGAGGTTAGTGAGTTGTGGTACAGAAGAGGGGGTTCAATTATATAAGATATGAGATGTGAGTTTGCAATCCCCCTAGTAACCTATAGGTATATGGGACTGGAAGTAAAGACCTCCAGCAACATTCAAGAGATGTTGATGTTTTCTCTCATCTCTGGCATTTTGTTGTGGTCTCTCCACACAAGAATGATGTACTATAGTTCCAAATTTTTCATAGAGAAGAGGTAGGTGAAATTATGTCCCATTATCACACCTAATGGTTTTTATGGACTTTCCAAACTATGTCGAGACTTGTTGGAAGAACTGGTGATGATATGACCTGCTTCAGTTTTCTGAGTTATGAGTAGGTCCAAGCAAAACGTGAACAATCATCTACTATGGTTAAAAAATATCTTTGACCAAGTGTAGTAACAGGAGTAAAAGGACCCCAAAGGTCACAGTGTATAAGATCAAAAATAGCATATGCAATATTTAGAGAATAAGGAAAACAAAGCCTCTTTTGTTTAGCAAGAGGACACACTTCACAAATCTTTTGTTTTACATTCTTAAGAGACAGAGAAGGAGATAATATTTTGAGTTTTTCAGGTCCTAAGTGACAAAGCCTAGAGTGCCAAACATCAGCACTAACTATAGAAGAAACACTTGAAGAAGGTATAACTGACTGGACTGGTTCAAGTACGTATAGATTTCCAACTCTTCTACCCATCTCAATCAGCATTCCCTTGGAAGCATCCTGAATAAGACATTTGTCATGAGTAAAGGTGACACAACAGTTATTTGAGGTTGTCAAGCTACTAATGGACAAAAGATTATAGGAGAAACTAGGTATAAACAACACTGAGTTTAGATTTAGAGAATGAGTGACTTGAACAGATCATATACTAGATATTGGAACTTGCTGACTATTTGGTAAAGTAACAAAAGCAACTACCAACTTGGTGAGAGAGTTAAAGGCTGAGGATGAGCAACATACATGGTGTGTTGCCCCTATGTCAATTAACCAAAGAGATTGGGATTGTGAAACAGAATCAACTAATGGAGTGAAAGAGAACATACCACTAAAAGATGGGTTAAAATCAGAGGAACCAGTTGATGAATTTGTAGGAGCACTCTCAGCAGTAATAGCTTGCCTTTGAATTTGGGATTGCAAGTAAGAGAGCAACTGTTGGCATTGTTTGCAGACAAAGTGTTAGGAACAGGAGTTGAGGGAGCAAGAGGATTAGTTTGAGGGATAGAAGAACCATCATTGTTGAGCTAAACTCCAACATTATGCACAGACTTCTGCATATTTGAGGAAGATTCACCACTAAAATTATTTTGACCACGGCCCCTACCTCTACCAAAACTATGAGAATAACCATGAAGTTGATTGTGCGTTGACAATGAGTGTAGTACAGTCTTTCCCTTCCACCTCTGCCAACAAATCCCTGAGCAACATTAATAAAACCAGGTGTTTCACTTATTGGTGTAACCACAGTATTAGGTGTTAGTCCAATATTCTTCTGCCTTTCTTCTTGAAGAACAAATGAGAAAATCTTAGAGATAGATGGAAAAGGATCTAGACTGAGTAAGTGAGATCGAAGTGCAGCATATGAATCACTCAATCCCATCAGAAAATGTATAGCAAAATCACGTTGTTGATGGTCTCTCCATTTTTTAGAGTTGCCACATCTACAAGCATTGCACTCACACCAACACTTTGGTTCAAAATCTAAAAACTCATACTGCACGTAGGTGTTTACATCTGATGAACCCTGCCTTAAATTATAAAGTTGTTGCTTCAAATCATAAACTCTTGCAATATCTCCTTGTGAAAATCTCTCTCGGAGATCATTCCAAATCTGAGTACCCGATTCCATATACATTAAACTAGATCTAATCTGAGGTATTGTAGCATTTCTTAACCAAGAAACAACTATTCCATTGCACCTTTCCCAGTGAGGTAAAAGTGGGATCTAAAATATCTGTGGGTTTCTTAATAGATGCAGTAATAAAACCAAGTTTATTTTTAACCAACAATGCAGTCTTCATAGATATGCTCCAATTCACATAATTTGAACCATTCAAAAGCTCAGTGACTAAAATTGTACCGTGATTATCACTGGAATGAATATAGAGTGGGCTTGAAGGCGGCGGCTCGTCTTGAGGAAAAGCTCCAGCGACCTCACGATTAGGTGGGCAACCATAGCTGAGAGTAATCAAAGAAAATGAAGAAAAGCACAGCAGTAACCTGGGCTCTATGATACCATATTCAAGAATTTGAGAGATATTGCGGAAGGAAAAATTTCATTTCTGTTGATGAAGAGAATGAGCTTCCGTACATGCATAACTCACGTGAACAATATTTAAAGAAGGAAAAATAAAAGCCCTAAATGCTGACTCAACAACTAGAAATAAAATATAACATATAAAACGTAATAAAATGACAAATGCGACTACTACTCTTTCTTCTTTATTTTATCCTTCCCGCCTATCTCCTTCCTCACCTCTCCTTTAATCCTTTTTTCTCCAATTGTAAATTGCACAACTTTATACTATCCTATATTCCTATGTATGTGTTCTCACTTCTCTCTGACTAAAAATGGAAGATAAAGTTGGTCAATGGTAGGAATCAACCAGACTGAGATCTTGCTATATTACATGTTCAGTGAGTGCTCACAACACAAAATCCAAAACACTAAACTAACCCTATCAAAAGAGAGAGAGATTGAAGATTCAAAAAAAAGGAGGGGGGGGGGGGGATAAACAGAATTAAAAACAAAATCCAATTGAGCCGGTTTTTTCGTGTTGTTAAGAGACTTGACCACGAAGCTGACATATGCTCGGGTCTGAGACAAAGTTGGCCGGTCCGAATTTCCATCTAGCCGTGAAAATTAATGCCCAATTAAAGAGCAAAAATGATCAGGTCGATCTGGCCGCTGAGCTCATTTGGCTTTTGAGTATTTTGGTCCGGGTCGTTCGGCCCGAAATTCCAACAAGCCTCGAATTTCATAGCCCAAACTAAGGGCAGCACGAGGCTGCTACTCATCAAGCTAGCCTTTTCAAGCCAAATTTGACAATTCTATAGGATATTTTTCTCAAACATAATATATATATATATATATATATATATATATACTTTTTTTTAGGCCACATAATATAATTATTTATTTACATGAATAATAATTCTCAAAAAATTGAATAGAGGAATAATTAATGATATTGTGCTTGCCGACTTTTTTGGGACCTCGATATGAAACTTTTAATTGGATATTTATAAAATTCTAGTAAAAGACAAGGCGAGTAAATATATATTGATCGAAAAAAAAAACTGAAATAAGAATCTATAAGTAGAAAGCAAAATAAATAAAGCATGGGAGAGACTTGTGAAATCGATACACCCAAGCAAATATTATAATTTTGATTTTTAGGGTTCATTTTCAATTGACGGCAAGTACGAGTATCTAATTGTGTACTTGATATATTAATCCTAAATTAATTTATGATTAATTAGCTAATGGCCTCGTCCTTGACCGTACGCTCTTCCCCTCAAATGGCTAAATCCACACACACCAGGAATAAAACGAGGGCCCACTGTAATTAAATAATTGAATATACTGTAGGAAACTAATAACATTACAAAATCAATGCATATAGTATTATCATTAGTAGTAGTATTACCACCTTCATTTGGCACTCTCTCTTCCCTCTCTCTCCTTTCATGGCCGGCTACTCCAAGAAAAATTGGCGCCATATGGCAAATCCACTGTTTCTTGTTCATGGCTCGATTGGTTTGTCTGTGTACACTTCTTCCTTTCATCTGAGGTATAGTATTATATTCTCACACACATACACATACTATACTTGTATATATTTCTCCATTCTTGGAACACTCTGTTCATCTCCAGAATTCAAGGCTCTCTACCTTATGAAGTGAGGGCCTTGTTCAAAACTTGGGTCTTTTTCTAAGAATTTGTGGTATTGGAGGCAAAGGGTTTGTACTTTGACTTTGAGGAGGTACAACTCTTGAATCGAACTTATTTCCTCACTTACATTACATGCTTTATTTATTTGTATTTGTATTTTTATTTGATGTTCATGTTTGGTTTGTTTCTTGGCAAAGCTGGTGGAAAATGGAAAAGTCCATAGCTCTAGATGCCGTTATTAAGGAGGAAGTTGATCTGGTATGATCTTGGTTGCATTTATTTCTAAGATTTTAATTGTTTTGTGCCCGAACATAGCTGCATTTTGATTGTGTATAAAGTGGGAAATGGGGGTATTGGAATTGAGGATTCTGGGCAGAAATTAATAATTTTACATATTAGAATCTATGAATTTCTGATTTGAAGAAAATTCTGTGAATTCTGCACTGTTTAAGAGCATTTGAGTTGCTTATAGTAGTATTTATTTTGGTATTTGCTTGAAGTGGAGTGATTAATCTATGCAGGAGAACATACCTATCGAAGAAGTATTTAAATGCCTCGAATGCACACGACAAGGGTTGAAGCAGAACGAAGTCGAGGATAGATTGGAACTATTTGGTTACAACAAACTCGAAGAGAAAAATGTTTGAACCAACCACCTCATTCTCATCTTTGTTTGTTCTATTATTCTAGTGCTTTTTTATTTTTGGTTTCCTCTTCTCATCCTTATTGATGTTGATAGGAAAGCAAATTTCTCAAGTTTCTGGGGTTTATGTGGAATCCTTTATCTTGGGTGATGGAAGCAGCAGCTATAATGGCCATAGCTCTTGCACATGGAGGGGTAAACATCTTCTCTCCATTTTTTCTATGTTAGAGAAACTTTCTATTAACAATTCTAAGTTATACTATTGCTCTGGATTCAATTATAAACTGAATCTTTGGAATATATTCTTATGAATGCAGAATAAGCAGTCTGATTATCCCGATTTCATTGGCATCATCGTGTTGCTGGTTATCAACTCCACGATCAGTTTTATTGAGGAAAATAATGCTGGAAATGCTGCAGCTGCCCTTATGGCTAGATTGGCTCCAAAAGCCAAGGTTTGTTTGATGATTTAAAAAAAAAAAAAAAAATTAAAAAATTAAAAACCTTGTAAACAAAATATGATGGTAGCTGAATTTTGTCCAGGTTCTACGAGATGGGAAGTGGAGCGAAGAAGAAGCTGCTATTTTGGTTCCTGGTGATATAATCAGTATCAAACTCGGAGATATTATTCCAGCTGATGCTCGTCTTCTCGAAGGAGATCCTCTTAAAATAGACCAGGTGCTTTAGTTTTAGATATACTGTAATCTCAACTTTTTTTCAATAAATTGACTGAAAATTTATGTGTGTAAGATGGAAAAAACTAAGAAATAGATGGGATGGAATGAAATTAGTTACGCATCTCAGTAAAATGATAGATACTAAAAATCAAATTGCACCAAGAAAAAAACATACTTGATTCAAGTTTAGTAGCAAGAAATCTCATCATCTCTTGATGTCTGTTATTTACTGTTTGGGATCATCATTATCTATGCAGTCTGCTCTAACCGGAGAGTCGCTACCAGTAACTAAGAACCCCGGCTCTGGGGTATATTCGGGCTCGACATGTAAGCAGGGTGAAATTGAAGCCGTTGTTATAGCAACTGGAGTTCACACTTTCTTTGGCAAAGCAGCTCATCTAGTCGAGAACACTAACCATGTGGGCCATTTCCAGAAGGTGTGATGAAGTTGGAAATGTCTATGTTATTGCAATAATCATAGCTCTTTTTTTGTATTCTTATTATTGATTTTTCCTCCAATGGACAGGTCTTGACCTCTATAGGAAACTTCTGCATTTGCTCGATTGCAGTAGGTATGCTGATTGAGATCATTGTAATATACGGCCTCCAGAAAAGATCGTATCGCCCTGGTATAGATAATCTTCTTGTATTGCTCATTGGGGGGATTCCGATTGCAATGCCGACTGTTCTTTCTGTCACCATGGCTATTGGATCCCATCGCCTATCTCAGCAGGTGCGAAGAAGAACTCTTAACTATGAGGCCTCATGCAAAATATATTGAGTAATTATTTCACTTTTTCTGATTCAAGGGAGCTATAACGAAGAGAATGACTGCAATCGAGGAAATGGCTGGAATGGATGTACTCTGCAGTGATAAAACAGGAACTCTGACTTTGAACAAGCTTAGTGTAGACAAGAATTTGATTGAGGTAATTTTATTTTTTTTAACTTTATCATCATGAACATGATTGCACCAGATAAACTCTATTACATCATGTTTTTGCAGGTTTTTGCCAAAGGAGTTGAGAAGGATGCGGTAGTACTTATGGCAGCAAGAGCATCGAGGCTCGAGAATCAAGATGCAATCGATGCTGCAATTGTTTCAATGATGGCAGATCCTAAGGAGGTATTATCTCTCACACAAATTTGTACATACATGCTTTTTCTTCATGGATTTATGCTTCAGTTTCTCTTGATGATTACTGAAAATGCTTCATGTAAGGCACGAGCTGGGATTACGGAAGTTCATTTTCTTCCATTTAATCCAACAGACAAGAGAACGGCTCTAACCTTCATAGACAAGGCTGGGAAAATGCATAGAGTTAGCAAAGGTGCACCGGAGCAGGTATTATCGAGTCTTCATTTCAGTCAATTTCTTCATCTTTGGATTCACAAATGTCTTTAACTTCTCTTGAAATGAACCTCTCTAGATTCTCAACCTTGCACACAACAGATCAGAAATCGAAAAAAGAGTACATGCCATAATCGACAAATTCGCAGAGTGTGGGCTCCGGTCCCTCGGAGTTGCTAGACAAGTAACTGATCTTCATAGATTGTTATATTTCATATCATTGCCTTTTGCTGTCTTTATTAATTTCTAGAAAGTTCTACAGGAAGTTCCAGCTGGCACCAAAGAAAGCCCTGGTGGCCCTTGGGAATTTGTTGGCCTTCTCCCGCTCTTCGATCCTCCTCGACACGATAGTGCTGAAACCATTAGAAGAGCTCTTGATCTTGGTGTCAGTGTCAAAATGATTACAGGTAGGATAAAAAAAAATGCTTTTTTTACCTTCAAAAATCAGTTGCCTTGTTCATGAACATAACCAGAAATGGTAACTTTTTGTAGGTGATCAATTGGCCATTGCTAAGGAAACTGGAAGAAGGCTTGGGATGGGAACAAACATGTACCCTTCTTCATCTTTGCTTGGTGATTCTAAGGATGAAGCTAATGCATCTTTACCTGTAGACGAGCTTATCGAAAAGGCTGATGGTTTTGCTGGTGTTTTCCCTGGTATGTGCAATGCTTCCTTCTTCTTTTTTAATTTCTTGAAATTTTGAGCTCTGATTTGAGTTTTTCAAACTGAAGAGCACAAGTATGAGATTGTGAAAAAGCTGCAAGCTAGAAAACACATATGTGGAATGACCGGTGATGGTGTAAACGATGCTCCCGCCCTCAAGATAGCTGATATAGGAATTGCTGTAGCAGATTCGACCGATGCTGCTCGTAGTGCTTCTGATATAGTTCTCACTGAGCCTGGATTGAGTGTGATCATCAGTGCTGTGCTTACAAGCCGTGCGATTTTCCAGAGAATGAAGAACTATACGGTATAATACAATAATAGTCCTTCAATTCAGTTATCAAGGGAAATAGGCAGTGAGAGTCTAATAGTTTCCAACCTTTGCTTTTCCAGATTTACGCCGTCTCCATCACTATACGTATAGTGGTAAGTTCTTGGTTGAACATATCATATGATCTTATCATAATACACAAGAAAATAATTAATTTGTGCCTTATATATATATATATCTTGCTGAAAAATGTAATATTTTATATGCAGTTGGGATTTATGCTGCTCACAGTATTCTGGGAATTCGACTTCCCTCCTTTCATGGTTCTTGTCATTGCCATCCTCAACGATGGTAAAAAAACTATCGCCTCTTTCGTGAAACGAAACATCTTCTTTTGAATCCTTATTTGTCTGAGAGAGAGACCATTTGTTTTTGTAGGTACTATAATGACAATATCGAAAGACAGAGTGAAGCCATCTCCATTTCCAGACAGTTGGAAGCTGAGTGAGATTTTTGCAACTGGGGTAGTCCTAGGAAGTTACATGGCTCTAATGACTGTAATATTTTTCTGGGCCGCGTACGAAACAGATTTCTTCCCGGTAAGCCAAACACCATACTTGAAAATCTTTCAAGTTATCACTATTGTTTCCACAGTTTAGTCTCAACTCTTTTCTTTTTTTTTCTGCAAATTTTTCCTACCTGTAGAATCATTTCAACGTGCGAAGCTTCAACAGCCACCACCGCAACATGTCGATTCCTGCACAAGCTGATCCTCTCAACGAGATGATGGCATCTGCAGTTTATCTTCAAGTCAGCACTATTAGCCAGGCCTTGATCTTTGTGACTCGATCCAGAGGAATTTCTTTCTTCGAACGCCCCGGTTTCCTTCTTGTCACTGCTTTCCTCATTGCACAACTGGTGATAACTCAAACCATTCCCTACAGAGAAAGAGAGAGAGAGAGAGAGAGAGAGAGAGAGAGAGATCCAATCTATCTAATCTGATCCATCTCTTCCTTTTGTTAAGATTGCAACTGTCATAGCTGCAACTGCAACGATAAAATTTGCTGGAATCCGAAGCATAGGGTGGGGGTGGACAGGGGTGATCTGGCTGTTTAATACAGTGACATACTTGCTTCTTGATCCAATCAAATTTGGTGTTAGATATGCTCTCAGTGGAAGAGCATGGGGTCTTGTTTTGGAAAAAAGGGTAAAGTTCTTGTAATCGTTCTTCTAGTTTTAGTTTTGTCGAAATAGAAGAATCCAAGTAAGGATATATGATTGTTTGATTTGATTTCCACAGACTGCATTCTCAACTAAGAAGGACTTTGGAAGGGAAGCGCGCGAGGCTGCATGGGCAGCTGAGCAGCGGACGCTGCATGGGCTTCAGCAAACAACGTTGTTCGAAAAGAGCACCTTTGGGGAACTTAATCTGATGGCTGACGAAGCTAAACGACGTGCAGAGATCGCAAGGTTAGTTTGTTTGGGAAGAAAGATGTGACTGAAGATTATTTGGATTAGGTGTTTTGTTGATTTTGAGAGAATGTGTGGTTTTTGCAGGTTGAGAGAGATTCATACCCTCAAGGGAAAGGTGGAGTCTTTTGCAAAGCTAAGAGGATTGGATATTGATGCCATGAACCAGCACTATACTGTTTAATCAATCATCTCTCCTTTTCAATCTCTCCCTCTCTCTCTCTCTCTCTCTCTCTTTCTTTTTTTTTTCTTTTTTTTCTTCTATACTTTGTATTCATCACATGAATTTGTAGCTGCGTCAATTACAACAAAATAATAATATATATTTTAGTTATTGTGATTCAGTTAAAGCAAAGGTCTTAATTTTTTTTTTTTTTTTTTTTTTCTGAATAATAGAATCGTACATGAATTTTGAAACATAAACAAAGATGATCAACTTCAGCTTATTTGTCTGTAGTATATATATATAAGAAAAGAAAAGAAAAAAAGGCTGAAGTCAAGGCAAAGCCAGGAATCAGTATTCAGGAATCATTCATGGATTCCTTGCTTCTGTTTTATCACTTCTACTAACAACAAGCCATTCCAATCTCTGTCTCTCTATGTATACGTATATATATATGCACATTGAGGTAGTATTGATTTGAATTAGTAATAGTAATATATTGAAGATGGGATTGGCCATGAGTTTTATGGGAAAAGGTGAAAAATGTAGTTCAAATTTTGGTTGGTTGAAGAAAAAATGCTTAGGGTTTTGTGTGTGCAGGTTTGCCAACAACACAGATGCTGAATTTGGTGATGGGAACACTTGAAAGGCAGTTCATTGATAAAGAGATCAAAACTTTTGAGGATTTTCATATGGCAATGCTTCATATCTTCAGGTACTATAACATTCATTCCTTTCTCTTCCTTCTACTCATCTCTAATTTTCATATATAACCTCTTTTCTATTTCCAGCACCGTCAACTCCGCATTGCCCGGTAAACATTACGACACCCCCTCTCGAGACGATGTCCAGGTCTCTCTCTCTCTCTCTCTCTCTCTCTCTCTCTCTGTTTTCTTCTATTTCATCAATTTTGTTCGGAGCGGCCTTTTCTTACGAAAAAACAGGAAGGATAAGGATCCTCTCTCTCTCTCTCTCTCTCTCTCTCTCTCTCTCTCTCTCTCTCTCTCGCTAACAGAAACTGGTATACAGGAGTGTTACGAGGAATGGAGGAAGGCCCCGAATGAGGCGACGAAGAAGGAAGTGCTGATGAATTTCATGAAGGAGAAGGTGAATCTGAGCAGGTTGGACGATTCTACCCTCATAACAGGAATAGTAACACCTCCAGCTGCCATGGCAGCCAAAAGAGCAGGTGAGAGCTTACCTCAGCTTAAGCTCATCAAAGCCATACCTGATGTCATTTTCGTGCCCTCCGCCACCGTTCTGGCTCTTGTCTCCGTCAAATTATCGAGGAAAATGTTCCAAGACGAGGCTGCATAAAATTTCACCACCAGAAATTCCTATATATACTCTGATAAATATATATGTGTGTTACCTTCTATTGCATTAGCATAATGAGCACCAAAACTTGTATTCAGAAGAATCAAGGATAATTAATATGGAATTCTATGTTTCTACTGAAATCTGGTGTACAATTTGAAGAAATGAACAAGTACAGAATCTACAGCCTGAAGGGAACATCTAAACCACACTTTTCTCCACACACACAAAAAAAAAAAAAAGGTGTGGTCCTATTTGCATGTTGAATTCATAAGGCAGGGATATTTGATGGTCAGAAGGCAATAAATAATTCCTTTTTTCACAGCAGTAATATTCATCTTCTCTATCTCCTCTTATCGAAAGATTTAAGTCTCTATCTCCTCTTATCGAAAGATTAAGAGGCAGTCAAATCTTAGGAGACTAACCCGTGGATCTTCGGCTCCTTCGACCAGTAGCAGCTCTTTTCCTTCCCCTCTTTCTCTTGCTTCTAGTTCCAGTGATTTTTGCAATAGAACGAACTTTTGCTGGCGGTTGCTCAGGTTCAGCTAGTGCAGCAGGCGATGAATTACCCGATTCCTTCTTGACCATTAAAGGCTTTTGCTGAATCTTCACTTCATTAAAACTGTCCATCTCTTCCTTGACCCTCTGGTTATCTATTAGTGCTCCATCTTCCACCTGAATGCATCGCACATTTCACAGTGTGAAATTATACAAACAATAGTCAAACTGAATACATTTCACACGAAGTATGTAATGTACTTACAGCTTTGTATGCTTCGAAGGAAGCAGATTCGATGCTTCCGCTAGTGACAGGAACTTCTACATAACTTGGTTCTCCAGTTTGAGGAACTGCCATGCCAGTGCTCTGAGATGGAATGTAAGTTTCTTCTATTCCGTTTTCATTATGTGGAGGTGTAAATTGCAGATTCTCAAAGCGAGAAATTTTTTCAGCATTTTCCCTTGTTATCCTCTCATATTTGCTCTTCAGCTTGCCTACTTCCAACTGTAGAAAGTCGATCTTCAAAAGTAGTTGTCCTATAGAATCATCACCATCTCCGAGCTCGAGGGATAAAAGATCATCATCACCCAATATGTCTTGATCAGATGTGATTTTCTGGTTAGCTTTTCCAAACAAAAAAGGAAAAAAACATATCAATGTCATGATATTTGCACAAAACTAGAGTATAGTCAAGTCAACCGATATTCTTAAAGCACAATTTGTAAGCATCTCATACATCTTGGAACACCAAAATGCCCAAGAGACCAAGGAAAATAGAAAAATAGAAGAATAACTCAGATATGGCCGACATAAGATTTACTAAACAATATAGTCGTAAAAAAACAGCATTTAGATTTTGGAAAGCTTATAACCATTTCTGCAACATGGAGAGAGCTTAAGCAATTCAAGATAGCATCGTGCATAGTGATGATGCAAGTACGATGCTGAAGCTTTATACCATCATTTTTACCAACCATTGTCCATGCAAATGAAAAATAGAGAAAAATATCATTTCTCACCTGAATACTTCAACTCGTTCATGAAGGCACCGTCAGTCAAGCACTTTTTATTTTCTGCACGATATCAAGTTCTTAACTGGCAAGAAGCAACAAAGAAAAGAGTTTGATAGCAATAGATAAATTCCTACCATAACATGAGAAAAGATTATGCTGCGACATATATGCTGCTAAATCTGCTGTAGCTTCAGTCCGCCTCCTTTTCTTTCTCCTAAAGACGTCCATTTTAACATTTTTCTGTGGAAACGGTAGAGATTTCGTGCCATCTTCCATTGTGGAGTCATCTAGTTGAGTCCACTTTTTCTCACTGTACACTTCAAGTTCTCTGTCATATACTTGTGCCTGTGACTGCAGCTTCTTGATTTGCAATTCAACCCATTTGCAACGCCACATAAGAGGATGAATGAAGGACCTCCAGTGAGTTGTTAGTTTTTTCCTCCTAAGAATCAGAAGTGAGGAAATGCGATAAACACGACGACGTGCTTTATAAGAATCGGAACTATATGTAAAGGTTGACAGGTTGAGTATGATGTTTACTTTTTTCATTTAGCTCTATACTTCGATGAGTTAAATCAAAGGGAAGGATTATTCTAGACCTCAATCAATACGTAGAAGATTTCATTGTGACGTAAAATGGTTTCTTTAAGGGAGGATGCTCCAATTTTCATCATGGGCCAAAAAACAAGGACTTGAACAAAAAATGTGCTTGAAGAAGATGAGTACCTCATTCTAAACCTTTCACCAAATCCATCAAAATCCAGTGCTGATGCAGCATCACCACGAAAATCTGATGAAGCCTCAGAATCACCTAAGGCATCAACATCATCTTCACTAGAATTGCAGTCCTCAAAAGAACTCGAGTTCTCAGTTGTGTCCTGGAATTCTGCTGCAAAATGCTCATTGCCTGAAGATTTTGTACATTCTGTGATGTTGACGTCTTCATCACTATTCCTTTGGAATTCATCAGTCTTCATGACCAAGTCTTCCTCTACTTTGTGGTCACACTTCTTTGTGTACTTCATAAGTTCGTCTTCAATTTCTTTGGCTAACATCCCATCTGATTTATAGGTTGAGGCCTCCATTTCAGCTTTCTAGTCTCTCTTGAGCATCTCTCTCGTGGCCATCAACCAGTAGACTTATTATGAGTATAATGACTGCACAAGCATGCATATAGCATCTGCAGTAAAATAAAATAAAATAAAAAATCCACTGACGAATAAGATTAAACAGAACATGAATCCAAGTCTCTCATCGAAATAACGAGTACCGGAAAATTGATCAGATCTACAAAAGGCTAAAAAGAAATGCTAAGAAATGATGCCTGACCACTTTACAACAAACAGCTATACCATTTTTAGAATGACATATAGATATATTTGGATATCCTAAATGCATCAAGAATGATATACAATCCGACTGAAGAAATCTAAAAAAAGGTTACAACGTACATGAGAAACTCTTTGAGAATTGAAAGACTGCCTTCGGAAAAACAAATTCAGAAGAAAAAGGAAATCTAACAGAACTAACCACAAGGAACTTGAACTAGGACTATCATGCCTCCAACCATCCTGCTTAAACATATTTTCGTATTTTCAGACTGACTAATAACCCTCATTTACCAAGAAAGCAAGTACAGATCTACAAATGGTAAGATATGATAAACATAATCGCTCCACTATCAAAAAAAGGTGATGCCCTTAACACATAGAAAACAATGCTCACACCTCACACTAGACATGGATTATAATCAAAGTTCCCCACAGATTTTTGTAAGTAAATTCGACCAGTACATACCTAAACACCAATAGAATGGTGCAACGAGTTCGGTCATTACCAGGATGTTAGCTGTGTAACCTTATATGCCGTATGATAAATTTGTCCAATTCAATTGATCTATAGTAATTCATTAATGGCACAAAATCATATTGTTATTCTGATAATAAATCCGATCATTAATGGTGAAAAGGAGCTGTGAGCACACAAACCTACATCCTCTGACACAAGTAAGATGACGCAGGCAACGCATATACATACAACAAAACATTACCAAAATAAACCAAGATCATTTATAAGCAGTAACTAAAACCTGGTTTGCACTTGCACAGACAATCTTCCGAATCGACATACAAAAGGAAACCCGAGAAAAAGTGTTGAGCATTGTGCAGATTATGTAAACATAAATTCTCAAGGGTTTCGACATTCCTACATCTTTAAGTTATAATCCATCAAAAGTTATCTCCTTTTTGTCAGACCTAATATTAAAAACAGCATCAATTACCAAGCTCCACGAACACAGAACTATAAATTTAAAGTTTTAAACTACACCAACAAAACTCTCAAGGGTTCAGTAGGATTTATCAAACTTCAATTAAAAGCCATCAAATTCACTTCTTTTCGTAAATTTCAATAATCAACCGTGCATCAGTCGACAAATTACAGACACACACACACACACTTACTTATCCTATTAGAACTAAGGGGACATGCTTTTTCCCTCTGGGAATTTCAAAATGTAAAAACATCAAGATCAAATATATCCAAGCATCCAATTTTAAAATAAAATTACCCCTAAAATAATGAGAAACGAAAGATAAACCCCATCAAGGCAAGAAAAAAAAAAAAAAAAGCGGAAAAAGTGTGAAGCTTTAATTTACCAATAAAAAAATCCTATAAATTCCCACTCCAATTAATCAGGACCGATTACAGGTAGAGCAAAATCTCATTAACGTAAAGAGCAAGAAATGGAAAGGATGAGTGAAATTGGGTTTCCGACAACCACCAAAATCCCTTGAAATTACTGCAGGAGATCGAGAATCAATACCTCGTCGGAAATCCTAAGGTTGTCATCAACAGTTCATGCTAACCGCTTTTGTGTCGGAGGAAAATGTAAAAAAAGGTTTTGGTTCTGATGAATTTTGGGAGCCAAAATCTTTGGGTTTTCGTTAAAAAGAGCGAACGTGATAAATATATATTTTTTTTATTTTTTTTTTTGGGTGATGTCCGAGTTGTCAAAAACAGTCAAATGGTGCTGTGTTTAAGTGCACAGCACCGGATCCAATCCCCAACCTCTGCCATGTGTTTTCTCCTTTTCTTGAGTTGAATTTTCTTTTTCTTTCTTTTTTTTGCCACATTCAAATTTGCTTTTAGATAATGAGTTTTTTTTTTTCTTTTTTTTCCCCCAATAAAGCATGGAAGTGGATTTTGTTTTATCATAATAACATGAATTTAGCGTAATTTTCTTGATCCTATTTCTTTCCCCTCCAAATAATTAATGCTGGATTATCCGTGTTCTGTCGAGTGAATATGGAGTAAAGTCATGGCAATATTATCTAGTGAAAAAAATAAAGGCATTACAATAATCATGTTTATAGGGCACCCATTATCTAAAGATTATTGGCTGGGTATGAAAAGTTTAGGGCATGTTTGGTTGGCGGGGAATGTGGTCTGGGAAAGTATTTCTAATTACATATTTCAAGGAATCTTGCATTATTATTATTATTATTATTATTATTATTATTAAATTATAAAAATCATAGTAAAAGTAGTAATAATTAATAATGATAATATCATAATTATTATTATAGTACTAGTTATATATAGTTATATGTTACAACTCGTTATAATAATAATAATAATAATAATAATAATAATAATAATAAATAAAATATAGTAGTATTATTATTATATAAATATTACTATTTTATTTTTCAATACGTTTATTATTATTATTATTATTATTATTATTATTATTATTATTATTTTGATGTTATTATATATTTTATTATATATCTAAGTTTTATTAAATAAAATTTATATTGTTATGATTATAAAAAGGGAAAAGTAGCAAATAAGCCCCTAGGGTGCAAGCCCCTAACGCAAATATCATCCTAACGTAACGTTCGGCCCGTATCTCACCCTAACGTGAGTTAAGTGAAGCAAATCCACCCCTTCTCATTCATCTCTAACGCCGTTACTCATAATTAATTTTTGTTTTTGTTTTCTTTTACTAAGTTCGTCCTTGTTCATCAACGCCAGCGGCACCGATGAGAACTGGAACTTCACCACCTGCACTGCCTTCACCTTGCCGGGGCTTCGCCCTTGTCAAAGAGAGAGATGAGGTGGGCGAGGACAGCCTCCGCCGTGGAGGAGAAGTCGCCGATGATGACCTCAAAGATGAGCTTTGATCGGTCGTGGATTTTAGAGTGTTTTTGTGATGGTGAGATTTATAGAAAGCTAAGAACACAAGAATTTACGTGGTTCGATCTTTGGGTAGATCTACGTCCACGGAGGAAAAAGAGAATGTTCGTATTGAAGTCTTTTTAGCTAGCAAAAATACAGTGGCCTCCTTTCCTTCCCAGATAGTTCTATTTATAGAGAATTGAGGTTATGGGCGGCAGAGAAATCGTGGGTGTTGTCTTCACACGTCCCGTCGCACTCTGACTATCTCGGGTGGTTGAGAAATCGTGGGGCAGGTAGATAGATTTGTTGACTGGTTCTTATTGGGCTTCACTCTGGATGGGCCGAGCTGATCTGGGTCATTGGGCCGCATCCTATCACATCCCCCCCCAAAAGGTCGGAGAAGCGAGGTCCTTGTGGAGAGGTGTGAATTGCTTCGTCCTGTCGAAATTGAGATTTCGACGAAGTCGAATTGCATACTGCCTCATTTTGATGAGGTCGAGCTCGAATTGCATTAAGATTTCGACGAAATCGAATTGCATACCGCCTTGTTTTGACGAGGTCGAGCTCGAATTGCATTAAGATTTCGACGAAGTCGAATTGCATACCGCCTCGTTTTGATGAGGTCGAGCTCGAATTGCATTGCCCCGTCGAAATTAAGATTTCGATGAAGTCGAATTGCATACCGCCTCGTTTTGACGAGGTCGAGCTCGAATAGTCGTGATATGAAAAGGCACGGCTGTTGGTGCCAGGGTAGGTAGGATACGTGTCGCCTTTCTATTGGAGCAGGCGGAGAGACGGGATTTGAAAAGGCGTGCCTTTGCTTATAAAAGCTTCCAATGTATGCTAAAAAATATTTTTCCCACTCGATCGATTTCCAATTGCACGCAAGAGAGAAAACCCTAGACCCAAAATTCTGCAACCGCCGCCGCCGTCCAGTTCAATTTCCCGGTGATCTGTAGTCGGAAAAAGACTTTGACAAGTAAGTACTTTCCCTGTAATGGATTCTTCTTCTTCTTCTCCCCACGTAGATACTGATAGGGCTAGCTCATAGATTTTGCCCTCGCCGTCTAGGGTATTTCCGGCGAGGGTTTGGCTAAATGTGCATACTCGCGCGTCAGTCCCACCGGCGTTTCGAGAAATCGAATTCCCACCGCTGGTCGGGTCTAACGTGTCTCTGGCTAGCGCCTCTACCATGTCTGTATCTTATATGCAGGATTTGGCTCGCCGTTTTCTGTTTCCCGAGTCAGTTAAACTGCTCTTACCTCGTGATGTCGATAGGGGTAGTTCGTCTCCCGTAGGTTTTTTTACCGTATATGAAGACTATCTTCACTTCGGTTTACGGTTTCCTTTAAATCGATTTTTTGTCGAGCTCTTAGAAGAGCTTCAACTGGCGTTAGGTCAGTTGCAACCCCCTTCTATCAAGCAGGTCGTAGGTTTTTGTTTCGAGGTCAGCCGCCGTGGTGGTACGCCTACTGTAGATTCTTTTCTTAGGTTTTTTAGACCTAAGCTTGGTCCGACGGGGTGGGCCTACCTTTCCCCCATTAGTAGGTTCAAGTTAGGAACGCCCAGTAAGGTACCAAACTGGCAGAAGAAATTCTTCTTTTGCCGGTGTGAAGGGGTGCCGTTGTATCCTTGGGTCAGGGATAAGTTCGCACCTCGAGACACTGGGAAACCAACCGGTGAGCTTGAGACGAGCTTGGTGAACCTCGGCCTTATTGAAAGGAATTATGCCGAGGCCGAGCTCGCAAATCATGGGCTAAGTCCATATAACTCCGTGTCCGACGCGGACTTGGGTGAGGCTCTGCTTCACTGATTTGTGTTCCGTGGTCTCTTTCATTTTTACTGATATATATGTTTCCCCCCTTTTTTTTTGTTTTTGTAGTGGACGCTCAAGTTATCCAGGCCGCTCTCCAGAACAGGAACAAGAGGAAGAGGCAGAAACCCTCTGCTTCGGTAGTGGAGAAGGCGACGTCGGCGACGTCGTCGGAAAGGACAACCGGCCCTGGGAGGTCGGTGTCCGTGAGCTCGCAGTTGGACGCTCCTGTCCGAAGCTCCTCTCCACTGCAGGTGGTGGGCCTACGACCTCAACGAACTTTACTTTCGTTGGATGACGAAGTGACGATCGTCGAGAGTGGCCCGACCGCAGGCCAAGGACACACACGGGAGATGTCATTCCCCGAGGTAAGCGTAATCTGGAAGTACTTATATATTGTAGTCTGTATCTTCTACTAAAATTCTGCCCTTTTGGGTTTTAGGAAGCCGAGGTGGCTTTAGACGGGCTGCAGGGCTTGGCGAACTTCATCAGGAGTGGAGTTGCCAAGTTCCAGGCGAAGGCTGCCGAAGTTGCGGCGACGGAGGATCGGCTAATGGCTAAGATCTCTGTCGCCGAGGCCGCGGCGCAGGCAGCACAAGAGAGGGAGGCGGTGGCTACGGCTGCCGCCGAGGAGGCGAAGAAGAAGAATGTCGAGCTAGAGGCTGAAGTGGAGCGGCTGAAGGCCCAGGTTGCCGGGATGGTGGCCGGACAGGGAGGCGTGTTCCGCGCTTTGGTGGAACGTGTTTTCCGGTCGAAGCACTTCTCCCAGATGGCCGTTCAGTTGGCGAGTGCCCTGAGCACCCCGATCGTCTCCGCAGTGCTCGACGACATCGCTGCCGACATCCCAGACTTGGACAAAACCAAGTACGGGTATGCTATTGCGACGGAGGAAGAGACACTGCAGGACTTTGCCAGGGTGCTTTTGGAGCACAGTTCCTCAATTCCGGTGGTCGAGAAGCTCGCCGTGCAGAGGAGCCCGCTCAGCGAAGGGGCTATTCGGCGATGTCCCGTTGACAGGTACGAACTCCTGGAGACGGTCATTGCCGACCTACTAAAGAGGCCGGCTACACAGACCACCGAGGAGCCCGCTCGCGCCGACCCCGAGGAACCTGAGGTTGAACCAGAGGTCGGCCTAGAAGGAGAAAATCGTGATGGAGTCAATTGACACTTTTCACAATTTTTGGCTTCTTTCCCTCTCTGTTTTTTTTTTTTTTTTTGTAGCCTTGTACTTCGTCACCGTTAGGGTGGCGTTTCTTTTGCCGTGCTCGGCTATGAATAAAAGACTTTATTTTATTTTATTTTGTTAAACCTTTCTTTATTTATTCTGTAGCCTGCCCCTGAGTTTTACGATGCTTCCCACCTTGTTAAATAAATATTCGAGCTTCGCCGAGCTGTAGAAGTAGCCGAGCTCGATGCTTCGGACTAGAAGAAGCGAGCAGATAACATCGAGATTGAGGCCGAGGTGAAACTTCGGGCCGCTCTGGAAAAACTTGATGAGATGCATGCCAGATATATGGAGCTTGAAGACCAGTACCAACGAGCTCGGGACAACATCAAGACTTGCAAAGAGATCGTCGAGGAGCATATGGAGTACGAGACCATAATTCACCGAGCTGGGGGATCCACGATCTCCGAGACTTATGATAAGGTCAAGGAGATCCAGGCCCGATGCCAAAGCTACAGGAAGCAATATAGGAATGAATCCTGGCAGGTTAGGGGTGAGTTTGAAGAGCTCATTCGTGTGGCGAGCATTTATGAGACGGTCCTTGATCGCTTTCCGAAGTTGAAGCGACGTCTGTCTCTAGAGGCTGGATCTGCGACTTCAATTTCCCCCGATCTGGATCCGAGGTTGCTCGACCGTACTTCTAGAGAATTTTTGGAAGGTGAATCTTCGAGGTCTGTTGACCCGGACCCGAAGATTGTAACACGTCATTCTCGAGAAATTTATAGTCAAGAGCGGCGATCGGCGTCTGGACGGGGCCGGGGTCAGGCGAGCCAGAGTGTTCGAGGTAGAGGTCAAAGTTTGGCTCCTGGACGAGGTCGAGGCAGGTTTAGCGTAGACGATATTTTGAACTTTAATTCCGGCAGGGATTTTGCTAGAGATTGGCTTAGCTTTAGTCAGCCAAAACCTCCGGGTTCCTCGTCTTCTTAATGTAACAATTGTACATTTATTTTCATTCAAATAAAATAGAAATTTTTGCATTTGTGTTTAAGCTTTCCATCCTCGTCTTTAACTGAGGTAGATTCCCTTGTTTTCAACGAAGGCAGCTTTCTCGTAGCCACTTCGTCGGGTGACGAAGTTTGGGCTTTCGGTCGGCCACTTCGTCTAGAGATGAAGTTTTGGCTTATAGTTAGCCACTTCGTCCGAAGACGAAGTTTTGGCTTTTAGTTAGCCACTTCGTCCGGAGACGAAGTTTTGGCTTTCAGTTCCTTATTTGTCGAATTTATCGATAGGGGTGGTCCCCTTACGCGCGTTTAGGTGTTACTCCGAAGCGGAGTTTATTTGCGTATCCTCGTTAGGATTTTAAAATTGAGATACTTAATATAAACGAGAGAGAGATGTGCAAAATGCATGCATATTATTTAAGCGAGCAAGTGAAAGCTAAAAAAAAATTTAATTGAATGAAGTCAAAATAAGATAAAATTTACCGAGACAACTCGATTCCTACGACTTAAATGAACTTGGACATCACTCTCTGTTTATACAAAGTACCTTTTCAAGTGGGTAGCGTGCCATGTATAGGGTATGGGCTCACCAGATAGGTGGGCGAGCTTGTACGACCCTTTTTCGAGGACTTCTTGAACTCGGTATGGTCCTTCCCAGGTGGCTTCTAATTTGCCGAGCTTCTCCGCCTTGCTGACCTCGTTATTCCGAAGTACGAAGTCGCCTACTTGGAGTTGTTGATGCTTCACCTGGCTGTTATAATACCGAGCTACTTGCTGTTTGTATCGAGCTTCTTGTATGTAGGCTTGTTCCCATTTTTCTTCTAGCAAATCCAAGTTAGTTCGAAGTCCGTCTTCGTTGTCTTGGGCCACGAAGTTAAGCGTTCGGGGGCTCGGCAAACCGATCTCTACTGGGATCACCGCTTCGGTTCCATACACCAAGTTGTATGGTGTTTCACCGTGTGATGTCCGCGGGATGGTTCGGTACGACCATAGGACTTGGGGTAAGTTCGCTACCCAGTCTCCTTTGGCCTTATCCAGCCGGGTTTTTAATCCCTTGACTATCGTTCGGTTCGTAACCTCAGTTTGACCATTCGCTTGAGGATGGGCTACCGAGGTGAACTTCTGTTGGATGTGGAGTTCATCACACCATTCTCTGAACGTCCTGTCCATGAACTGGGTTCCGTTATCTGAGACGAGAACGTGAGGTATGCCGAAGCGACAAACTATGTTCTTCCAAACGAAGTTTAGGGCGTTTTTACTTGTGATCCGCGCCAATGGTTCGGCTTCGACCCACTTCGTGAAGTAGTCGATGGCTACAATGAGGAACTGTAGTTGGCGGGAGCTTTTTCGAATGGGCCGACGATGTCGATTCCCCACTGCATGAACGGCCAAGGGCTTTGCATGCTGGCCAGCTCGGTCTGTGGCAATCTCAGAACTGTCGCATGGATTTGGCACTTCGGGCATTGTTTGACGAGGTCGGTAGCGTCTTGGAGCATGGTGGGCCAATAGTATCCCCACCTCATGACCTTTTTGGACAGAGCGCGGGCTCCGATGTGACTGCCACAGGAGCCTTCATGGACTTCGCGCAGTGCGTAGTTCGCTTGGTTGGGCCTCACACATCTTAGGAGAGGTTGGAGGTAGGACTTTCTATACAGCATTCCCTGTTCCAGGACGTACTTCGTGGATTTGGCCAGGAGCTTCCTAGCCTCGGCCTTATCGGTTGGGAGTTCGCCATTTAACAAGTAATTGCGAAGTGGAGTCATCCAGTTCGGTCCATCTTCGTTTACTACATTAACTTCGGCATCGTCAACGCTTCGGAGTTGTACTTCTTCCACCGGAGGGATCGTTGATGATGATGCGAGTTTGCTTAGTGCGTCAGCTCGCCCATTATCTCCTCTTGGGATTCGCACCAACTCGAAGTATGAAAAGCTTTGTTGTAGGATCTTGGCCTTATGGAGGTATTTCTTCATTTGTTCTCTTTTGGCCTCGTATTTGCCTAGTATATGGTTCACTATGACTTGGGAGTCGCTGTAAATTTGGATGGCCCTTACTTGGAGAGCTTGGGCTAGACGAAGTCCAGCGATTAGAGCTTCGTACTCCACTTCGTTATTTGTGGTCGGGATTTTGAACCGTAGTGCGTGGGTGGTCGCCTTTCCTTTCGGGCTGATGAGTAAGACCCCGGCTCCGCTTCCTTTGTGACCTGATGCCCCATCCACGTAGACCTTCCAACAGTCTTGTGGCGGTGGCTTCGGCGCCCCAGCCTTTGATTTATCCTCAGTGGGTTCAACGGATTGTTGCGCGTCCGTGAACTTGGCTTCCACTAGGAAATCGGCCAAGGCTTGCCCTTTAATGGCTTGGCGAGGTACAAAGGAAATCGCGTGCTCGCCGAGCTCTACAGCCCATTTAGCGATTCGCCCGAACGCTTCTGGTTTTGTAAGCACTTGCCGAAGTGGGAGGTCGGTCAGCACTTGTATCGGATGTGCGTGGAAGTACGGTCGGAGTCTCCTTGCTGCATTCACCAATGCGAGTGCGACCTTTTCCAAAGGTTGATACCTCGTCTCCTGTCCTTTTAGGGCTCGGCTTATGAAATAGACGGGTAGTTGATGATGTTTTTCTTCTCGCACCAGGACTGCACTGATTGCCTCATCCGAAGCGGCGAGGTATAGGGAGAGGACCTCGCCCTCTTTTGGTGCAGATAATGTAGGAAGATTTGCGAGGTACCTCTTCAAGCCATCGAAAGCTCTCATGTGCTCGTCGTTCCATTCGAAGTTCGGTAGGGCTGCCTAAACGGTTCGGGTCCTGGAACCGAACCGAAAAAATTAGTTAACTGAACCGAAGTTGGGGGAAATCTTGGAACCGGGACCGGACCCGAACTTTAAATTCGGGTACCCGGAACCGAACCATATTTATTTGGTTCGGTTCCGGGTACCCGAAAAGGAACCGAATTCATCTTTGTTTCCATGATGCAGCAGAAATTTTAGATATCCATCAATCATCACCATCAAAGTTCAACATGAAACAAGATATCTAATAATCCATCGTCCAAAACAAATTCATCACCATCAAAGTTAAAAAATAAGATATCAAAAATAAACTTAGTATGTAAGAGTCTGAAATAATAAACTTGAATCTGTCATCCAAAGCAGTTCTGAAAAAAAAAAAAAAAACATCATAAGTTCACAATCACAATCACCGAATCACCATCAAAACAAGAAAAAAGCCAAACCAACATAATCAAGATGTGAAGGCATCACGCCATGGCCACGCTGCTGCCACTACCAGTGGCTGCTCCAATGCACATAGCATTCCCAGCAGGCGCACCACTCTCATCTCCAACGCTCTCAAGTGATGTTAGCACTGTAAAAAAATGTAAAAAAAAAAAGGAGTTTTAAAACTTTAGTACAAAAATTCCAACTAAACTGAACAAAATAATGATAATTAATACAAAGAAACTTCCTTACCCGATTCAAAAATTATTATCTCTTCTTCGTCGGTGAGATCTTCTTCATCGTTCATGAAAATAGTGCTTGATCTCAACCAATTTCCCGAGCAAATTAGAGCCTCAACAATCTTCGGAGTCAATGAGCTTCTAAATTCATCAAGAATCCGACCCGCTGTGCTAAATGCCGACTCGGAAGCTACAGTGGAAATCGGAATAGCCAATATGTCCTTAGCCATCTCTGATAGAACAGGATAGCGCGCACCTCGAGTCTTCCACCAATTAAGGATGTCAAATGAGTTAATCCTGTCATCATCATTCACTTGACTCGCATCTTCAACATATTGCTTCTCAGACAAATATATATTTAACTCTGAAATATCATCGGGCTCTTCTGCTACATCCCTTCTTGGAATACTAGCAAGAGAAACTCGAGAACGTCGTTGTCGATGACGTTGACGATGAGGGGCAGCAATAGTAGAGGTTTGTGATTGAGATGTAGACGCGGTGGCTCGTGGTGTAGCGCTAGACATAGAGGCAGCAGCCGCAGCACTCAGTTGTTTCTTATATGCCTCGAACAACTCAGTCATCCAATCTCTAACATAGGCCATTAATTCGATGCCCCGAACATTTCCATATACTTCAGTCAAGCACATTTCAACATGCTTTAGCTTCTGTCGAGGATCCAATACTGCAGCGATGTATAGAAGCTTGTTCAACTTTGGATTGAGGTCCTTCTCTTCTAGCCAATATTTTCCAATTTTCTTCTTCATCTTAATCGCCATAGCACTAACATCATCATCGATATTGCCCTCTAGATCAGAAATAAAGTTAAATATGTCACACATTTCCTTGAGAAATAAATGTACAGTGACATAATTGGTACCAGAGGCGAGGAGGGTAAAATCATAAAAAATCTCCAAGTACTCAATGATCTTCCTCACGTTGATCCAATCTTCATCTTGAGGCGGTCCAATGGGCTGATCCTTATACTGCTTTTGATTTAAATCATTCGCATATGACGATTGGCTGCAAGCCAGCACCTTGAATGCCGCCTCAAAAGGTTCAGCTGACTCTAGCATCAAATACGTCGAGTTCCACCTCGTTGACACATCTTGGCTCAAAGACTTCTCGCATTGAGTGGTGACAAATGCTCGCACCAATTTCTGGAATTCATCGATCCTCTTTGGTGATGCTCTAATCCACTTCACCGCTTCTCTCACGCGTATCACAGCCATGCCTATCTCGTCTAAGCCATCATTCACTATCAAATTAGTGATATGAGCTGCACAACGCATATGAAGATACTTCCCCCATAGAACATTAGTCTTCCTCTGGTCGAGGAAGTCACTAATGTATTTAACTGCCCCGTCATTAGAACTGGCATTGTCTACAGTGCAACACATTATGTCTTCGAGGCGCCACTCCTTTAGCACTTCAACAATCGCTTCACCGATGTCGGTCCCCTTATGACTGGTAATCTTGCGAAATCCTATGATCTTTTTGTGCAAGACCCAGTCTTTATCGATGAAGTGTGCAGTAACACAAATAAAGTTTGTGCTATTGATTGCAGTCCAACAATCCGTGGTAATCAACACCCTCCCCTTGCCTTTCTTCAACAAAAAAGCCTTCAACATTTTTTACTTCTCTAGAAACAACTTGACACAATCCTCCCTTATCGTTTGCCTACTCAGAATCTTGAACTGAGGACAAACACGGGCAACAAATCTCTTGAACCCCTCTTTTTCTACAAATCTGAAAGGTAGCTCATCGAGGATGATCATCTCACACAAAGCCAATCTACCGTCCTTCTGATCAAATTTCCAACTAGTCAACTTTGCACTTTCACTACCGAAACCAGGTTGCAAGCTCAATTGTTTTTGACCGGCACTTGTTGCCAAAAAAAAATTTGCAAGACTTTGTATGTTTCTTCAAAGCACTCGTCCCATTTATTGTTGAATCGGCTGCAATTAAAGTGCCGCAGCGCTTGCACTGTCCTTTTCTCTGAACAGGTGGTTCCCCTTCTTCAACAAAAACCTTATCATAATCATCCCAAGCTGGTGATCTCGTTTCGATTTTCTTTCGCTTCTTTCCTATCACAGTAGCTCGAGACTGTGTCTCAGTCTGTGTTTGTTCCTCCCTATCAATCTCTATAGTCTCAGTCTCTTCATCCTCATCCTCAATCAGTGAGTGGACTTGAGATGCATTTGAAGTTTGGGTATGGTTATGAGATTCCTCCATTCCTACATCATTATAAACCAAATAAACAAACAAAATACCAATCCAACAATATACGATTAAAATAAGTCAATAAATGAATCTCTTTTCACATAATAAAGTATCACTTTCTTCTCGTATTATTTTCAGATTTATGTTGAAGGCATTTTAGAAATGACAAGTAACTAAAGAGCAAAGACTATTCTATAACTATACTAAGAATTAAGAAATTCCCCTCCTTCTTCAACAACACTATGCTCAGAGAAAACAAGAAAACAAGAATAGAATAAGTAAGTTACTTACTCTAATAATAGAAGATTGAAGGGTGGGCGTGTCGCTGCAGAGAATCGATGGGGATCGACCGGTCATGCGCAGTGGGTGTTGACGGCGTGGGGTGGCCCGTGGCCGGTGGAGTTTGACGGCGTCACGGCGGTGGGGTTCGCCTGGCCGGTGGTGTTCGACGGCGATGGGGAACGGTGGGGTGGCAATGGTGGAGTCGCACTGGTTCTGGATCTGGAGAGTTCTCTTTCTCTCTCGCGAGTTGCGTTAGGGATTTCTAGTAGTGTAGAATGAATAAAGAATTGGGGATTTTGGGGAATTTGGGATTAATAATAATTGGTGCCTTTGGTGGGAAAATAATAAAAATATAAAATTAGTTAGTATTTAAAATTTCGGTTCTCCGGTTCGAACCGTTCGGTTCCCGGGTAGAACCGATGACCGAAATCTATAAAAATTAAGAACCGGGACCGGACCGAATACCCGAAATTCCGGTTCTCGGGTACCCGGAACCGGTTCGGTTCCGCGTAACCCGAGAACCGGGAACCATTTAGACAGTCCTAAAGTTCGGTGCCTTCTTTAGTATCTTGAAGAATGGGAGTTGCTTTTCGGCGGCCTTAGATAGAAAACGACTTAGGGCGGCTAGGCAGCCTGTTAGTTTGTGCACGTCATGGATTGACTTCGGCACTTGCATTTCTTGGATAGCTCGGACTTTTGATGGGTTGGCTTTTAACCCTTCGCGTGAAACCGAACACCCTAGAAATTTTCCAGATCGGACCATAAAAGTACACTTTTCTGGGTTTAATTTCAGGTTCACTTTGCGAAGTAGGCTAAAAACGATTTTAAGGTCGTTTACACAAGTGGCGATTTCCTTACTTTTAACGACTATATCGTCTACATACACTTCGACAATACTACCGATGTGGGCTTCAAAAATCTTGTCGACCATCCTTTGGTAGGTAGCTCCAGCATTTTTCAGTCCGAAGGGCATCTTTTTGTATGCGTAGACGCCGAAGTCTGTGACGAAGGTGGTCTTCGGAGCGTCCTCTTCATTCATGAGGACTTGGTGGTATCCCTTGTATAGGTCCAAGAAGCTGAACATCTTGTGGCCAACAAAGGCTTCGACCTTCTTGTCAATGTTAGGGAGGGGGGTAGCAGTATTTTGGGCAGTGCTTATTGAGGTCGGTGTAATCAATACACATCCGTCACCCGCCTCCTTGCTTTTTCACCATTACGGGGTTGGCCAACCAGGTCGGATATTTTACTTCGAATAAGATATCGGCCTTTTGCAGTTGCCGAACCTCGTCGTGGATCACTTGATTTCTTTCGGTGGCGAAGGCTCGCTGCTTCTGCCGAACTGGTTTCACCTTAGGATCGATGTTTAGGTGATGAGTGATGACGCTTGGTGCCACCCCGGTCATGTCTAGTGGCGACCATGCAAAGACATCTCTATATTCCCGAAGTAGCCGGATAAGTTGACTTCGAAGCTCATTTTTGCCGACGAACCCTACTTTGACGACCTTGGCAGGGTCATTTTCGTACAATGCGACGTCTTCTACCGGCTCGACGGATGGAGGCGACGTCGGCTCCACCTCTTCGGGTTTCTGTAGTTGCTATGCTTGGGGGTGCTGATTCCTAGCACTTCGGAGAGCGACCTGCATACACTCCTTAGCCTGTTGCTGGTTTCCCCGAAGCGTGATCACTCCGTTTCTAGTCGGAATTTTAATCGTCAGATGGTAGGCCGAACAGATCGTCTTCGTCGCTATTAGCCAATCCCTTCCTACGATGATGTTATAGGGGGAGCTGGCTTTTACGACGAAGAAGTGGATTATCTTCGTAGTGGACAACGGGCTCTTTCCAACTGTCACGGGCAGTGAAATTATGCCTTCCGTCGTCGTCTCTTGTTGCGTGAAGTTTTTTAGCGGCATGGGTGCTGGCCTTAGTCGTGCTTCTTCGATACCGAGCTTATCGAAGCAGTCTTTAAAGAGCACACTCACAGAGGCTCCACTATCGATAAACACGCGGTGGACCAATTTGTTGGCTACCACGGCCTCGATTATGGTGGCGTCTTGATGAGGTACCGCATGGGGAACTGGGTCATCGCCGGAAAAGGTGATGACCTCATCCTTCTTGAACCTTTTTTGGGTAGGTTCTTCCCGCTGTTGACTTCGGGCCTCGGCTTTCAACGATGACCTCGTCGTGCCTTCGGGCAGTCCGGTGATGGCGGTAATGACTGCATCGTATTGAGGCTGATCTTCATCCTCATCCTCGTCATCGTGCTTTGGCCTTTTGTCGTTTTGGGGGGCACAATTATTGTCTCCCCTATTTTTCTTTCTCTTGCCCTTCCCTTGAGGTCGGGCCTCTCTTTGGTTGCGACTCTGGTACAGTTTAAGGGTACCGTCGCATACCATATGCTCTATGTCCGAGGCGAGGTCCCTGCAGTCCTCAGTTTCATGACCGTAGTCATTATGGAGCTTGCAGTATTTCTCCTTGGATCGGCGCTTCGACCCACCTTGGGATAAGGGCGGTGGCTTCTCAAATAAGTTTGCGTGAAGCTCGTATATTTCGGCCCTGGACTTCGTCAGGGGTGTATATTGACTTCGGTCTTGATTGGGCCGAGGTCCTAAACGGGACTCAAGGGGTCATCGCTGTAACCTTTCGAGGGCACTTCGGCGACCTGGCCCATGGTCGGTGCGCTCCTCCTTTTTTCTCTTATCGTTGTTTTCGGGCCGATCTGCTCCCACTTTTTCCGATCGGCCTCATCCGCCCCCGCGAATGCATCGGCAATCCTCCATAGTTGTCTGGAGGTCGTTGGGCGTGCCTTTACAAGCTCTCTGAAGAGAGTTCCGGACTGAATGGCATTTTGGAACGCCGAGATAAGCACGTCATCGGAGAGACGATCGACTTTAAGGCTCTCGTTATAAAAACGGGCCAAAAAATCACTGATCGTTTCTCCCCGCCCCTGCCTTAAGGTTAGGAGCTGGGCTGGGCTGATTTTCGCCTCGGCTTTTTGAAAAAAATGACGTTCAAAAGCGTCAAGTAGGTCGGCATACGACCCTATGCTGCAATTAGGGAGGTTATCAAACCAGCCTCTAGCGTTGTCCACTAGCAGCTCGGGGAAGACTTTACACATGTAAATGTCTTCGGCCAATCCTTGGTTCATCATGTTGTATTGGAACCGGGATAGAAAGTTGCTGGGGTCTTGTGACCCGTTGTAAGGCGGGATAGGAGGTACTCTATACGTCGACGGGAGAGGAGTATAGAGTATCCTATTAGTGAAGGGAGTCGAGATTCGACCGTACACGGTGAATCTTCCCTGGTAGGCGTTTCCTTCGTCACGCCGAGGTAGAGTGGCGTTTTGACGAGGTGACGTTGATCCGCGCCGAGGTGAAGCGCGGTTGTTCCCACGGCGATTGTTCTGACGCCTTCGGGGAAGTTCGGCCTCCCTGTCTCCAATGATCTGGAGACTTGGGGATCGCCTTTGTGACGGTTCGACTTCGTCTTCTCTGTTTTGGCTTTGTTGTCGATGTTGATCGACGAACTTACGAAAGTCCTGCTCGTGAAGGTCCACGTACGCCTTCAGTGCGTCTCCAAGCTCGGGTTGGAGTTCGGCATTACCGCGTCGGCTGCCACCTTGATCGGGCCCGTCGCTGCTAGCTGAATCTCCAGACGGGACATCTTCCAGGTGGCCTTCAGGAGTTCGGCGAACGGGCTGTTGGTCACGTCGGATTTGGGAAGCAGTTTTCTGGGCTTGACTAACGTCACCCTCTTCCTCGTTGGCTGGAGTGTAAGGCGGATTGGTGAAGGGGTCAGCTTGCTTCTGTTTTGCTTTGGCGGCGGCGGCGGCAGTGGTGGCGGAGTGGGTTGGTCTCACCATCATATCTTTACTCAAAATGCGCTGATCGGTTTCACAAAATTTCAGTTTTCCCACAGACGGCGCCAGTGATCGGTCGTGGATTTTAGAGTGTTTTTGTGATGGTGAGATTTATAGAAAGCTAAGAACACAAGAATTTACGTGGTTCGATCTTTGGGTAGATCTACGTCCACGGAGGAAAAAGAGAATGTTCGTATTGAAGTCTTTTTAGCTAGCAAAAATACAGTGGCCTCCTTTCCTTCCCAGATAGTTCTATTTATAGAGAATTGAGGTTATGGGCGGCAGAGAAATCGTGGGTGCTGTCTTCACACGTCCCGTCGCACTCTGACCATCGCGGGTGGTTGAGAAATCGTGGGGCAGGTAGATGGATTTGTTGACTGGTTCTTATTTGGCTTCACTCTGGATGGGCCGAGCTGATCTGGGCCATTGGGCCGCATCCTATCAAGCTTGATGTCGTCATTCATGGAGAGGAGAGGAATGGGTTTCATTTGAGGGGAGAAGAGGAAAGGGTTTTGGTCGGAGAAGTGGGAGAGAAATGGGATTGCCATAGAGCCGTAGGGTTTATGAGGGGCGCCTAGTGGTTTCGGTGGTGGTGGGCGAGCTGGGGGTGGAATATATGCCGCCGACGGCGGAGCTGTAGCAGTGGAAGACAGAGGCGTGTAGTCGTCGAGGTTGTTCTTCACGGCAGTGCTGGAGAAGCTGGCTTCACGCATGAAGCGGTTGACGCTGGGGTCATCAAGGATGGAGAGGATGAGCTGCTCGAGCTCGACTTTAATTGCGATGAGGGGCGGCTGTTGCTGGTGGTTCTGCTCGATGCAGCCGCGGCGCTGGTGGGCCTGGGCGCGCTTGAGGGCGGCGATGAGATGTTGGAGAGAGAGGGCTGGGCATGGAGGAGAGGGCCCGGGGTGGCGGGGAGGCGGTCGAGGGCGATGTTGAAGCAGAGCTCGAGGGAGCGGCACTGGAGCGGATGGTGGGATGGCTGGTGGTGCGGCTGGGACTTGAGGCAGGTGCGGCGGAGGAGCCTGGCGCGGGAGGTGAGCAGGGTGGCGGTGACATGGAGAGGGTGAGCTGGGCGTGGCCGGCGGCGGGCGAGGCTGAAGGAGGGCTTGAGCACGGCGGCAGCCTCCGTTGAGAGTGTCTGTTGCGCTAGCTGCACATGCTCCTGCACTTAACAGCGTTAGAGAGGAATTGGATGGAAGGGTGGATTTGCTTCACTTAACGCACGTTGGGGTGAGATACGGACCGAACATTACGTTAAGGTGATATTTGCGTTAGGGTCTTCCACCCTAGGGGCTTATTTGCTACTTTTCCCTTATAAAAATAATTACATTGAAAACAATAAATATGAAGAATCCTCACAGTTTCCATGGTGTTTCCAAACACAAGCATATAAAATCTGGGTATTCATTTTTCTTGGAATCACATTCCTAGAAATCATATTCCCTGATAACATTACTTTCCTGTCAACCAAAAGAGACTTCAAATGGGAAAGTATCATTTAAAATTAGTTTGTTTCTGTCCCGTTTAACTAGACTCACTTTCTGAATATATACATGAGGTATTAAATAATGAAGTGAGTTTAGCTGAACGAGATGGAATGAGTACTATACAACTTAATACTCCCACGTCTTTTTCTAGATGTCCTTGATAGTGAAAATATATGTTCTCATTTAAGATTTTTATGCAAAATAATATGTTAGATTACTAATTTTGCTCTTTGTACGAGCAAAAAAATAAAATTATTCTCTTCCTTGTATTTATATCTTAAAGACTTGAGATACTTATTCGGGAACGGTAGAAGTACTACTTTACAAACACAGTAGCAATAAAACAAAACTCTCATTTTTACATAAAAAATATACCCAAAAAAATAGCCTTTTTTTTTCTGAGTAAAGTAACATAATTGGACAGAAATTCCCTTAATATTTTCTTCATATACTCAGCACTCATCCAAAAATTAAAGAATGATAGTATCTGGACGAAATCTACTTCATAACCAATCACACACACACACACACACACACACACACAAAAAAAAAAAAATAGTTCTTATTTTAGAAGAAAATTCATGAATTTAACAAACGAGATAGACTACGACAAAGTATTTTCTTGAGGTTAGACGTCACAGATTTCTAGAGTTTCAAAGAAAGCCACTTCTCTCTCTTTGATTTGTAAAAGTGCCGTCTAGTTCTTGAGATGGACCAATGCGCTTTCACATCCGATCATCAACAAACAAGAAAAGGGGGCCAAACAAAACCAAGAATTCTGATATCAATTTATTACTGCAAAAGACACCTTTTTTTAAGGTTATAGTATAATCCTTTAGTTCCCACGTTTTCTTGGTCTTATATTTCGTTCCGCACTTAAAAGAACGAGAAAACCAACTACCCCCCATTTGCGACAAACTAACTGAAGCGCCCCCTGCATTTCTGGAGGTAGAGGTAGAGAGAGAGGCCATTGATTTCAAGAATTCATGGCCTCTTATAACCATCTACTCCTCATGTTTGCTGCAGTTTCCGTAGCTGTGCTGTTGTTTCTTTCAAGAACTGCTTATTCCATCCCCTTCGTCGTTTTTCATGGTAATTTCCCTCTTTTGCGTTGGATTAGCTTTTGATTTTCTTACTATGGTGAGTGTTTTGCTGTTTTGGGTATGATTTGCTATGCTGTTAGATCTGTTTATGAGCTTCCCATTCATATTATAAGGATTCTTCTTCGTTTTTGTTTCTATATTGTCGGAATGTTTGTGTTGATGGCTGTCTTCTTAATTGCTTATGGAGAGTTGGAGTCTTGGAGACCGGTTTGGTGTTTTTTAGATGCAAGCTTTTAGTTTTTCGGGGATTGACCTATATTTGAAAGGTTAAAGACTCTCTCTTTTCAGAACATTTTCACTTTTTTATCTATGGAGCAATTTCTTAGAATCATTTTCTGGATAAACAAATAAAATAAAAATAAAAAAACTCTATTTTTAAGATGGTTCTGTTCCTTAAACAGGCGAGAGAGGTCGGTTGGTTCTGTAAAAGTTGCTTATGTCTCATGAAGCTTGCACTAATTTCATATTTTTGAGGTTAAGGTAGTCGAATGGGATTTTCACCGTACATAAATGATGGTTGCTAATGCTAATGCGTAATCTGCTGTAGTAGCAGAAAGGTAAGTGAATTAGAATGGTTTAAAGCAAAAATGAAACTTAATGTTCCCTTCTGAGAGTGATTTTCTTGTGGGGGGACTTTGTCTTATCTTGGAAATAGCAAGTTTCCAGTTCTTGAAGTTCAAAACTAAATTACTTACAATTTTTGCATTTTTTGTATCTAAATATGGTTTTGTTCTTTGGAATAACGCTGTAGGGATATCTGACAATTGCAATAACAAAGGGATTACTCAGTTCACCACTCTTCTTAGTGATTGGTCCGGTGCTCAAGGACATTGCATGTATGCTCCTTCTGTTTCGATTATCTAATCATGAAACTATTTGGGTTTAGCAAATTGAACTAGTTGTTAGTTCCATACTTCTACTCAAATCATGATCTGACCTTGTTATTTTCTTGATTCATTTCTGTAGCGAAATTGGAAATGGCGCAATGGATTCATGGACCATGCCTTTCTTCGAACAGGTACTGTTATATCTTCTTGAAATGAACAGATAATCATCAATCTCTACGGATAGAAAGAAATCAACTGACAAATTCTAATTTTATGATGCAGACAGAGTTAGCCTGTGAGAAGGTATTGTAACTTTCTCGAGGAGTTACTCTATTGACAAGGAAGTGTTTCTCAGATAGAACAAATGCATTCAACTTACAGGTCAAGAGCATGAGTGAGCTCAGTGGAGGTTACAACATCGTTGGGCTCTCCCAGGTGATATTAGAGTGTCACAATGCAAATTTTGAGCTTTATCTTCCTCATCAGTTGCACATAATCTTGCTGTTTTTCGAAAATCGTTGTAGATTAATAAATATGCCTAGGTATTGTGAGTATTTTAGTATTTGTATCTTCGGAAGATTGCAGTGCAATGTGTTGATTCTGCAAGATTTTAGGCAACTGAGAATTTGAGTTTCGATATTCTAATTCGTTGTTCTAAAAATAGATTCTATATAGGAATCAACAGCTTGTGTGCATTTTCTGCTGTAGCCTGTACATAGAGGTATTTCTTGCAGTGTGTAAGAAATATAGCAGTAAAAGGACACCTCAACTGTACACACTAGTTTTCAACTGTACACACTAGACTTCAATGAATCTTTTCCCAGATCACAGAGTTTTCTTTTTTCTTTTCTTTTTTTGACGAAATCACAAGAGTTTTCTAAATGAGCAATACTCCTACATCGAGCACTGTAGTGTGTGTGTGTATATATCATACATCAACTCCTAAATTTCATCGTCTTATGGAAAACCGAAGAAGCATTTCTTGGAGGGGTTCATATTATGTTTGGTTAAATTTGTTATGTCAAATATGAGAATGAAATCTCTTTCTTATATTGGGAAGTGGACATTATAATTGCAAAAGCTCATAATGCATTGGGGTGAAAACATTCAATGATTCGTATAACCCTACGTGAAAAACCTTCTTGTTTAATGTCACTTTTGCATGGTTTCCCATCTTCATTTATATCTCGCTCTCATACTTTACAGGGTAATTTGGTGGGTAGAGGAGTCATTGAGTTCTGCGATGGAGCACCCCCTGTAAGTGCATTCCTGATTACTGGGATGAAGAATTCCGAAACATTATTATCTAGGGATTCCACATTTTAGGATTCTCTCCTGTTTATATATATAAATATATATATAATCTTCCTTCTCACCTTTTATAAAAATTCTTCATATTTGTGACTTTTGGCAACAGGTGAGAAATTTTATATCTCTGGCAGGACCACATGCTGGAATAGCTGCTATTCCCCTCTGTAAAGTATGTTTTCTTTTTCGAATGAACAAATCATATTACATGCCGTTCGTTCTAAAACTAAAACGGTCTTGAAATGTGATGTGGTAATGTTTTCCATAATATCTTAATTTGCAGTCTGCTTGGTTTTGCATCCTAGTGGACCTGTTGATCGAGTTGGCAGTTTATAGCAACTATGTGCAGGTTTGAAATTACTCGCTCCACTTATTGTTTGATTAAAGTATTCTACAAATTCAAGAGGCATATTCATGCAAATAAAGGAAATCGTGTGCTGATTTGCTGAACCACCTTTAGTTCTATGTATACTCCTCCCTATTTTAACGTGTTCGTTGTGATTAGCCAGTTAAATGTTAGTTAATCTCTCACTGTGTTTGTATTCTCTTACTTCACTCGAGTATATAATTCGATTACACACTTCACCTCCTTCTGTTTATGTGGTTGCAGGAACATCTAGCACCTACTAACTATATCAAAATTCCAACAGTGAGTGTCATGATATTCTTCTTTCTCTGTCATCAGAATCAACTGCGTGGATTTTTTTTCTTTTTTGTTTTTGGATGTGCGAAGAGAAGAAAACCTGAAAATTTGACTGTGTCGGACACACTTCTTTCTCATGATCAGGATTTAAATGGCTATGAAAAAGGATGCAAATTCCTCCCTGTGCTAAACAATGAGTTTCATAAGAATTCCACGTACAAGAAGCGTTTTTCTAGCTTGGAGAACTTGGTATTGATCAAGGTAAATGGCAATATTTATGATTCTTAGAGTTTTTTTAGTGCTCAGAATTTTCTTTAGTATGACTCCAGATTTTGTTTCTTCACTTTTCTTCAGTTTGAAAACGACGACATTTTGGTGCCAAAAGAGACCTCTTGGTTTGGTTATTTCCCTGAAGGATCATGGGACCCTATTTTGCCTGCACAAGAGGTATTTTTTATGCTAAATTTCTTAGTTACATATTTTTGTTTGATAACCCTATTGGAAATATTTGCACTAATGTGAATATGAAGTATTGTAAGGTCCATTAGCTATTCTTGAAATTTATAGTATTTAAAAACACCATCTTTCAAGGCTTTCTTTCTAACTGCAGAAGTTTTCAAAAAATTTCAGACAACCCTCTATAAGGAAGATTGGATTGGTTTGAAAACCTTGGATGAAGCTGGGAAAGTGAAGTTTCTCAACGTATCCGGGTCCCATCTAGAAGTTTCCTACGGCGAAATGAAGGACTACATACTCCCATACTTGCTCGAGAACGCCACTGCACTACCAAGACTATTTGAATCATCTCATGAGGGAAAGATTCTGAAGCTGTACGCTTCTGAATGACGAGACTGATCTTTGTCGACATACTTCAGAAGCATGAAAATAATCGAGATTTTATGTACCATGATTATGATACAATGATCTAGTCTGCTATATTGATCTGAGGAGTCTCTGGTGTACAAGATGAAACAGAAATTATACACAATCCTAGTCTCAAATAAATTCATTTTGCTTCCGGATTCTGGCATTATTAATGTCTTTTCGATTTTTGTTTAAAACAGCAGAAGAGAGAAATTCACCTAACTGAGAATTTTCCTCTGTGACAGAACTACACATGTTACTCTATCTCAATATAATGAATTCTGCATTCCATTTTCACTTTTCTTCTTACACAAGAAATCATAGACAAAAGCTTCTTCATCCCATCAGTGAAATGCTCGTCTTCTTTTGCTGAAAAAGTAATGCTTGTGAGTTAGGTCGCGATTTTTGGTACCCGATTTCCTAGTGAAATTTGGCACTAGTGTAGCAGGGGCTTGCTGCATAGATTAATGTTCATCATGACAACTAAATCTACAGAAATCTTCTGTGTGTCATTTTTCGGATCCGGGATTTTTTTGAAATAAAGTCGGTTCTATCCCGTTATAGCCATCAGAATCTTACTAGCCCAACATAAATGACATCATAAATGTACGCGTATCCAAAGAGTTCTGTACACAAACAGCTCTTCCCTCCCTTCACTATATATACAAATCAGGCAACCAAGAACTCTGCATTAACTGATATTCGTCCATCTTCGTCTTCCTTCATATCAAGAACTTGAAAAATCGAAGAAGATGGAGAAGGTGGTTCTTGTGCGTTATGAGAAAAATCGAGACACAAGCTTCTACCTCTGCCGCCACTGCCAAACTCACCTTGCCTTGCATCAAGAGCTGCTTCATAAGGTGCTCTCTTCTGCTTCTTTATTCATTAATATAAAAAAAATTAAATAATAAGTTTCTCATCATAATCTCACAACTCTTTTTGGTTGAATCAGTATGAAACTAATCAGCATGCACTCTTCAGAAATCTGTAAGCTTTCAATCTCTCTCACATGTTACTATATTTAACATGTGTGTGTGTGTGTGAAAATTATATAGATTTAGGTGCTAATTTTGGCATTAAAATGTAGGATTAATGTGAGGTTGGGTGAAAATTACCAGATAGTACCTGGTCAAACTGGAGCCCCAGTTTCTTGCATCAACTGTGGCTCAGAATTGGGATCTAAATTTGTAAGAAAAATTGTTACAACCTTAAAAAGTTAGATCCTGTATCAGAATCTAGGATGCTTTTTTTTTTTTTTACTTATTTTTATTATTATTTTATTTTTTTTTAATTTCAGGTTGCTTTGAAGATTGAGACCTCTGCTATCAAACCTGGAAGATTCATGATAGATTTGCAAGTTTCTTTCCTCTTAAGCCTTGTGTCACAGAAATCTCGACTTTAGTTTTCGTGATTTTGAAGTTCGTCGTTTTTGGCAGGACGAAGCTCGTCTTTTGGAAAGGAAACCAGATGCTGTATGCAGACTCAGAGAAACCAGTTCAGAGTGCATGAATTCAAGCCATTTTTGGTTCAAGATGATTATGGAATAAGATCTTTCAATTTGCATTTTCGAGTTGAATTGCATTTTGGAAAGTTGTAATAATTGGCTTAAGCAATTTTCTTGGATTGAATTTGAGTTGAGCAATTTATTACTCATTTTTCTTATAATCTATATAATCAAATTAAACAAAAATTGAAGGCCATAAGAGGAAATTCAAAACTGAAATTGCCCATATATTCCAACAGAGTAGCTACATGTAGCACAATATATTACAAAGAAAAAAAGTATATAAAAAAAACACCCAAAAAAAATTTATGTTAAGGGCCTTATTTTGAAAATGAAAGGCAGACTCTCTATAAACAGCAAAAAAGTATACCTCTTAATGTTCTATACTATCAAGAAGTTGGATGTTGGCTTTTATACATCTTTATATTGCTCGAGATTTCGAAGAACGATTCGAGCAAAGATTTTGGCTTGAACCGGGGCGCCTGCTGCTGCTGCTGTTGCACGGAGCGCACGTGGAGCTCCAGCGTTCTTGAGGAGTTTCGCGTGGAGGGGGGCATGACGGCCTCCGAGGATCGTAAACTATAGTCGAAATTGAATAAGATAATGAATATTATTTTATTTTATTGTTTTTGTTGAAAAATTGCAGCATTGAATTAGGAAGAAGTGATCTTACCTGCAGAAGAGCAAATGCAGCACATCCTTTTAGTATAGGAGAAGGGTTTCGTAGCATCGCAACAAACCTTCCGATCTCAGCTCCGCTGTATTCAAATTTTAAAACACGAATCCATGAGAATTGAGAGAGAGGCAATGAAATGTTGAGAGGGAGAGAGAGAGAGAGAGAGAACCTGCATCTGAGATGAGCAGCTTCTTGAATACGAGCAGAATCCGATACTTGAATGAGTGCAGCAGGGGGTGGCGAGGCAGAAGCAGCAGCAGCAAACGCTTGAGGATCAGAAAAAGTCGAGATAAAAGCTTCGATATGTTTCAAAGACATTCTTCTGAGGCCATCTAAGTTTACACTCTTGGAACTGCCCTCTACAGATGTTCCTACCAGGGCAATTTCGTCCATTCTGCACACAAGCATTCCAATTTCAAAATTCCGAGGCTGATAAACGTTCGTGAAATAAGGGATGGATGCCTATAAGTTGTTAGAAGCAATTAAATGAATAATATTACTCATTATACGAGGAGTACCGGCCATCAAAGATGTATGCGAGTGCCAATGCAGATATGAAGCGCGCCATTTTTGATAGAGACGAAGAACAAAGATGAAATAAGACAGGAACTCCGCCTTCCTCTACAATTCGAAGAGCATTACCAGGATTGAAAGCAAGATTCCAAAGAGCTCCTGCAGCTGTCTCGTGTACATCCTGAAATTTAAGGAATAATTCGAGATCAATGCACAAAGCCTTTACTTAACATACGACAAGAAAAGAGCGTTCAATAACATCTTTTAGACGACAGACTAATGAAAAATCAAGAGAATTTTTTGTTTAAATGTAGTATACCTCAGCATCAGATCGTGCCAAAGCAATTAGTGGGGCCACACCTCCTTCTTGCCCAATAGCAATGCTATACACATGAGAAATACATATTTTCATAGGCAATCGAATTAAAAATAAATAAAAAAGAATTATATTCAAGAGAAACTAATGCGCAAACAAGAATATAAGCTATTTAGATGCACCTCGTACCTATTTGTTTCGGACACCGACAATCCCCACAGGGCACCGGCTGCTCTCTCCTGAAGGCCTTGAGAGGCATTTGCACAAGAACTTGCTAAAGCCACCTAACCACCACAACAAAATTTTCACTTGGAGCAGATTAGAAAATTCCTATCTTAAGACGAAGAAAATAAAAACCAATGGCCTCATAAGAAGCCACAGTGTAGCGATTAAGAAAAGTAATTTTACTTAATTTTCACAAGTGAAACTAATGCCAACCAGTAATGGCATATAAGAAACACTTCATACCAATGCCTCCACTCCACCCGCCCCTGCAATTCCTTCTCGATTTTTATCATCAAACGACAAATTCCACAATGCACCAGCAGCTTCTTGCCTACACATCAATCAAAAGTGGGATTCTTTTCATTCTCACAAACATCCAGTAATGAAACCAAATGACAAGGAGAATCAATCCAGCTTCCCACAAAAATATCAATAGAAAATCGAAACAAAATTATGACACAAGAGTTATAATAAACACACACACACACACACACACCTGACACCATTATGAGGTGAACGAGTAAGTTGCACAAGGGCTTCAATAGCTCCAGCCTCGAGTCCTACTGCAACATTGTTATTATTGGTATCTCCATGAGCAGCCAAATTTGCCAGTGCCCTAGCAGCCTAGACCATACACGTCAAGTAATGAGGGTAAATATTCTAGCGAGTAGGAAGCGGATAGTACAAAATCATTCGTTAAAATAATTTGAATAGTAGAAGAAACTAGGATATAACATTTCCATTAAATGTAAGAGAAGAGAAGAGAGTTTTGGCACATTTAGATTATAGGACATTTAGATACGATGAAGACGATGACGAAACTTGAAATTCATAATCCTGGGCAGCTCACGTGAGAAGGCATTTAACAATAAACCCAAAAATTTGCATCTATAAACTTACCAAAAACTTTTTATGGCAAGAAAATAATCTTGAGGAAAATATCAGCAATAAATACTATTTTCCTCTCTAAAAGGTAAATGTACTTGTCTGAAATCGTGGCAGATCATGACTATTACACTATTAGTACGGTGGCTGAAAAACATAGAGACATTCCGAAATAAAGGCAGCATTTGAAACAGTTCATTCTTCACACTTTATTCGATACAAAAGTGAACCTGCTCCTGCACTCCATCAGCCTTGCAATTTCGAGCTAATGTAACTAAGGCATGCACACCACCAACTGAAGCTACCTCGATGCTGCATTTTTCATCTGCTGCCAAATTTGCTAATGCACCAGATGCGCGCTCCTGAAATCAATTATAGATGTACTGTTCTTGAGAACGTCTAGTTTCACTTATTTTCAGTTCAATTATTATAAGTATAACGCGATGATGATGCCTACCAGAACTCCTTCACCGCCACTAGATTTTGACCATTTGAAGATAAGATCAACTAGAGCTTTTACACCACCGGCTTCAGCAAACGAACCCTATAACAGGAAATTTATTTATTAAAATTTCAAAACTAAAGCTTGAAGTGGTAAAAGTATATATAACGACAGAAAAAGAGAACCTTGTGATCTTCGCCTACAGAGAGGTTCCATAGTCCTCCAGCAGCTTCTTCAGCAACCAACTTATTTGCCGACTTAGCAAGATTTACAAGAATGGTGATGCCTCCTTCATCAGCTACGGCTTTCGCTACATTAGCATTCACTGATAAGTTTGCTATGGCCTACATACAACAGCATTTTTCACTAAAGATTATTTGTGGCCTTATTATGGATTCATAAAATCTGAAAAGCTCAAAGATATTATATACTTACTAACTAATAATACCAACTGAGCATGAATAGCAAGATATTACCTTAGCAGCCTCTGCTTGAAGACCTTCCTTCCATGAACACGCAAGGTTCAGGAGAAGACGTATTCCACCATCTCGAGTAACGGCTTCAGCTCTTCCGGTATGAATACTAGCATTTTCATCGTCAATTACAACATAAGTTGCAAGTGCCATAGCTGCTCTTTCTTGAACTTCCTCTTTCGGACTCTGGATCAACTGAAGCAACAAACTCGTGCCTTGGTTGAGCCAGAAATCATCCAAACCAGGCGGGTTGATTTCAGAAACACGTAGAAGCGAACTGGAAATTATCCATTCCATCCAATCCAGAATCTCATTAGTTCTCCTATCCTTGCTACTTCTCCAGTCGAGGAAAACATTCCAATCATTCTTTGGCATGTCGACAAATAGGCTAGCTACTCCTTTGAGAATGTCAGTGAAGACAGCTAGTAGCACTTTACTTTTATGATATTTATTGGTGGCAGCCACCTCAAGTGAGGGACAATTCAAGGCGCATAAAACCTTTAAACTACACGAGGACGAAAAAAGACTAGTCACGGTAATAGGTGAGATATCTGTTCTAGAAACATCTAAAGCTATTAAGTATGGAAGCTTAGCCCACTCTAGTGACACCAAATTCCACTTCATATTCGTCGTCCCTGCAACTGAGAGGAATCGAAGGGATGTGAGATTTCTCAGCGCCACCTCATCAACTTTTCTGCAGTCAATGAACCCAACATCTCCCAAATTCGGACAATTTTGTGACAAAGCATTGATTGTTCTAGCATCCACTTCTTTAATGCCTGAGAGCCGAAGCTTCTGCAGTTTTGGACAACAGATTGCAATTGCCCTCACACCATCACTGCTGATTTTCTCGCAGAAATCTGGCCCGATCATAAGGCATTCGAGAGCTTCATGCCTAGCTGCAAGTACAGAGAGCGTAGCATCAGTCATTTTCCTGCAACAGTCGCCACTAATCTCACGAAGATTCTTAGCTTGAAGATGTATGATAGCATCAGCAGATTCAGGACCACGGAACTGAATCTTCTGAAGATTTTCGCATCGAGAGGAAAGTGATGAAGTAGCTTCAGCATCACATTTATGGTGCCGGAGATCCAATTCTCGCCACAAACACGGAGATTTACCAAGATTTCGCCATGTTCGACAGGTACAAGACAAGCTAGCTCGATCCCGGTAGTTCAGACATGAGAAAAGCTGAATCACTGTATCATGAGGTAGGCTTGTCCAATCAAGCACCTCCATTTCATCCAAACTCAAACTATCATCAAATTGAGGGCAATCCAATCTCTCTTTCCCCCTCTTCACTACCCTCCTTCTCACTCTCCTACTCATAATTGGATCAGTTTTCAGCACACGATCACTCAGAAAAACACTACTTCTAACAGCCATTGATGATGCAGAAAGCAACCCTTTTCTCCTAATCACAAATCAAGTATGAAGACCAGACTCGATCACCAACTGCAATGATGAACCCTAACAATTTCCCAAACCATAAAACAACCAAAACTCCACCTAAATGAGGTCACAACACTCGTTTACAGAAGAACAAGTACCTCTGCACATTCAAGACTCGGTTTTTCAAGAACCTTTAACGAAGAAACAGAAACCCAGACTTGAAGAAGCACCTCAATCACCATAAACATAAACTCAAAATCAGCAAAGCTTGCAAAAAAGAATCGAAGATGATCGCCCTCTACCCTCGGAAGCCCTAATTTGCAAGCTATAGATAGGATTAATTCCAAACACAAATGCATGCAAGAAAACTGGATTTTAAGTTTACCCTCAAATCCCAAGGTGTCCTTAGCCTTCTGGGCCTTATGTCAAACCGTTAAATCTCCAGTCTTGGCATTGAATCTTCACACCCTTTTGCCACATTCAAGAAAACATCCTACATATATATACCACAAGAATGCAAGGTGTGTGATGGGCATAGAAGAAGCTGTGTATGTGTGTACTGCATATATCAATCCTTCATCGCCTTCATATATGTTTCTATGGTGCAAGTATGTGTGTAACCTAGAGAGAGACAGAGGTGAGGAAGGGTCGAAGAGAATTCAGTATATAGTATGTCAAAGATGTGAGAAAGCAAAGCCAAACTTCATACCATTTGTCCACCTCTCTCTCTCTCTCTCCCCCACACGGGCAGAGGCCGACATCTATGGTAAGCAATTCTCAATGATGCGTTACAAAATTCATGAAATCTATAGATTGGAAATAAACTTTTGTTAAGGTGGGGGAAATTGATAAAATTGGAGAAAAATCATAATCAAATTTTGCAATGTTGGTTCATTCACATATAGTAAGTACTTGAAAGTTACAAAGTTTTTCCTACAAAATGAAAGTTACATGTCTCACCTTTTGAATATATGTAAAATATAAAAAAATATAGTGAGACCATGAATTCAAAAAAATTATTTTAAAGAATATATTTGTAATTTTTTAAGTAGTACCATATGTGAATGAACCAACATTGCATTCGTAGAACATTGTCAAATTATCATTGAATCTCATTTTTTTGGGACAATAATTGTAGTTTGCAACTACTGTTTTTTTAATCTTTTTTTTAGAAGAAGTATATTTTAATCTCAAGTATCAAGCATAATGCATGTTCTCTGTAATATTATTATTATCACGTTTTATATTTAAAACAATATTTAAGATGTCCAAGTATTGAGCGGATATAATACAAGTTAAATGTTTCAGACATCTCTTGTACTTTATATAGTATCAATGATTTTTCTCTTAGGTGGTGATGGCTGGTATAGTGGAATGAAATTTAGCTATAATGAATGAACTTAGAAATGAAATGATGATGGGAATAGAATGGATCAAGTGATTCAATTCTTATAATTGGTATCAAACAATAGATTTTTTAATTAAATTATATTATAATACAAAGTATTATATCAACTCAAACATGTTGAGTTTATAGGCCTAGCTCAGCCTAAGCCCATTATTATAGCGGACCGAACTTGAATTGGGCTTGTTTAGAAAAAGATGGTTGAAGTTGGGTCTAAAATTTTAGAGCCTAACTTGGTTCATCAATTCAGGCTGAGCTATTTTTGTCAATTTATAGAAGAGCTAAGAAAAATAGTTTGACCGATATAATTTAGAGTCGGGTCAGCTATAAGAATTTAGACTTGGTTGTATTTGCATTTAAGGGAAAGTCGAACCGTCAAAAATTAAGTAAAGCTCGGCAGACTCAAGGCTAGGCCAACCTAATCATTTTACAATATAACATTAATTTGGGTAGGAATGTGCCATAATTAATTTTGACTCAGCAAAATTTTGGATCGGCCCGATCATATTTGATATTTTTTTTTCTAGAAGTCCATCGAGCGGGCCGGCCCAGCCTAACTCTTTCCCATCTTTATCTGTTTGCAATCCAAAAAAGCCACACAAAATTATATATAATAGATTTCTTCATTTGGCCCAATGAGCCAAGATTGGCCCGACCCAACCCAACTCGACCTAACTCGAACAAGGTTCCCAAAAAAGTTTAATAAAGTTATATCAATATCATAAGTAATAAGTAAGACATTTTTTTTCAAAAGTCGAGTAAATTTCATTCATGATATTACGGATTAGCTAATATCTAGGGGGTGGGAGGAATAGCTAATCCATGTTGGTAGAATTACTAATTTCCACGGGAACAATCATTCTTAACTGAAAAACAGTACATAATCATAGGTTGGAAATGAAAACAAAAAATGATCATTCTATTTTTAGACTGCATACCAGCCATACCCAAGATCAAGGTTTGTAGAATTGAGAATTGTGTTTTGCGTTAACTAATAGTGTTAAAGAATAGTATTTGATTTAGAATTTAAAGGAATTAATACTTTGAGTCTTGTTGGCATGATATGCATTGAAAAACTTTGTTAGTAAAGAAAATAATTTTGTGTAGAGGAATTAACATTTGATTCAAACATTCTTAAATATATATATATATATATATATATATATATATATATATATATATATATATCATTATTTGTTTGAAGAAAATGGAAGACAGGATTACAATTTTTGCGGTAGATGTCAAATCGTATGTGAAAAAGTAAAATGCAAAATTTGAAAAATGCAAATTTTGAAAAGTATGTATTAAAATTATTTGTAATTATTTCATGGGATGGTATACTCTATCTTTAAAATTGTGTCTCAATGGTGTCTCACAATTCAATTTCTACTAATTTTATACTTCCTCCGTCCATAATCTTTGGACACAAAAATTCCGGCGCGGAGTTTAATACCTTGTGATGATATATTAATAAAGTAATGTGTTAAAATATTAAAGTAGAATAATTGTGGGCCCCTCTAATATTTTTGTGAGTACTAAAGTGTTAAAGTGGTTGTGTATTATAGGGCATACTACTAAAAAAAGAAAGTGTCTAAAGATGGTGGACGTCCCAATAGTAATAGTCTCTAAAGATTGTGGACGGATGGAATATTATTTTTTATAAAAATAAAAATACTATAATATAGTAAATCATAATAGACATTTATAAGAAAAAAATTGAATTTTTTTAAAATTATATACTTTAGTTTTGAATTTTCCAACTCTAATATACTAATAAAAGTGAAATAAAATGCTAAAAAATAATTATAAACCCTAATGGGGATGGGTGAACCCTTGAAAATAATCATTAAATTAAACTAAATCATTATAAAATAAATTTATTAAAAAAATTGCATGAAACTAGTAAAAATTGAATTTTGAGATACCATTTTAGGAATAGAGGATCCCGAGTCATATTTAATGAGACTTGTATTCGTAATTGTGTTTCGAGTCATAAAACGAAACCACACACTACAAATTCGGGACACACTTGGGTCAGCCAGAGGCACCGTACTGACGGCTAAAACACTGGCACTTTTATTCGTGTAGATTAGCACTTTTCTGTATAAAGATTGACACTTTTAAAAATTGACATTTTATTCGTAAAATAATTATGCTAAAGATTGACACTTTTATTCGTATAGATTAACACTTTTCTGTATAAAGATTGACACTTTGACCCGGCCACACTATGTGGCCGACCTCACCCAAGTTTTTGTCAATTCAGAGTAGTCACGACCATGATAGTTGTTGTTGTTTTTTTTTTTTTTTTTTTTTACTTTCGATTTTAGTAAATAAATAAAAATAATGTGTGAGAGCAAACACTACATATAATAATTTATTAACTATTATAAAATAGTCAATTATTATAACTTTTGTTTTCCCTGATATATCCCTATTTTAAATATATTTTAAAGGTAACAAAGTAATTATGAACGTAATTTTATTAATGAATTAAAATTATATAAACTTATTCTACGTCAACTACAATTATACTTATGCGCTCTTATTTATCTTCTCAATTTCCAAGAACATTATTCATCCCCTTAATATATAAATAATACATAAAACCCATAATAATAATTATCCCCTTAATATATAAATAATTTATCCCCTTAATATATAAATAATTTATCCCCTTAATAATAAATAATTTATCCCCTTAATATATAAATAATTTATCCCCTTAATAATTTATCCCCTTAATAATAAATAATTTATCCCCTTAATACATTATTCATCCCCTTAATATATAAATAATTTATCCCCTTAATATATAAATAATTTATCCCCTTAATAATTTATCCCCTTAATAATAAATAATTTATCCCCTTAATACATTATTCATCCCCTTAATATATAAATAATTTATCTTCCTACGTAGTATATCATAAAACCCATAATAATAAATAATACATTCGTATGATATAAATAGTGAAATATAACAAAAAATTATATTATTTTTAATATATTTTTTAAAATTGATAAAAATATATATATTTACGTGCAACGCACGTAATCTCTGCTAGTTAAATACAAATATATCTATAATTTGAAAGATATTATATAAGATGTCATTTATCATCTTGTCATGTTTCAATAAATTGAAATGAGAAAATTAAAATCAGATACTATGTTGAAACCTTACGAAATTTAAAATGATTACTTAAATACATATAACAAACTACTAAATTTGCAAAAATTGTTGTAAACTGTAAAAATAACCTAAATTCAATTTTGTAGTCAGTAATTGATACTATTTACTAATTCTTCGCACTATATGAACGTACGGTAACTAAATGCTATGATATATTCCCTCCGGATTTTTTAAAGCAGTGTCCTATTTCAAAATTTGATGGTAAAAGTTAAAATTTTCTCAAATTACCCCTATAATTAATTCTAAATATAAGTTGACATTCAGAAAAAATAAATAATAAATTAGGTTAAAATATAAATTTACATAGTTTTTTGGTATATGTAATTTGATAATTGAGACACTTAAAAGAACGGGGGAGTTGTATAAATAAACAATTTGAAATAAATATTGCATTACATTTTCTGTAAACTTAATAAATAATAGTGATAGGATAGAAACATTTTGAAGAGAGAAGAAAAATATTTCCCTAAAAAATAGATTTGAAAATATTTATCGAAAATCCTCATGACGTCCTAGTCTAAAGAAATCTATAATTATTCATACTTTCTACACTGAATTATGTGCAAATTACACGCAGCTAACTGCATTCAAGTTTTCGAACTACTATTCAATAGTAATAAATACTAATGTTTTGCTTCTTTTTTTTTCCCCCTAATATATATTTGTCCATTTTGCGGTGACAGTGATTTCTCACCATCATAAAAAATAAAATAAAAATAAAATAAAAAATCTATCCCCTTAATTTATAGTTCTTATTTTTTTACGTTCCTTTCATATAGAGCTCTTTCAAAACAATAGATATATATAATAGATTTTATGGGTACCACTACTAATCTTGAGAACTAACAACCCATCTTGACCCTGAATTTTCCTAAATCGCGCGGTGGAGATTTATTGCTTTCCATTTATTAAACTGAATTTCGTATTGTTATTAATAAAAGAAAGGCTATTATTGTAATTTTATACGCATGTTTCTCTCTCCTCCCATAATCCACGGCATCTACTTCTCCACTATCTTTCTCAACAAACTACGTTAATCAGTAATTTTGAATATATTCCTCCTTTTTTATTTTTCCCAAGTCAAATCCACATACTTAAAAATCTTTTTCCGCTAAAAAGCATGCTTAAAAACAATATACTCACATTTTCCGATATGTGCTTAATTAATCTTCCGATAATGCTTCTAAGAAACACAAATACTACATTTTCGTATATAAACTTTAATGTGTTTGTTTTTTACACTATTTTGCAATTAAAATCTAAAATAATGAAATGATATTTTCTTACAAATATTAAAATGCTTAAATATTAAAATACTGAATTTAGGCACTATGAGAAAATAAAATAAACAAGAAAACTATATTAAGCATTTTAACATTCATAAAAAGCATAATTTCATATTTAAATAAGCATAATTGTAAAAAATAATTATGTATATATATAAAGCATGAAAATATTATGGTCTAAGCATATAGAAAAAAAATTAAGCAATTTAACATTCGTAAAAAGCATAATTGCATACCTAAATAAGCATAATTGTAAAAAAAGCATAATTACATTTATAAAAAAGCATGAAAATAATATATACTAAGCATACAGAAAAAATTAAGCAATTTAACATTAGTAAAAAGCTTACTTTCATATCTAAATATGTATGATTGTAAAATTTTATTTGATGCTTAAATAGTTATTCTAAGATAATGCTTATTACAAGAAAAGCCTATTAATATTAACGATTAAACAATTATTTATCAAAAAAAAAAAAAAAACTCGTGAAGTCCTGAAACTTGAACATTAAAAAAAAATAATGAAGAAATCAGTTAAGCATGGATTTCGTACCTAATTTGCACACATCACACATGGCATCTCATAACTGAAAGAAAAAATAAAATACTTAATTAAGCATGAATTCTCATCATGAATTCTTTGCGCATCTTGTAATTGCTATAATTCTTAATGCCGCTATGTAGGGAAAAAAGAAAAAATTAATTAATGTTTACAGAACCAAAAACGCCTCCTCCCCTTCCACCATGGGCTTTACCTCTGCTTCATCCATCTCCGACGACCCTCAGAACTTTCCGAGAACCAGAAGCATCGCTACTGGAGCAGTTCCGCTACAAGCTTTCCCTCTCCCGTTGCAACAGCGACGCTCACATCCTAGAATTGCTTCGGTACCCGCCCCTGTCCTCGCCCCATTCGCCAAACGTCGGGCAGCCTCGACGCCCCATCGACTGCTTCCGCACAGAAGAAAAATTAAAACAATTCACGTTTGGAGAAGAAAAATTACGCCGGCTATACATATGAACGTATGAAAGAGAAAAGAAATTAGATGCGGTTAATCCCATGAATTATGGAACGAAAAATCGAGATTACACTAATACCCCTATTCTACAATAAAAATTGGCGTTTATTATTCAATTACAACCACAAATCTCAACCGCTAATCTTTTAAAATGGATGGTGTATATTGGTTCCTAGTTCTCAAGTTTTAAAAGGGTTTTTATAATATCCAATCTATATATATATATATATATATATATATATATATATATATATATATATATATATATAATTTTTTTCCTTATAATAACTTCGTCAAAACAAGTTAAAAGAGATATTGATAGGATGGAGCCATGTAAGAGTATATTACCTGAACTAAGTACTTATTTCCTTCATAAAATAAGTGAACAATTTTTTTCTTTTGCCTAGACTATCAAATACGTAAATAATTTATTTTTGGACATGGCTTCAGCCCGGTATATGTCTAAAATTTATCAAAGTTTATTATCTATGTATGTTAATATATTAAAATAAAATTTTGCCCGACCAAATATTTAATATAAGTACAGTATAATTTTTGAGAATTTTTTTTATTTGATTATCTCATTCTCCCATCTGATGAGTTTCAACTTATGTTTTTATTGAGAATTAAATTATTTTATTCTCATGTGCTTTATTTTAATAAAATTAATGGAATACCGACATTTTACAAAGAAAGAAAATGGACTTATGTCTTCTTTCTTTAAAATCAACTTAATTTTGCACCGATGTAACAAAATTCCTCAATTTGAGATTTACAATCGGAAACATACATTCAATGTGATCCCTACATATATGAATTTTAGATACAGATTAAGTTATTGATGAATTTTATGCATTGAAATTTTGTAAGGCACAAATCTTGTGAATATTAAAAACATTTTTGGCATGTTTAAAGTAACTTTTCAGTCAATCCCCTGAATACAATAGTTTTATAATTTTTAAGAGAATTTGTTCAGACTCGTAATTACTGAGATTATGTTCATCTATCATGAAGAGAATATTTAATACTACCTCCATTTCAATTAATTATGTACATTTACTGTTGGAACAAGAATTAAGAGAGTGAAGAATATGTGGCTGTAATTAATTCTGATGAAATAGAGTTAATTGTAGCCAAGTATTCTTTGTCATTTTAGGAAATGAGTCTAATTATTGAGACGGACTAAAACGGCAAATGTGTCTAATTAAATGAGATGGAGGTAGTATTTTGTATGTCCTACCATATTAGTCTCAAATATTTTTGGCACAATATTTTATGAGATTTTTTTTAAAAATAAAATGTATTGTTTAACATTTTAATGTATAATATTTCATTTTCTTTTTCAAAATATAACATACTATGTAATAGATTCATAAAACATATTGATGATTGATTTTAAATTAAATATCGTATCTTTAATTTGATACTATAAAAATTGTAAAAGTAAGAAAACACATGACAAAGTTATAATAATTAAAAATATATAATTTAAATTATATTAAAATACGTAAATTATGAATGGATAAACATTTCCATTAAAATAAAAAAAACTATTACTACTGTAATGAAACAAAAGAGACGGTTACACTAGTATGAAGTCGGTACAAAAATGAACGGTTGACTCACACTTGAATTATTTATTATTAAAAGAAATGAAATCATAATTGTGAATTCCAATACAGTGCGGTAGGTAAGTGACAAACAGTTAACAGACCCATCTCAATCACCGCTAACGTACAAAACCTCACTCGCTGCATCGGTTACTTGTACTCCTGGATGCCACTCGCACGACACGCTTCGCCGCTTGTACCTTCCCCACAACACAAGTGGCGACTCTCTAGAATGTATAATTCGGGGGTGCAAATATTAATATTATTATCTTATAATAATGTTAACGAAAATAGTAAAATTATAAATATACCTAATTTAATTTTTGATAATGTTTCATTTCTTGAAAGCAATTGGCAACATCGTCATCATGAACTCGTAGGAAAACACATTTTTCTCAGTAAAATTGATCAAACAATCATTTAAAAATTGATTTTTTATATTATTTCGCAACTTGTCACTCCAATATAGAACAATGGGTACAATTGTACCAAAAAAATAATTATTTTACTACTATTATATATATATGTATGTATATTTATATTTATTTATTTTAAATAATTAGAATAAATTTTAAAAGATTATTAATGTTAACAAATAGATGTGACTTATATTCTAGTAGTATTTTTGCTCATCAAGTTGGTGTTCATTCTTCCGATTGTTACTGCAAGTGTCGAGAGAGTATTTTTCGGAATGACTTATATCAAAAGCAAAGTTGCGAAATAGCATGAAAAATCAATTTTTAAATGATTATTTGATCAATTTCACTGAGAGAGATGTGTTTTCCTACGAGTTTCTGATGGCAATGTTGCCAATGGCTTTCAAGTAATGAAACATTATCGAAAATTAAATTAGGTATATTTGTAATTTTACTATTTTCATTGACATTATTATAAGATGATAATAATAATATTATATAATTATTTTTCGCACCCCTCAATTATAAATCTTGGAGTCGCCGCTGGCCGGTGCACACCGCACCTATAAATAATTCCGCGACGATAGGCGATAACCACCTTCGCCATTTGTACTCCACCACCACTCACAGTAATTCGGAAGCATGAGAATTGAGCAAGGCCCCGCGATGGCGTCATCCCCCTCGCCGTCGTACTACTCTCGCTTCTGGTCGTCGGCGACGAGGTCGAAGCCGATTTCCCCGCCTCCCGACGCGCGGGGGGACTCCGACGGGGTCCTCGCGCGGCGGTTAGGTTTGTTCGATCTCATTCTGATCGGCGTCGGAGCTTCCATCGGCGCCGGGATATTTGTCGTCACCGGCACCGTCGCCCGCGACGCCGGTCCAGGTCAGTGGCTGTTCAGTGAATTCGACGGCTTAGTCACCTTTTTTTTATTTTTTTTATTTTTTATAGCTTTTTACGTTGCTTTTGAACAAAAAAATAAATAAATTGTTTTTTGAACTTTTTTACACTGCTGTAGTGCTGTAAGCTGAGTATTTAATTTTTAATTTTGCTTTAGTGTGTGCATGTTAAAGCTAAGGCAATTTTAAGGAGATGTTAATTGTTTTAGAAGATTAGCTGATGTTTGGGATTGGGAATTCAATGGTAAAATTCGAAAAACGTTTAATGGTTGAGATGCATAGATAGTTACCGTAGCCAAAATGTGTAATGTGGTTATCTGTTTTTGTAATTTTTGTTTAAAGCCTCATTTCCAGAAAAATTGAGATAAACAGATTAATGCATTTAATCATAATCTCATTATTTATCATTTGGAAACGGTGATTTCTGGGTATAGTATTTCATCTTGATTTTTCTACCTGATCATCTTCTCAACTTGTTAAAACAGAGAAATCTCCTTGCAATGGATACACCCTTTACTTATATAATATGAGATGAGAGTATTTCTTGATGAAGTAGGACATAACACAGATGATTATTCTGTCTCATTCCCAATAAATCTCTTTATCTTTTCCTTTTTGCTGCAGGAGTTACTATTAGCTTCATAATTGCAGGGGCATCATGTGTTCTGAATGCTCTGTGTTATGCGGAACTAGCTTCTCGATTACCCGCAGTTGTTGGTGGAGCATACATGTATACTTACTCAGCTTTCAATGAGCTGACAGCTTTCCTAGTGTTTACTCAGCTCATGCTCGATTATCACATCGGTGCTGCTAGCATAGCACGTAGCTTAGCTAGCTATTGGATTAATGTATTGGAACTCATTCCTTTCCTCAAGGATAACATTCCAAATTGGGTTGGTCATGGTGAAGAGATTTTTGGAGTATTCTCTATTAACATATTAGCTCCCATCATCTTAGGGCTTCTCACTGTAGTGCTGTGTCGGGGTGTTGGAGAGTCTTCGATATTGAACTGTATCATGACGGTGACAAAGGTTTCTTATCCTCATTCTTTCACTTCTCCTAAATTACTTTACTTTGTTACTGATATCAGCCTTTAATAATACTAACAGCAATTTGGGTAAGTAACTCATGGAATGACATCTTATAATATGAAAATTTATCTATCTACCTATTTGGTATTACTGCATACATCCCTAATATAGCTAACCACCCACCCAAAAGTTATGGAATTATATCTTTCCAACTGTCTTTGCAGTTAGCTGATGGAAAAGATTCTGCTTCTCAAACCGAGTTTGAATCCCACCAAATCATCGGATGTGTGCCTTTGCACACTTAAGGGGGCATGTTGCTCAAAATATTTTCCTTTATTTGACATAGTTATTTGATTCATGCACGCTATGTGGAATCTGAAACCAACATTGAAAAATAGCAAAGATCACGTACCATATGTTTGATAGAATATGAAATCTTGTGCAGGTGCTCATTGTTCTCTTTGTCATAATTGTTGGAGCTTTTAAGGTCGACGTTTCAAATTGGTCACCCTTTGCACCAAATGGTGCCAAGTCAATATTGACAGGAGCAACTGTGGTCTTCTTTGCATATGTAGGATTTGATGCAGTTGCTAATTCTGCAGAAGAATCCAAGAAACCACAGGTAAGAACATGTGCCTTTACTTTTCAGCCACTAAGTATTAGTGTGAATATTGAGCTGGAACTGAGTGTCCTAAACAAACTCGATGTTTTTCAGAGGGATTTACCGTTAGGCATCATTGGCAGCCTCGGGATCTGTATTGCATTGTATATTGCTGTTTGCTTAGTAATTACCGGAATGGTTCTGTTCAAATACCTTGGAGAAGAAGCACCTTTTGCTAATGCTTTCACCTCCAAGGGATTGAAATATGTCTCTGTCTTAATCAGTTGTGGTGCAATTGCTGGACTCACAACGACACTTTTAGTTGGGCTCTATGTTCAGGTAAGTAACAATAAGTTATATTTTAGACATATTTTAGACAATGATTTTTGAATTTTCTCTACTTGAAGTTTCCAACAAGTGATTTATACTATTACAGTCTCGACTATATCTCGGACTTGGAAGGGATGGTTTGCTACCAGCTATATTTGCCAAAGTACACCCGGTGAGGCAAACTCCAGTCCATTCACAAGTTTGGGTTGGATTTGTTGCCAGTATATTGGCAGGTTTTCTTAATGTACACGTGCTTTCGCACGTTCTCTCAGTTGGATCCTTGGTAAGTTCTTGATACATGATTGCTATTTAATCCGGAATCATAAGTACGTGAAGATGTTTTGTTTCTCTCATTCGTTATTTGGCTCAATTATGAAGCAATGACCATATCTTCTCATTCCCAATCATTTGGAGATTCAAATTTTGGTTATTCAGAAACGGCAAACTAAATTGTTTGTTTCAGACAGGGTATTCAGTTGTTTCAGCATGTGTTGTAACCCTACGCTGGAAGGATAATAAGACATCGAATATGATGTCTAGTAAGAGGATCTCTAATAGGACCGAAGGCATATTTTGTCTCGTTGCAATTGCATGCTGCGGTTGTGCTACTGGCCTCTTCTTCCGATTTGGTGCTTCATTTGTTTTCCTCATTGTAACATCTGTGGTTGCAATGCTTGCTGCTGCAGCTCTCTATGTACGCCAAGTAAGTTAATAATACTTAATCAAATAACATTTTATGTGTTTTGCACTACGGTCATTGTATGTCCGTGCATCAATTCTTTGTTAACAACAATCAATTTACTTATTCCATTACATGTTTTTTGCAGACTTATATCGATCCACCAAGTTTTTCGTGTCCAGGAGTTCCGATACTTCCATCTATAAGCATTTTTGTCAATATCTTTTTATTTGCTCAGGTAATTCACCTACAAAGTCTTATCTTTAACATTGTGAGTACATGTCTACTGAATTTGGAGAAAAGAAAACGTAATCAAATTTTGAATTTCGACTTTGTTTTGTAGCTCCACTACGAAGCCTGGGTGAGATTCGTTGTCCTCAGCATTGTTACACTTGCGATTTATGCATTTTACGGCCAGTTTCACGCCACCCATGTAAGTCCATATATGTCTGTTAGGTACCATAGGGCTCCCAAAGAAGAGATTCATAGTTTTGATCTTTAGTCTTAATCTCTGTTTTATCATTTGTGTCGCCACCAAATGCTTTATTATAGTACTCCGTAAGAGTTGAGCCATGTAGTTGCATGTAGATATAGAGTTTACTGCAACTTTAATACATAAAATTTTATTTCTACTGATGTTCGGCACTAGTCGAAGAAGAGCATAATGACACCAAAAATATACTTGTATTTTTAGGAAGCTGCTGGTGAAGTTTAGAGTCGTGATGAGCAGAGCAAATCTGGTTCTTGAGTCGATTTTAGGTGGTTTATGTCATTACTCGTTATTGTTGTATGTATTAAGGTAAGTATGAATGTATGTATGTAGAACTCAGAACAGTTGGTGTATTCTAGAGATTTGTTTTGTGTGCTTATAAATATATCAATTGTGCATCATAACTCTCTCTCTCTCTCTCTCTATCTCCTAATCTTGGGTGAAGTAGCCATATCCTACTCTTAAGTACAAACAACATCAGAATAGAAACCAACAATTGTCCTCCTCGTGCAATCTTGAATGCTTAGCAATTCTATATCAAAAACTTCAAATTGCTTGGCGCTGAAAAATGTGGAAGGCCCCACCTACAAGGCAATAAACAAACACTAATTTAGTATTAAAAAAAGGCAACGCCAACGTATAAATGAAAATCTATTAGCCCCAACCACCAATACATATAAGACTTACAGGCGGACCTAGCTCCGGAGGGACGATTATCCTCCGTTTTCCTCCGGGCTTCATGTCTTTGATTCCTTCCTCAAATCCTGCTCACCAAACTTCCACTCTCTTAGTCACTCTCTCCCTCTCTCCAACAATCATACGACTAAAACAATATATTATCATTCCCGAGTCCAGAGTTTTTGCTACCTGGAATTAATGCGTTAGTGCCAAGTCTAACTTTGGCAGGAGCACCTTGTAAGTACGTACTGTCTATACGTCTCCCCGACTCGTTGTAACCAATGTAGTGAAAAGTCACCTGCCACGGAGATGAACGAGGAGAAAGAAAACCCCGAGTTATTAATCTTCCTTCGGGAAAATAACATATCTAGTTCACTACATATAGGGAAGAACAACTATTTCGCACCAATTGGATTCCAAAATTATATAGAAATCAAACTTGTATTCACAGAAAAACTCATCACTTGGCCAAGTTCACAACTTTTACTCTTCATTCATATAATCAAGAAATCAAACTTTATAGCAAAGATAAATTAATGCACAAAGGAGATTCAATTGGCTTAAAGTTTGGAAAATAGGCACCCTCTTATAACAAGATCCCAAATACATTCTGCTCCAGCTTCAGATAGTATACTTCAAAAAAAGTAATCTAAAGTTGTGTTGGGAAAAGAGAAACCTGTTGTCCAGCCTTCGGAGAATCGCCTTCGCCTGGAGCAATGTCCCACAAGACGAGACCCGAATCACGCGTAACATAGTAGTCTGCTGCCACTACTTTCACAGTGAAACCTGAACCATACACCCTTGGAAGATCAGATCAGCTCTTGTTGCTTTATTTTAATGTAGAGACTAATTCACACATAATCACAGAAAATTAAAAGAAATATGAGAGAGAACCTTCTCTGAGAAAACTAGGGAAATCATCAGGCACATTATTCTCTCTCTGGATCCGCTTGTTCTGCTCGAGTAGGCGTCTCTCATCATACGGAGTCTGTTTCTTCGTCTTGCCGAGAGATGGCGATGCTGCAGACATGGCACCCGAGCCGGCAAGGAAGGTGAGGAAGAGTCTCCTCCCCGTTTTCTCCTCAAAGTCAAAGTGGAATGAGCCTCTAGCCTGTTCTCTAGCCATGTAAAGATGCATATAAGCTACCAACAACAAATGGAAAAGCAACAATAATTGAATATATATATATACACAACATATACATATAGGAGTAATGATTACCCTTGGGGCGGCGCATTATAGCAGGAGCAAAAGGGCCTTGTTTGAGAAGATGAGAAGCCTGAGAAGATTAATTTTTCACTTAATCAAGAAACTGTACTATACCCACAAGCAAAATCTGGAAATCCCATCCCTCAACAATTACTGCATTTCCTAATTAATTTAATATGGATTTCCAATGATAATGTGCACACAGATACATCGCATCTTTGTTCAATTCAAATAATCCAGTTCCAGTTACGATACACAACACGAATCCGTCTCTCAATTTGAAGAAATCATTTCCTAACTATAACGACAGAGAGAGAGAGAGAGAGAAAGACTTACGAGAGAAATGATTAGGAGTGGATTGCAGTGGGAAAGAAATAAAAGTCATAGCCTTAAAATCTTATCCGCGGCCAAAATCTAAAGCTTTGAAATTCAGCGCTTCTTCTCCAGCGACAACGGCTATGGTTGCTCTTGATCTTTTATCTTCTCTTGATCATTCCTCTCAGATTGCCATCTAGCGACTTATACTTTCCAACTAAAATCGCTATATATCCAACTGCGATTTAAGTCGTGCTTGCATTTAGGGATGACAATGGGTCGGATCTTGTTTGGTCCAGATCCAGATCCGGAATTTTAACCTAAGGTCCAAATCCGGCCCAGATCTATCGGGTCTAAAAAAATCGAATCTAAATCCAGATCCATTGGATCTGGCGGATCTCGGGTCTAGACCCAAATCCGTAATTATCACCTAAAAAATACCATAGAAAAAAAACCGAAAAAGAATATAAAAAAAATCAACCATAATTAATTGATTTGCACCAAAATAAATAATTTTTCACACACTAACTGTTAATAATTTTCCACACCAGTAATCTACTTGCTAATAAAGAATGTCATTCACTCAAATATATCCGAAAAAAATGAAACATATCCATATTTTAGGCATTGGACTTTCAGATTAAAAATAGACTTATTAGGGTTTGAGATTTAATTAGAATAACTAAGTAGATATAGATATTTATTAGTATAATATTATAAAATAATATATATAATAAATTATCCGGGTCCTTGGGCCGGATCTGGATCTCAAAAATAAATTTCCAGATCCAGATCCGGAAATTAAGAGTGAAGTCCGGATCCGACCCGGATCCATCGGGTCCAAAATTTTAGCACTCCAAATCCTAAAAAAAGAATCTGGACTCCCGGATCTGGACCGGGTCCAGGATCCACTGCCATCCCTACTTGCATTCCAATTTTTTTTTTTTTTTTTTTTTTGAGATAATACAGTCTTAGGGATTATAATTATAATTTGGGCGGATCGTTGTTCTGTTTATTTTTTCTTTTCTTTTTTTAAACTTAGTACAAAGCTTATTTTAAAGTTATCTATACATTTTTACCTTTCAAAAAATGAAATATGTGTTGTAAAGTATACTCTGACAATCGTAGTATCCCGTAAAAGAAAAAAAATTCAAAAATCCATTTTAAAACCTAGCATCAAGAAGCATGGAAAAGCGTGCCAGAATAGGCCTCATTGAAATGAGGCATATTCGACGAAATGGAGGTAGTACTATATAGGTACATGGGATAAAACCCTAATCCTATTTACAAGTAATGTCTGCCAATAGAATAAATAGAAAATATTTATAACACTTCCCCTTAGACATTACGTCGTGATCTCCATGCCTCGTTAATAACATTGCCTAAGAACATTCAAGAAAAAGAGTATATGACATACACATATATATGCATTGTATTTATAGCCTCATTAAAAACCTTAACTAAGAAAACTCAATGGAAAAAACTTAACAAGGAAAAAAGAATACAACAAAATTAGCCTTCAAGGTATAATGTAGATCTTCAGGGTCTAAATTATTTCGAAATATTTGTTCCCCTGAAGATAATAATCTTCCAAGTCTACGTATTCCAATGTTATAAACATACTTTTCAAATATTAATGTAGGAAGAGATTTTATGAATAAATCTGCAAGATTATCACTAAAGCGAATTTAGTGTATTGTGATTTTGCCGCTCTTCTGGAGCTCAAGTGGGTAAAATAATATAGGCAATATATACTTTGTCAAGTTCCCTTTTACATACCCACTATTCATTTGTGCAATACAAGCTGCATTGTCCTCATATAGGACAATTGGAGAGTCTTTATTTATCGCAATGACGTAGGATCCGCAAATGTGTTGTATCAATGACCTCAACCATACACATTCTTTTGCGGTTTCATGTGGAGCGATAATCTCAGAGTGGTCCAAAGATGTAGTAACTAGAGTTTGTTTAAAAGATCTCCAAGAAATAGCTGCACCACCACAGAGAAAAACAAAATCAGTCTGAGATTGTGGGATAAAAAGAAGAAGTATAAGAAGCATCGTGCTAATAACGTGTTGTAAAGTATTTCGGAATCACCACACAGAATACGAGAAGAAAGAAGAAGAGAGACAACAGTCAAGAAGTGGAGAAACGGTTTTCTATTATTCAACACAATCAGTTATAAGAGATTTATATAGGTACATGGGATAAAACCCTAATCCTATTTACAAGTATAATTACAACTTACAAGTAATGTCCACCAATAGAATATATAGAAAGTATTTATAACAATATATTATTTTTCAATATCAATTTTTACTTTTATTCTACGAAATTAGAGAAAAGAGTTTTTAAGGGCACGTCTCTAGATCGTTCCTAAAAAAATTCTTCAACCAAAATACTCTGTCCGTTTGCATTTCAATTCATCCGTTTATTAAATATATATAAAGTATAAAAATAATAAAATGAGTCAAATGAAATGGAACAGTAAAAAATTATTATTTTGTAATGTGATCATATATAATAGGGTCAAGGGCCTGCCATGAAATTCCTATATCATGACAGTCATGACTAAAGAAACTAAGGGACTCACCATGGGTAGATTCTACAGCTTGGCATGTATCCCCATGCGATGGAGCAAAGAGGTAATCTCTCGTAGGAATCAACAAGTGCTCGATACCATGATCCTTCAAACAGAAGATAAAATTAAAACACACCAGTGATGAAAAAACATAGTACATAGCCTACTGGAAAACATTATTACATTAAAAGAAAGGCTACTTCAATTATAGATCATCATCAAGATAGAATGCCCCTCTCTTATGCAAGTTTAACTCAATAGTGTGAGGATATTATTGTTCCCTTGTCTTTTTTAACCACTCCAACATACCACCCAAGCTGGATCATGGATGAAATCTCTTAATTTTTACAAAGTTGGACATGAGGTGACAATATAAAATGTTTTTGAGTGGTTGCACTTGTAAAAATTTTGAGCAGAAAAAAGAAAATCATTGACCCTCCCTTCATTATCCTCACTTAACAAGGAAACATCAAATATTAGTATATAGCTCCAAGTGAATGGTGCCTTACAGAAGGAAACTTGAAAGTTTCATAATCAGAAGCACATATCAGCAATCGTAGAAATTAGAAAAGCACATAGTATCAAGCTGTAGTCGATTTGTCTATATATATTTTTGCTAAAAATGGATAATTTTGTTGCTTTAATACAACGAACTCTTTTTTTAGCAGAATACGTGTATGGATGGACCCCTTTTTCTGGCCATTGATATGAAGAAACCCCTTTCAAATTCGTCAAGAGATTTCTAGAGAGAGTAAACGATTTTATTTTTTTGAAGAAGGATTTCTGTAAGAGATGAATGAAAATAATATATCGTTTCCTACTTACATATTTGAATGTGGGACTCACAAAAATTATAAAGAAAAAAAAACAAAATGAAAAATAGACGACGTTTTGAGACTGATAGGCAGGAGGAGCAAATTGCTCTTAAAAATAAATGTTGATATCCTTTTTGCACAAAAACAAATTTTATGGGGCATTTGTTTTTTTTTTTTAAACGTTAAGGGTGTTTGTACCTAATCCCTTATATAATTTGTGAATGTAATGATATTATTAATAATTTTTGAAATATTTGAATAAAGATGAATGAAAAAAAAATAAAAATTATGATAAAATGTCCAAAAAGCCCAAAACACAAGTATGCCCACGTATCAATCCTCTTGTCTAATTTGGCTAAAGGAGTTCGTACCTCGTACGTATATGCAGTAAAAGTGGTAGACCCGACCCGATTAGAATTTGCGGCCCATCTTTTATCTTTCACACACTTTCGCCGTTGAAAAAAATTGCTAAAAATTGAGCCTTTTCCCGCAACCCCGAATCGAACAGGGTCGTCGTATCTCACCATTGATTGAAGGAATTATGGCGTCGCAGCATTTTTAGGCAAGATCCCCTGCCTCAAACCCGAGCTATTTCTATCTGAAGGTGAAATTTAATCTCTTAATTAGATAGATTTCTTAGGGTTTCTGCTTTCAATAGTTCTGGAGTTCAGCATATGTATGATTTTGTTCGTTTTATGTTTGTTGGAATTTACTGCTGCATTTCTCTCTTTTGATCGTTTCTCTACAGCTGGAAAGATTTTGAGCTGGTTTGATTTGATTTCCTTTACTCGATTGGATTTTTTTTATGTAATTGAATTTACGGTTTTGAGGTATCCGATCAGGATATCGTTTTGCTATAAATGCTGCAGTTTATTTCGAAGAATCTAATTTTCGTAATGCCTGAGTTTCTTCTGCTAATTTAATTGGTGACGGGCAGATTCTTTTCCCTACTTTTGAAAGAACCAGGCTTATGTCAGGCACATGTTAGTACTGGTTGTTCTAATATAGTTAATCTTATTCGATTTCGTATGTTAATCTTGGATCTTACTCTCTCTCTTTTGCTGCTGCCCTGCTTATCCTGTTGAAGGCAGATTTCTTGTGTTTGTAACCATACACTTAACACTATTGCATAACCAGGAATGGAAGAGAAAAAAAATAAAAACAAATGAAATCAACCCTTTTAACTGATTCTTGGATTGGAGAGATTGTCTGAATTCTACATTGTTATGAGCATTGATAGAGTAGAGAAAGATTGGATTTTTGACAGACCCTTGTTTGAAATTCATGATCTTGACTGTGACTTGATGAAATTCTTTTGATTTTGATTATGTGCTTTGTCAAAAAGAAATTCTTGATCTTGGGATGTTCCTAACTACTTGAATAAATCCAAGAATTTTTGATTTCTTAACTGATTCCATCAAATTGAAAAGTAGAATCTCATGTGTTTTTTGCTCATTTTGTTTCTTGTGCATCAAGATATCAATGTCATTCTTGCTTGTTTTCGAACTTCGCCTCCAAAATGCAAATTATTTACTGGTTTACCATTAGAAGGAAGCGTGTTCATGGTATATGATTTTTGTAGGTGATTTAATTTGGGGGATAGCTGCATTTTGCTGATATGATTTCTCTGATCCACCATTGCTCCTACTTGAAACCTAGAATTAAACTCTATTTTTTCTTATACTATTGTGAAAAATTCATTTGCCATTGAATGTTAACTCTGCTTCAACCTGCAACCTGGATTGTAACTGCTGCTTTTTTTAATGTTATAATCACTTGTGCATATTTGAATCAAACGGAATTCTCTCTCTCCCTCTTTCTTGATGATGTTGAGAGAGAGAGAGAGAGTCATGTTATTTGGAAGCTGTCAATGGCAAAGGAAGTGGACATTCAGGTTGATGTATGGTTGAACAAAAATAGGATGTTGGGGTGAAATTCTATTATTTATTCACACCTTATCTCAATTTTTTATTCAAACATTTTAGTACTGGATGTTCTAATATAGTTAATCTTGGATCTTACTCTCTCTTTTGCTGCTGCCTTTCTTATCTGGTTGAAGGCTGATTTCTTGTGTTTTAACCATACACTTCACTCTTGCAAAACCAGGAATGGAAGAGAAAAAAATAACCAATGAAATTAACCCTTTTAACTGATTCTTGGATTGGAGAGTTCATCTGAATTGTACATTGCTATGAACATTGATAGAGTAGAGAAAGATTGAATTTTTGACAGACCCTTGTTTTGCTATATGTTTGATTGGGAAATGCTGCAGTTTATTTTGAAGAATCTAATTTTAGACTGCTCGAAATTTAGGTGTTGTTTGAGAGTCTTGTATTTATCGATCTCGGGAAGACCTATTAGAGGAATTAACTCATCATTTACTTGAGAATGCATTCGCAAGCTGTTAGCTGAAAGATTTTTTCGGTAGTGTTTTTGGTTGGAGGGAAAATACAGACACTGTTTTGGTAATTTTTTATTGTCTGTTTTGCTGTTGTAGTCAAACCTTCATCCTCTGTCTGGTAACCCAGATTTTTTGTTCAAAATCAAACTAAAATGTCTATGTGTGAATTTTATGAGAATTGCTAAAGTTATATTGTTAATAATTATTCCTCATGTAAAGAATAATTTTGGATCTCGACCTCTTATCCCATGCCAGTCTGCTAACATGCACACGGTTATAATTATTGCACGGGTATCCGTTTTTTCTCCTATTTTGTCTTTTTGGTTGCATCTTTCCCTTTTTCTTTTCACTTTTTGTGTGAAACAATAACCCTACAGTTTTCTTAGTGCCATATATACCATCACATCCTAAGTTGATTATTCTGATATAACTCGGTTTCTTCATGCAGCAATGCAAGTGGCTGAAAATGGCCACTTTGGATATGCTTCTAGATTCGAAGAAATACTTGAGTATTCCTAAGATCTGGTCTGCTGATGGTCTTATTTGAATACATTATAAGATCGAGCTGCTATCAGACTCATAGAGTGCAGCATGTCAGAACCACATACAAAATCTTGTAGGAAAACATCAAAGACGCATGATCTCAAGAGAGCAGCTTCAAGTCCCAAGGATCAAATTCAGCAATCTAAAAGACAAAGGAAGGGGGAAAACCCTGTTCGAATCCCACCAAGTTTTGACCCATGTCTGGATTTCGAGTCTTCTAAGTCATGGGCCTGCAAAAATTCTGCATGTCGAGCCACTCTTTCAATAGCTGACACATTTTGCAGGAGGTGCTCTTGTTGCATTTGTCATTCATTTGATGACAACAAGGACCCAAGTCTTTGGTTGGAATGCGTATCCGATTCTGGTCTTGGAGATTCATGTGGTTTATCGTGCCACATTGAATGTGCCCTCCAACGTGGTAAAGTTGGTGTGGTTGACCTGGGGCTGCTGATGCAGTTGGATGGAAGCTATTGTTGTGCTTCATGCGGCAAAATTTCAGGGGTACTTGGGTAAGTTGTTTGCTTCCGTCACTTTGCTCTGACTCTGATTGGTTGACCATCTATTTTCTTTCACCCCTTAAATCCACTTTGATACTTTCATGAGGGTCATGCATGTAGCCAGAAATTAGTACGTAAAACCTTATTGTGAAGTTAAAGTTCTGGCATTCTCCCAGAATTCACACTTTTATTTATGTTCTTGTTCATCAGACTATTTGGAATCACTATAACTTCATGAGGCAAGTTGAAGTTCTTTGATTTGTTTAGTGTGTTACTTCTATATTAAATTATGTTATTTGCTAATAGAGCCGTTATTATCCGCTGATGAAAAACCTTAAATACCAAAATGTGTCAGTGACACCTTTTTTGCTTGGATAATGACTAGCACTAAGGTTACCAGTTTTGAACTTTATGTTAAGGGTTGAATGGGCTTTCAAAAGAGAGAGTTAAGATCTTTAATTTTAGCTTTTAAGCGAGCTTTTTAGGCTTTGTAACTTTGTATTACTCATGACAGATGCTGGAAGAAGCAGTTGAATATAGCTAAGGATGCTCGTCGTGTTGATATCCTATGCTATCGGATATTTTTGAGTTTCAGACTCCTGGACGGGACTTCTCGATTCAGTGAACTCCATGATATTGTTAAAGATGCCAAAACCAAGTTAGAAACAGAGGTAGGCCCAGTCGACGGAGTTTCAACAAAAATGGCTCGGGGAATTGTCAGTAGGCTCTCCGTAGCTGCTGAGGTGCAGAGGCTCTGCTCTCTTGCTCTTGAAAAAGCTGACGAATTGATGATCTCGAAGTCTACTTCAACCATGCATTTTATTGGTAATACTTTAAGCGTTTAACCTTTTGGTACTTCATTTACGAGATCATGTACCCACGTGCTCACTTGCTTTTACTTCACTTTGGCAGAGGGTTCACTTCCTGCAGCTTGCAAATTCCTGTTTGAGGAAGTGACATGCTCTTCAGTTGTACTTATGTTGGTCGAATTATCAAATCCATCCATTAACGAAATTAAGGGCTACAAACTCTGGTATTGCAAGACTAGAGAAGAGGTTTACTCTAAAGAGCCCATTTCTGTCTTTCCAAGAGAGCAGCGGAGGATCTGGATATCCAATCTGCAGCCTTGCACGGAGTACTCGTTCCGGATCATGTCTTATACAGAAGCCGGTGACTTCGGGCACTCTGAAGCAAAATGCTTCACAAGAAGTGTTGAAATCATTCACAAGAACCAATCTACTGCTGAAGGACATGAAATTGATATATTACATGTAGGGAGCTCTAGTGCCAAGCAAAATCACAGGAGTGAAGAAATAGAGCTAGACACAGGATTCAAGGTTCGAGATCTTGGAAGGATCGTAAGGCTCACTTGGCTGAAACATCAAGGCGAATTGGAGTCATTTTGTGGTTTACATGTGAATAAATGCCATGATAATATAGTTAAGGTAGAGACTCAGCTAGAAAGAGCACCCACCGTTTCACGACAACTTGACTTGAACGTAGCTTCTGTGCCTGATCTGAATGAAGAGTTCACACCTCCTTTAGAGTCGTCTAGAGATGAAGACAACGAGTGCACTCTAGGGCAAGCAGTTGAGGCAGATGATGCTATTTCCCACGGCATACATAGAAAATCTGGTGCTGATTCCGAGTTGGTAGCTTGCCAGAAAAGGCAACATGGTCAGTATAGGGAGACTCAGGATTCTGACAGCACTCTGACAAATGGATCTCCAATCCAAGTTCAAAATGAACTTTGCTTGGATGAGAACTTTGAATACTGTGTGAAGATCATCCGGTGGCTGGAATGCGAAGGTCATATCAAGAAGGAGTTCAGATTGAAGCTGCTGACGTGGTTCAGTCTAAGATCAACGGAGCAGGAAAGGAGAGTATTGAACACTTTTATACAGACTCTAATCGACGATCCAAGTAGTTTGGCAGGGCAATTGGTCGACTCATTTTCAGATATTTCCAGCAAGAGGCCACAAAATGGTTTCTCTACCGAGTGATTATCATTCATTCATTCATTCTTGTGATGGGTTATTTCTGATCATGGCCTACAGGCATTGTTTTCTGAGTCGACTCGGAGCAATTCCTTCTTTAGCAGATAAGTAGACCATTCTTGATTCCTTCTCTGACTTTATTACTGCCTATTGTTTCAAGGAAGAATCTCACACATTCACATTGTGTGATGAAGTTTTTCAGTAGCCAAGCCTTCTGATTGCATATTGACTAGTGAAATTCAAGGCTGTAGATCTCATTAAATTAATTCTAGGCATAAGACCTTTGCATATTTCAGGTCTTTCCTAATCACTGTACTATTTATTTTATCTCTAGCATTATCTGAGGCGACTGCTCTATTCCTCCAATTATTTTTTCATATAATCTAGCCTGTTTTTTTTTTTTTTTTTTTTTTTTTGGTTCCTTTTTATTTGTTGTATTTGCGAAAGGATTACTAGGGTAACATAGGAATTTACATCATCAACTCTAATCTACTGCGAGTTGCGGTTACAAAACAGTTCCATTTGAATTCTAACATGTTTTGTGCCGTGTAACGTTAGATTTTGATGGTGAATTTGTTGCTCATAATAATGTTGAAATAGTAATTATAATAATGATGAGGGCTGGTATTTATCTTATTACTTTATAACTCGTTTATTTTAATGTATAAAAATTCAAATAGTCTCTTATCTTAAATCATGGTAGTGTGGTAATTTTCTTGGAGGAAACCAAAGCTCATCGAGAGAGAGAGAGAGAGAGAGTTTAAGAAGCAAAGCAGGGTGTGATGATTTATATTTGGACGAAGGAAGAGGTCTTCTTGTACATGGGGAAGGTGTCTCAACTCAAGTTACTAGACAAATTAAACCTGGTAAGCATAGGACAAACAACACTGGACTCTGTGACTGTACAGTTACCAAATCCGACATTTCGAAACACCTGCTGCAACAAACTCCGTATGGGGGAAACGCTTCTTTGGCAATCGTACAAGGAACCCTTTAGCCATAACCGTCTCTCACCTTCTGACAGACCTTTACAGACGTTGGAAAGACCCATTCTTATTCCCTTGACGTTACCACGTCTCAGTAAACATGTATACTCCTCACAGAGTTCTTTCTCGGCACTTTCTCTCCCACCGTGTGGCAACGAAGCCACAGGTACGATAGCCTTGAGATAGCTGCTTGGCTAGCAAACTGTACCCTGCAAGCAAGCTTCTCACCTGATTCTTGGTTTTCCTCGTACCCGTCAAGGTCTGACTCAGTAATTAACACCAATGAGTTTTCATCAAATTCTTCCACATCCCCATCTTTCTCAACTAACCCTAAAGTTTTTGTCATCGGAGAAATAACCATACGAGTCTCAATGTCACACTTGTTTAACCCATGGTAATAATCTTCAACAGCCTGTATTTTTTGCCAATGAAAAGAGAAATGTCACATCACGTTCTAATTAGTAAAGGGAACAGTTGTCGTGATTTGCAAAACTAATCATACCTGTCGCTGGGAAGAGGCCAATAAAACCCTTGGCCTGATAGATCGCACATACTCAAATGCAGCCCCAGGTGTCATTTGCTTGTGCTTAACCTGTTATATCGAAGGATAAGATTTACAGCAAACAATATTATGGAAAAGTGTATCTTGATGAATTCAGTTTAGGTATATACCAGGTAACAGAGAACAATTGTAGTGCTGCGTCCTCGGCCAGCCTTACAGTGAACATATGTGGTTTTGCCACACAGTGCATTTCCTGAAAGGGAAGCACAAGTATACATAAGAAGGCCCCGAAAGCAAGTTGAAAGTAAGAATTTAAGATTACAAAACTATGTCATGACTAAAGACTAATTGGGACTTACCATGGATAAATTCTACAGCTTGGCATATATCCCCATGCAATGGAGCAAAGAGGTAATCTCTTGTAGGAATCACCAAGTGCTTGATACCATAATCCTTCAGAAGATAAAAACACATTATTCAACATAAACAACAGTGATGGAAAAACATAGTACATAGGCTACTGGATAACATGATTATATCAAAAGAAAGGCTACTCCAATTATAGATCATCATCAAGATAGAATGCCCCTCTTTTATCCAAGTTTAACTCAATAATGTGAGGATATTATTATTCCCCCATCTTTTTTTAAACCACTCCGACATACCACCCAAACAGGATCCAGGAAGAAATAGCTTAATCTTTACAAAGTTGGACGACAATATAAAATGTTTATGAAGTGGTTGCACTTGCTAGGTATAAAAATTTTGAACAGAAAAAAGAAAATCATTGACCCTCGCTACATTATCCTCGCTTCAAAAGGAAACATCAAATATAGCTACAAGTGAATGGTGCCTTACAGAAGGAAACTTGAAAGTTTCATAAAAGGGTAATAAGTAAAATGGTCAAATGAGATGAAAACAAACTTACATGATATAGTAAACTCGGGACTAAAGTCTCATACGGTTCATTTAAAGTAACAACCCCACCTACGCCAAGAGCTTTCAAGCGCGGCACATCAGTTGGAAATGGAACAGCTCCGAGCAAAACATACTGGGAAAATAGAAAACCCAAAAGCACATATATCAGCAATCATAGAAAAACATAACAGGGACTTAAAAATTCACAAACAAACAAATGCATGCAATCATGCTGTCAATCAACTAAGACCTTTCACTGTATAACACATCCCTTAATCTCTCAATGAAAGAAGCAAAAAGAACATTTAAACAAAAAATTAAGAAAATCCATGGAGTAGAAATTTCAAATTTTAGATTATCATCAACATTCATAAAGTTTCCCCAAAAGAAAACACTCATAAATACTATATAAAAACAAATATAGAATATGCAGAAAACTGGCCCGAACTCATAACTTTAGACCATTGATGAGGACAAGAAGGAAAACTCGACCTACAAAATACAGATAAGAATCCTAATCATGGATAGTCATGGTCGTCCCTGCCCACACCATCTATATCTGTTAGCCTGAATTCTTTGAAGAAATTACCCAAATACTCAACTAAATTCGGATCCCTAGCAGAAGTCGTTTCTGTTTACCGGTAATAGAAACCAATTGCCTTCTCTACAATGATTAGGGCCATCAAAAGGCAAGTGATTTCCTTTTTTCTTTTATTATTCGCACAGACAGAATAAAGAACAATACAGTAAATACAATACAACAAACTTTCAAACAGGAATCCTTATATTCGTATTCCCAAATCAATGAGCTGTGAACATCAATTTATGGAGAAACAAATAATACAAGCAAGGAACCAGAACAACATCACGTCAGAAATAAAGTTGCATGAAGAATATATATATACAGAATTGGAATCAAACGTCATATATTACCTCATCAACCTTATCCCACCATCGGAACTCGGACTGAATCTTATTCCTCAGAACATTATACAACAATGTGGGATAGAAAAGAGCACGAGCTCCGGCTCCGACCAGAAGCCTTTTCGGGTCCCAAACAACTATGGCGTCCTTACAAAGATCGCCACAAACTTGAAGCTCGCCGCCGCAGTCAGAATCCTCCTCTTTCAATTCCTCAATATACATCTCCCTTACTGTAATTACAAGCTCAACAATCCACGGATTCAACAAAAACTTGGGGGAAAAGTAACACGAACGCAAACTCTAATACAACAGCTATTGAAACCCTAGAGACGATTCACATAAAAATCAGACTTTCAACAAACGACCAAAACCCCCAAATCGGAACATTCAAATAAACGGAAACCGCAAATCAAAACCTAATTACTATTATTGCTAAAAAGAAAACAACAAAAACACCAAGCCTTCACATCGAACAGCAACAAAGCCTCCGATTCCCCTTGATCCTGCACCAACTCCGATTATCCCGAGAAACGAAATGCAAATCGGGGACAAGGATTGGCATGTTCTCGATCGCGATTGAAGCACAAAACAAAACCCCCAAAAAAATCCAACAAAAGGGGTGACGGAGCGAAGAGAAATTGCTGAAAGAAGAAGAAGCGTAAACCGGTGAAAGTATACGAGGAAGGAGAGGCTATCGAGAGTTGTTGGGTGTAGTTTTCTTGCAAAGTGTGTGCGCCAAAACCAACCAAAAAAACGCAATATAAACCGATGATAGAGAAAGGGAAGAGGGGGTTTCAGTATTTCTCTCTCTACCTTTCCTTTTCGCTCAACAAATCCTGATGAAAAACGGAAGCCTGAAATATTATTACAATTAATTTCGCGATTAAATTGCGTTAATATTATAAATCCGGTTTGACGTCCGCATTTAAACCGGATCTCACCATATGCGGATCTCGGATACCCGCCCCCACTTCTTTCTTCTTTTCTTTTCTTTTTCTTTTTCTTTCTTTTGAGAATTTTTATTTCCTTGTCGGGTAATGATTCGGAGACATAAGAGCATCTCCAGCCGCAAGCCCGCTTTCAAGGCTTGCGGCCACTTTCCGGTGGAGGGAGACTCTCTCCGAAAAACGCCTTCAGCCTAAGGGTTTTTTTTATTTGAATATATTATTTTTAATTCTTTTTCTATTTGATTTTCGATTCGTTTTTTTAATTTGATTTTCGTTTTGATTTTATTTATTTATTTAATTCTCATTTTCAATTAAAAATAATACAAATTTTGAATTTTTTTTATTTAATTGAAACAAACATAATTAAAAACTGACAAATTACAATTTAATTTCAAATAATTTAAAATAAACAATAATAATTAAAAGCGCTAATTGTTGCCCCTACGCGTCCACATCTCTTCAACCAAATCGTTGTAAAGATCGCCATGTTTGCTCTTATCGCGTAACGACGCGTTGCGCTCCAAGTACGCCCGAAACGAACCAGGGGCTCCTCGATTCACTTGCGTGTTTGCAGAAGTAGACGCCTCCTCTTCATGAGGGGTCTAATTTGTCACGTCCGCTCCTTCATCCTCGATTATCATGTAATGCAAGATAATACAAACATACATAATATCTTGTATACTATCACGATGCCAAAGTCGTGATGGGTGATTGACCATTCCCAACGAATTTGTAGAACGCCGAAACCTCGTTCGACATCTTTGCGCGCCGACTCCTGCATAGATTTGAAACGCTCCACTTTTTTATCAGTGGCGTGCGGGGGGGCTGCAACGAAGACCGGCCACTTTGGATATATCCCGTCGGCGAGGTAGTAGCCCATGTTATATTGATTCCTGTTGGCGAGGAAATGAACCGGAGGTGCTATTCCTTTGACGACGTCGCTGAACACCGGCGATTAATTGAGAACGTTGACGTCATTCAGCGCTCCGGTGACCCCAAAGAAGGCGTGCCATATCCACAGATCGTGAGATGCAACAGCCTCAAGGATCATCGTAGGATGGCCCTTATCCCTACGTGTGTACTGGGCCCTCCACCCCACCGGACAATTCTTCCAAGCCCAGTGCATGCAGTCGATCGAACCAAGCATCCATGGAAAATCGTGGCATGTCTCATGCATGGCCAAAATTCGTGCACAATCATTTCCGTCTGGCTTCCTCAAATAATGACCATCGAAGATGGTTCGAATTGCCTTCGCAAAGCGCTTCAACGAATCTATAGCGGTATGATACGAATAATTCGACTCCACGTATGCATGATGACGATAGCTCGATAATTCAATGGTCGGAGCCCCCCTTAGTATTTGATGTGAGCGAGAACGTCAAGGATGGGCCTAAAGAACTTGATCGAAGGGGTAGGCCCAAGAGAAGAACGAAAGAGCCCAAGAAATTTGAAGATTTTATTTCGTATAGATAGAGTAATTTTTGTAATTTTACTTATTAATTTTCGGGCTTAGCCCAATAACTTTTACGCGAGTCGAGCAAAATTATAAGCTCCTTTTCGGGTTTTCTTGTTGATTCTTTCCCGAATCGTAGGTCAAATCAACCCGGGTCCTTAGATATAAAAAGAGGATTAGAGTTATTTTGTTGATTATCAATAAAATAAACCATACTTTCTCATACGTTTTTCTTTTTTCCTTGCTTTATCGGAGGCGTGATCGACAGGTACGAGCCTGCGACTGCCGTGTGCTCATCTTCGTGGCGATCACCTCGTTCGCTGCGTGAGATAAGGAACTTAATCCTTATCAACTGGTGTTTTCACCATTGAACAATGGCTTCTGCCACCGGCACTCCCTCTATCCGGATTGAAACCACAACAATACACTCGGCTTCGGCGCCAACGCCTCATATTCCGGCGTCCACAACCCCAGCTCCTGTTTCGGCCCCTATTCCACCTACTATGGAGTCGATCCTCTCCATGCTCCGCTGAATGGAAACACACGTTGACGCCTCTGAACAGAGATGGGCCATGGCGCCGCCTCCGCCACGCCCAGAACCCGATCCCCCTTACGGGCTCCCTTACTTGTGGCAGTCACCTGCTTGGGTGCCCGGTGGCTTACCAACCTCAACCATCACGGTGTCCGTGCCGCCGCTTCCCTCTTCCATGGCGAGCCCATATTTCCTCGTCGGCCATCCGGAAGCAGCGCGTCCTCCACTAGGGTTTCGCTCTCCAGGGGCCGTCCCGCGCCCGAGTCTCACAGCTTCTTCATCTTGGGACCCTCCGTCCTCTCGCCGTTTCGCTGATACCACCACGGATCACTCTGCTGGGATCCTCCCTCCAGTCGCGCTACTGCTTCGCTCTCTCCGGCTGATCCCGGTCGGTACATTAAAATGGATCCACCGCTCTTTGATGGTTCCGACGCGCAGAGTTAGGTAACTCGTATTTAATATTACTTCGATCATATTATGCTCCCCGCCGACCAACGGCTGCACTATGTCGTCATGCTCTTTTTGCCCCCAGCTTCGGATTGGATATTCTCATATCGAGCTAATAACCCTTTGGTATCGTGGTCACAGTTTTTGGATGACGTTCGCCGTCGTTTTGATCCGAACTATTTTGTCAATTATCTGGAATTGTTAGCGAAGCTCACACAGCAGGGATCCTTGGCCGAGTATCATCGCGAATTCGACAGCTTGATGAATCATATCCACGGCGTTCCGGAGTCGACATTACTCCCAATCTATTTAGGTGGTCTTCGTCCGTCCCTGAAGAATCAAGTTCGCTTCCAACATCTATCCTTTGTAGCCGTTGCCATGGCGCTCGCGACTGAATTTGATAGCGCGACTGAGCGAGCTACACAAAACCCTCGTCGCACGTGGTCTGCCCGCGACTCCCATAGCTCGGTATCTCCATCCGCGCCTGCAGCCAGCTCTTCAGTGGGACCGACCGCGGCGTCATCACCAACTCCGGGGTTTTGCCAACGGGACTTTTCTAAACTCCCAGTGGTGTGTTTATCATCGGCGGAGAAGACAGAGAAATCACGTCAAGGGCTTTGCTGGTACTGCCCCGAGAAGTGGATAACGAGACACGTTTGTAAAAAGACTTTTCTGGCGTATATGGGAGCCGATGATGACGAGGACGAGCAAGAGAACACCGACACGCCTCATGTGGCATCGGAAGTTGTTTCAGCCGATCTCTCTCATATGTACGGGATGGATGGCCGACCTCATTCGGCTTCTTTGGAATTACAGGGCTTCTTAGGCGCAACAGAGGTGTTTATTTTAGTCGATACTGGGAGCACTCACAACTTTCTACACCCACGCATAGCCGAGCAGATTCAATTACCACTCACTGCCATTCAACCGTTTCGTGTGTACGTTGGTAATGGTCAGTCTATTTTGTGTTCAATTATGAGCGCGCAGGCCAAACTTCGCATTCAAGGGCATTCTTTCTTCATCGATTTATACATCCTCCCGGTACATGGGCCTGATTTGATACTTGGCATGTCGTGGCTTCGTTCACACCGTGTTACTAGTGATTACGACGGTGGCACTTTGGAATTCTCACATGGAGGCCGACCTGTGTGCTTGCGCGTAACGCCTCGTGTACCACGCCAAGTCTCCATCCGCACATTCGCAGCCATCATGTTCCACCAAGGAAGTGCTGAAATGTTTGAGATTGTCCCACTCGAGACCACCGATTCCGCCGCCAGCGTCGATGCCGATTGGCCTTCCCATCTTCCCACCGAGATCAATGACGTGCTGCTACAACACAAATCAGTCTTCCAGCTACCCTCGGGTATACCGCCGCCACACTCCTTTGATCACCGCATTCACTTGTTGCCCAATACAAAGCCCGTGAATGTCCGTCCCTATCGTTATCCCTACTTTCAGAAAAATGAAATTGAAAAATAGGTTCTCGAGATGTTGGATGATGGTATTATTCGCCGCAGCTGTAGCTCGTTTTCTTCACCGGTGTTGTTAATTCGGAAAAAGGATGGCTCTTTTCGCTTTTGCATCGACTACCGAGCTTTGAATGTTGTCACTGTGCCTGATCATTTCCCTATCCCTACGACAGATGAATTGTTTGATGAATTAGGGGTTGCTCGGTTCTTCACCAAATTGGATCTTCGTTCTGGCTACCATCAAATTCGAATGCACGAAGCAGATGTTTATAAGACAGCCTTTTGGACACATGACAGCCACTTCGAATTCCTAGTTATGCCTTTTGGGTTGACCAATGCCCCTTCCACCTTTCAAGCCGCCATGAACGAGATATTCTGTCACGCCCTAGTTCCCGAGGGAAGGCACGTATGCCGGGACGTGGCAAGGGGTTGGAATTAAGAAGCGGGGACAGAAAGGGGTTCATGACTTGGGGATATTTAATCCTATTATTAAGAAATTAAATACGGGATCGGGACCCACAACACGAACTACGGGGTAGATAAATCATACTGCCCGTACCGGCCGCCTGTGTCTGAATACCCGTAAACATAAAATAATATAATATTTAAATACGGGATCGGGACATACAGCTCAAACTATGGGTTTGGCTAAGCCGAACAACCCATGTTGACCGATTTGTCTGAGTACCCGTAATATTATATATAACTCGTGGTGTACGAAAACTTAGAGATTTTATTTATAGGCGTAGCGGAAGCTTTTATTATTAGCAACAACAACAGTCCTCTTTAGCTTCGCCTGTTCCACCAGCTCCTTAATCTGCAAAACATTTGGAAAGGAATTGCAGGCTGAGTACTAATGTACCCAGTGGGCTTGTGCCAAAAACATTTTATCATAAAAAAAATATCCATGATAATAAAGTATACATAGAAGGGGATTGAAATTTAATTTACTTCCATGCATACCAAACCTCGATTTTCATGATTGCGCGCGCATGTGTATTACCATATTACTCTTATACTGATCCCGGGACATTGCCACAACCGGATCCCTTTTCATGATGGAGCCATAGTTTGGAGGCAATGAAATATTTTTCAAATGGAGCCATGGTTTGGAGACAATGGAATATTTCATCCAGAGGTTCTCCCCTTGAGTTAGAATCAATTGGTGATCAACCCAACGATTTCTAACTGTGCGCACAACCTCCCGATTAGTGTGTGAGACCAACCAAAAGACCCGATCGCATATATTATAAGAGCCTTAAACATGCAATAACACATTAAAACATTTTCATGGATAATCTCATTTTATCAGAGCTTAATAACTCAAATAATACTTTATAAGTATAGAGAGCCTCACCTGAACCTGAAGTATCACGATAATATCTTATCCACTTACGATAGGATGAGAAGAAATCTTGCTTCGAAAATGTTATAGCTTGCTTCAGTAGATAATTACTACTATATTATACGAGAGCATATATTATAAATTAACTTGTGGATAATAGGGAATGAAAAGGAGTACGGTTTCAGTGTAGATATTGAAACTAAAATAACTCTATTTATAGGACAAAAATGGTAGCATAGGTTTGCTTAATCATCCTCCTAGCCTATATTACTCATCAATCTAGGCTAATTAGAAAAGGCCACGTATTAAGGATAGGGAAAGGTGGCGGATGGAAACTTCTTTCATAGCCGGTCGATATATGCATGAATCATAGACATAAAGTTATAGTTATATATATATCAACTTAAGATATACTATAATTTAATATTTATATCTAGATATATACACTTCTAACATATTTACGTATATACTAGCTATGTGCATTATTCTTTTCTTATAATAATAATAATAATAATAATAATAATAAACTACTTAGAAAAACTATTTAAATTTTAATAAGAAAATTCAGGATATTACATATTCTGACCGCTACTTCGTCGTTTTGTTATCGTCTTCTTCGACGACATTTTGATATACAGTCCCAGCCTGTCGGCGTACGTGCAGCACTTGACGGAAGTTTTCTCACTCTTCAAGCTCCATAACTTTTTTATTAAGTTATCTAAATGCTCTTTTTGTTGTGCTACAGTGGATTATCTGGGCCACATCATCACGAACGGGCAACTGAAAGCCGACCCGTCCAAGCTCGAGGCGATGGTAGCGTGGCCACAGCCCAAGTCCATTAAACAGTTGCGGGGTTTTCTTGGCCTCACCGGATATTATCAGCGTTTTATTGCTGGCTATGCAGTGATCGCCTCCCCCTTAACGGATCTCCTCAAAAAGGATGCTTTCGAATGGTCTCCCTCTGCCGATGCTAGCTTCGGCACTTTGAAGAAAGCCATGAGTTCCGCCCCGGTCCTTCGCCTACCGGATTTCTCTAAAACATTCTATGTGGAGACGGATGCCGAGAAAGTTGATGGGCTATAAATTTCGCATCGAGTATAAGCCGGGATCCTCGAATTGAGTTGCTGACGCCCTGTCCTGTCGCGATGATGAGCGTCTTGTGGCAGTTGAGGATCCCGCGTTATTGTTGGCCATTGCCCACCCTCTTCCGGATATCTTGGAGCTGTTGCGAACTGACGTACGCACCATTGCGGAGCTAATTGATCTCCACTCCAAGATCGAGACTGGGGCAGCGCCGAGAGGATATACGAGCCGCGATGGCCTCATCTTCCGCGGCCAGCAGATAGTCGTCGCGCTTTCGTCGGTGGCCAAACAGGCATTACTCTACGAGCATCACTCTACCCCTACAGCCGGCCATCCGGGCGTCGACCGCACATTCCGACGGCTCGCGTCCTCATTCCATTGGAAAGGTATGCGCGCTGATGTCAAACATTTTGTTGCAGCTTGTCTCGACTGTCAAACTACAAAGTATTCGACATAGAAGCCGGCAGGCTTATTACAGCCATTGCCGATTCCATCGCAAGTATGGGAGGATGTGTCGATGGACTTTATCACCGGTTTGCCCCAATTGAGAGGCTTTACGGCTATTATGGTTGTGGTGGATCGCTTTTCCAAATATGCTCACTTTGCACCGCTACCGACAAGATTCGATGCGTGGCGCGTCGTGAATGTTTTCATTGATACCGTTGTCAAACATCACGGATTTCCGGCAACTCTAGTTTCAGATCGTGACTCGGTTTTCCTTAACGAAGTCTGGGAGAATATGCTTCGTTTGAGTGGCACTAAACTGAATTTTACTACAACCTACCACCCTCAGTTTGATGGCCAAACAGAGGTCCGAAATCGTGGGTTAGAGCAATATTTACGTGTGTTCGTGGTAGATCGGCCATCCACCTGGACGAATTTCCTACCTTGGGCCGAGCTTGCACTGAATTGTTTCCATCACGAAGGCCTTAGGACTTCGCCTTTTCACGCCTTGTATGGCCGAGAACCACCTCCGTTGGTTGCTGCGACGCCTTCGCCATCGTGCCCCTCATCGGTTGCTGATTTGACCCATCAGCGTGGAGAATTGTTGGTTTGGTTAAGAAAAAATTTGCTAAAGGAGCTTGTTTAAGACCATACACAGCTTTGTGAAGTTGATAAACATGATCAGGTGCATGAGGATTTTCAAACCCTTTAGGTTGCTCAACATAGGCCTCTTCCTCAAGTACTCCATTCAAAAATGTTGTCTTCACGTCCATTTGATGCAGAGGTATCTTGAGGTAGCAAGCTATGCAGATGAGCAGTCTGATTGACTCAATATGAGCTACAGGGGCAAATGTCTCATCGTAGTCAATTCCCTCTACTTGAGTATAGCCTTGAGCAACGAGCCTCGCTTTGTTCCTCACAATGTGATGGTATTCATCTATCTTGTTTTTGAATATCCACTTTGTCCCTATCACATTCGTGTTCGCTGGCCTTGGAACCAAAGTCCATACTTTATTTCTTTCAAACTCAAGTAACTCGTCTTGCATTGCTTGTATCCAAAACTCATCTTTCAAGGCTTCCTTGACATTTCTTGGTTCCACCTGAGAGAGAAAATTGACAATACCAATTTCACGACAAATGGAGAAAAAACATACCATATTCACCATTTCTCGATAGTTGGGTATCTCTTTTCTTCTAGTTGACTCCCTCATTCACATCACCAATGACATTGCTCAATGGATGCCGCTTTAAAATGTGTGTGGGAGGATCTCTCTGATTTTCCGAACTCTGGACCACAGAATCATCACCACCTTCAGTCAATTCAGTTTCTACTGAACTGGACTCCACTTCTGGTTCAGGTACCAGTGATGTTGGACTTGCTGTACCAGCCTTTGAGGGTTCAGCAGCATTGCTCTTACCCTGTTCAATATATCCTTCAACATTATCCTCTTCCTTTTTCCTGTTAATTGTACTGTGATCATCAAAGACAACATTCACACTTTCTTGAATAGTTTTAGTTCGTAAGTTAAACACACGATAAGCATGACTATTCAGAGAATATCCTATGAACACAGCTTTGTCACTTTTAGAGTCAAATTTATATCGATATTCTCGATCATTCAGAATGTAGCACACATAACCAAAGACATGAAAGTACTTCAGATTTGGTTTCCTACCATACATAATCTCATAGGGAGTCATAGTAGTTCCAAGTCTAAGGTAGACTCTATTTCCAATGTGACAAGCAGTGTTAATAGCATCAGCCCAAAAAATCTTTGAAAGACCACTAGCATACAACATTACTTTGGCAATTTCATGCAGGGTTCGATTCTTTCTTTCAGCTACACCGTTTTGTTGAGGTGTTTTAGGAGCAGAGTATTCATGAAATAAACCTAGCTTAGTGCAAAACTCTGTAAGCATATCACTCTCAAACTCACCTCCGTGATCAGTCCTAATGCAAATCATATTAACACTAAATGAAGTTTTTAACTCAGCATGAAGTTCAGAGAAAACACCAAAAACATCAAGTTTTTCACGAAGAAACCTTACCCATGTATATCTCGAGAAGTCATCTACGATAACAAAAATATACCGTTTACCTCCAATACTTTGAACTTCGACAGGTCCCATGAGGTCCATGTGTAGTAGCTCAAGGCACCCTATCGTAGTGAAAGGTCTTACCGATGTGATGACCTCTGGATGAGACGTTCTGATCTGCTTGCCTTTCAAGTAGCTTCCACACACAAAGGTTTTGTCAATACTGATCTTTGGCATCCCTCTAACTCTAGACACATTCTGAAGCTTCATCAAATTCTGAAAGTGAGTATGCCCCAATTTTTGATGCCACAACTTCCATTCATCAACCGCAGCAGTGAAGCACTTATCGGTATTGATGAGGTAGCAGTTGTTTGATGATCTCTTTCCATGCATAATCAAGGTTCCTTTCCTATCACACACCTCACAAGAATCTTTGTTAAATTTAACAACAAGATCATTATCACAAAGTTGACTAATGCTTACTAAATTAGCAACCAAACCTTCTACAAAGCTCACATTTCTGAGCTTTGGGAATCCAGCAACATTAAAAGTTCCAATACCAGAAATCTTACCCTTTGCACCACTACCATATGTCACAATACCACCATCAATTGGTTCAAAGTCTTCCAACTGATTCCTTAGCCCAGTCATGTGCCTGGAACAAGTACTATCAAAGTACCAAGCTCCCCTACCTTCGAGCTTGATGCTGTGAACACAACATTGCACACCGTCTTGCCTTTACTCTTCGAGTCAGAAGCACCTCAGATCTTGCTTTTAGTCCCACTCTTCATCACTTTTTCTTCGAGCATCTTAACTTTCTGTTTCTCCTTCAGCCAGTCTCTACAGTAAGGCTTAATGTGTCCAGCTCTGTGACAGTGATGACATTTGAAAATCCTTCTTGATGACTTCACCGGTTCATTTTCCTGCAAGTCAAATTTTGATCTAACAAATGGTTTCCATTTGTTGATAGAACGTTAGAAACAACAGGTTTAGTCACCTCAACAAATCCCAAACCTTTAGACCCTATTTGTGGTAACACAAGAACTTCATCTAACTTTGAAGAACCAGTATTAAGTTTGTGAAATGTTTTCTCAGTTAGATCAAGTCTAATGGCTTGCTTACCTAACTCAGAATCTTTTTGTGTGACCATTACCCTCACAAGTTGGGTCTTGAGCCAATCATTCTCCTTGGTCAGGACCTCATTTCTTCTGACTTGCTTCTTGAACTTGGTCAGCAACTCATCATATGAATCTTTAAGTTCCACCAATACCTGGAGTGAATCATCAACAAGCTCCAATTCCTCACTTATTTCCTGTACAGGTTCTATAGTACTTGTTAGACAAAACAAATCAGAATAATCACTAGAATCATCAATGATCGATGATACTGTAGCCATCATTGAGGGCTCTTCTATGGTCGGTTCTGGAGTCTCTGTGACAGGTTCAACTATTTCATCATCACTTAATGATATGAAGTTTACAACTTTACCTCTTTTTTTGAATGTGTTTGCACACTCATTAACATAATGACCATACCCTCGACATTCATGACATTGAATTTTGGAGTAGTCCCTCTGCTTGAACTGCTGTGGATCCGACATGTTTCTTCTTGGGGGAACAACATTCTGTTGTGGTGCACTTGGGAGTTCTTTATCTTTAAGAACTACTGAGCTGCCCACTCTCCTATCTGAATTATTTTGATCCCTTCCTCTACCTGCAAACCTGTTGAAATTTTTAACTAAAGCATTTACCTTTTGAGTTAAAAGAGCCATGCTTGGTTCCTCCATGTCATCAAAGATGACATCATCATCAGCTTGTTCAGATGAGCTTGCTCTTAGTGGTGTGTATACAGAGCCAGGCGCCGAAGCTTGAAGAGCAAGACTCTTCTTCGGTGTGTATCCTTCTGATGCTTCCAAATCCATTTCGAACATCTTGAGATCATTCATCACCACAGTAAACTCAAGGGCACCAATATTTTTCATCGTAGTGATTGCTGTGACCTTTTGTTGAAACTTAGGAGTTAATGTGCGCAGTGCCTTTGACACCATCAGCTTGTTGGGAATGGGTTCTCCACGATCCATACACTCGTTGGCGATATCCAAGATTTTGTTGCAGTAATCACCCACCGATTCATCACTATTCATCCGAAGATTCTCGAACTTAGTGGTGAGAATACGTACCCTTGTGTCCTTGACAGCAGTGTCACCTTGGCAGTGGAGTTCCAAAATATCCCAATCCTTTTTTGCAGACTCACAATTCTTGATCAACTTGAACATGTTGACATCCACTGTAGAGAAGATTGCATTATGGGCTTTGTCATTAAAAGTTGCTGCCTCATTCTCTTCCCTTGTCCATTCGCTTGTTGGCTTTCGAACAGAGTCTCCCTCTTCGTCTGTCTTCTTCGGATGTGACAAGCCATGAAGAACATGAGACCATGCTCTAGCATCAATGGATTTGATGTAGTGTCTGACCCTTACTCTCCAAAATGAGTAGTTTGTACCATCCAACATAGGAGGTTTATTGAAAACCGTGTTGGTGAGATCCATCTTGCCATACCAGGACCGTCACTCAGTGTATCGAGTGTCAGCTCTGATACCACTTGTTGGTATCAAGTGGTCAGAAACACACAGAGATACTCACAGAGCTCTGTACAGCGACAAACTCGATGAGCACAAACGCAGCAGAATAGTTTAGAACGAAAAACATATCAAGAAAAATAAGAACACGTAAATAATTTGTGCAAGATATCGTGAGGATATCTTGCATGCCTCAAGGTAAAAACTTTCACTATAATTCAATGTCGAATTACACACTAGAATTGAGGAAAAGATCTATGAAAACTACTAACTCTAAAGCTAGTTTACTCAATTCAAACATAACTTTTCGAAACTCTCTTTCTCTCGGATTCTTCTTCTAATTCTCTTCTCCAAAAAGCCTAAATCTCTCTTCTGCAGAACGTGAAGTATATAGCTAAAAAAATCCATGTTTCTTCCTACGATCGTCATGTTCGGTAGATGAGAGTGGAAGGCAGTTTGTGTCACGTAGAAGTTCATCCCACGTCATCCTCTGAAATCCCATTGACTAAGTCTCCATCTCCTCTAGGTTAAGTCCACATATATAGGTGGTTAGTTGTTGAGTGCTAGGCCCAAGTAGATTAGCCTAATGCAATTTCCACAGCATAAGCTCTATCCACTTGTATCCCAATCCGATCCAGCCCATTCCAAGTGTAATTCAGCCCAATCCTGCACAATAAAACAAATACTAAAAAAAAAACCTAATGAAGAAAGACAAAACCCATAGAAGGTAGTTTTCAACACTATCGGGCGGAGAGGGTCGATAGGCTTCGCCGGAGTAGCCCATGAATGGCGGCGGGGTGTTGGCGTATGCACCAAAAACCTAGTGCCGGCGGCGGAGTGGGATCTTCCTCCGGGATCGGTGGCGGCGTCAGCGGCGGCGGCGCTCCGTAGTTGCAGGCATAATCCCCGTACCAAGCGTTGAACTCGTTCTCCATCGGATCTGCCATTTTTTTTTGCTTGAATGATGTAAGAAAATAGAAGAATATGTAGAGAAATGAGGAAGAAATTGAATGAAGGGGTGAAAAAGAAGAAGAAATGGGGATGAATTTATAGGAGGGGAGGGGGAAGTAGCCGTTTGTTCTTCAACGGCTACTCCCCATTTTTTTTATTTTTTTTTCAGAATTTGATTTAAAAAAAATGCCTAGCTGACGTCATAATAACATTAGCCAGGAGAGAGCGATACCGAGCACTTGAGCGCACCTCCCTGCTCCGCACCGCATCTCCCCAACGCGTAGGTGGGATCGATCCCGGGATCGCACGCGGCGGCGCACGCAGCGATCCTGACGCGTTGGGGCAAGCTTTAGACCGCTTTATTAAACCCTTTCCGGCAAAATTCAATGGAAAAAATACTGAGAAGGAAAAAAAAATTACATAATTGTTAATAATATAAAAATAAATAGGAAAATAACGAAAAAGAAAAAAAGAATACTCATCTGCCTAACAATACGAAAATAAGGAGGAAAAATATATGATTTGATTTAATTTAGTTTAATATATATAGATATATATCCCACTATTTTCTTGTGATTTTTGCGCATAGAAAGTCGTCTTTCAATGAAATTATATAATTTTTGGCACGAGTTTCATTATAATTACGAGTCATCTGCATTTAATGTCCTTTATATACTTTATTTTAATATTGTGCCTAACTTGGCTAATTATTTCGTTGCAGGGATTCACGGTTTTGGAAAACCACCTCGATCAGCAAAAATGCTGAAATGGTTCAGAGAGGATTCGGTCCTCAAAACTATTTTTTTTTTTATATAATAACAATTTTTAATATAATTATATTCATTTTTAGTACCACAAATTCATATCTAAATTCTAAATATCATTCTCTTTTCAATTTATCACAAGCAAATGCATGTGTAAATACATATAATAATATGCATATATAAATAATGTTTGTTATTATATTTATTGTTTAGTTTTATGAATTTTTATTTTGTAAGTAATGAAATTTTGAATATTTTTATATGTATTTTATATTCTATTATTATTATTATATATATACATTATAGATATAAAACTTACCAAAAAAATCTAAACTATTTTTAAAAAAAAACTAAACCCTAAATGAAAAAATCATTATGTGGTAGCCTATTTACTTTCTACATTTATGAAAAACGCCTATTTACTTTCTACATTTATGAAAAACGCACTTGGAATCTTTTGACACGAGAAAGTGGATGTTAAAATAAAATTTGAGTCTCACTTGTGTATGACTAAACTTTATCTTAACATTCATTTACCAGCTATAAAAGCACATGCCGAAAAATTCTCAATGCATTTTTTCATAAACTGAAGAAGCATGCTACTATAGTAGTGGCGGACCCATATAGGGACAAGGGGGTGCATGGGGGTCCTTTTTACAATTATTAATTAATTCCTCATATGACCTTTTTTGAGTGAAATATCAAGGGGGTCCTTTTTACATTTTTTTTTCGGAAACATTTCTTTTTCCCTCTCTTTTTTGGAGTTTTGAGGATGAAATAAATTATAGCCTTTTAATTGGGAATTTTCCCTTTGACCTTTGTTTTCCTTTGAACAAGAGCAGCCTTTGTTTTCTTATGACTAGCGGTTTTCTACTTAGCCGCATCCTGTTTTTTTTTTTTTTTTATTATAAATTACCATAATACAGCCAAGCACACATTTTTTAATTGCGGGAGACATCAATCTATATTAATTTAAAAATTGTCACATTTATTATTAATCTCGAAATGCGGAATTCATGATTTAATAAATTGTAGTTCACTATTCATCTAAAATATATATATATAATCTAGCATGTTCATATTATTGGAGCATTATATATATGTTGGATAGGAATATTTTTTTTGTAAAAATGTACTACGAAGTACTATATATGTGTGTAAATGTTTATTTACAATTTTTTTTAAAGGATTTTGGTGTTTCTGCTGTCTTTTCTGAGTTAGGATAAGATTAGTTGAGATAGTACATAAAGTACTAAAATAAAGTTAGTTCTGATCTAGTATTATACCGAGTATTTTATTAAAAGGAAACAATATCTTTGACCATCTCTTATGTCATGATGAGATAATACTTATCTTTTAATTTTATTCAGGAAAGTCGCATGATATTTGCTGTTTTTGTTTGAAAAAATTACTTATTTATTCATTTATTTTGTTTTCTATTGTCAAATGCCCATGGGAAATGCTGCATACGATTAAGATAAGATAATTAAAATCCTCAAAAATAAAAGATAAGACAATTTAGCAAAAAGAACGAAAACTAGAAGAATTAAGTTGCTAAGAGAATTTCTTTAAAAAAAAAAAAGTTGCTAAGAGAATTTGTCCTTAATCTGCTTATCTTGTAACATAATTATCTTTGTATGCCATAAATAAGGGAAGATGCGCAGAACATATAGAAATAAGGGGATTCCAACTATCTAAACTTACGAGCTCCAATAGTCCGAAGCTCCTTCTTTGTCTGAACAGTTAATTGCATCCAGTTTCAAGCTGATTAGTGATTATGACAATCCCTAGGGCACTCGAATACCTTCTCAGTGAAGATAATGAGTTGCATAACTACAAAAACAGAAAAAGAGTGTTAGACAAAGATATTTAAAGAAGTGAATCAGATATTGCCAAAGGCAAATAATATCACGAATGAGAACTTATTAATTCTGTATTAGATGCAGCACGGCCTAGCCGCCTAGCCATATTTATGAGAACATTTTATTTTTTATTTTTATCTCAAAATCTTAATTTTGATCAGATTAAACTACAGCATGTACTAATACCAATTGTCTGTTCCTTTTAACTTCAGTTCTACCACATCTACCAGATTTTAGCAAAACACTCTATCCCTTATATTATAGTCTGCATAAAAAGAGTGAGGAAAATAAACTTGAAGAATCTACAGGATTTGCATAACTGCTTGCTAGCATTGTAAGATAAACTGGTATACAAAATCATACAAACACTTGCAGGGGGCGAAACTAGCAATCGACTTACATCTACAATCAAGAGATGATTCCTCTCGTCATTCAGAAAGCCTGGCAGAGGAGACTCTAGTGACGCTTGCTGCAACATTAGTAAGAACATCATAGAGAAGTCAAAGCCAGAAAATTAGAACTTGTAAGCTCACAATCATATCACAATTTCCATTGCTTACCTGAGATTCTTCGTCTGAATCATCACTGTTATAATCACATCCAGCAGCCAATGCCTCAGCGCGTTTCGCTTCTTTCAATGCAGCCTTCTTTTGGAGCACCTTCTTTGCTCTGGAAGCTTTTGACCTGACCAAGAAATGTAAGGCAAATATGTGAAAAGCATGTAGCATCAAAGTATTTAGGTTTATTCAATTTGAAGTGAGTTTAGTAGCAAATAAGTGAGCATATATTCCATCCCCATAAGGCTTTCTTTTTCCAATTACCCCCCCAAAAAAAAAAAAAAAAAAAACATTAAGGATTTCAAAAGAAGCGAATGTCTAGATTCCAGAAATCCAAATGCATGAGAGAGGTATATAAAATGCTCACAAAGCTGCCGAAGAAGCTAGAGGGGGAAGTCCATGAAGCACTCTGTCAGCTTTATGATCTTTCAGCACTTCTGTCCTTTCTGAAAGAACACTATCAGTCAGCCACGGACGGGACCTAACCTAAGTTTGGAATTTCAAGAACAGAACAAAAATTGGGAGAAGAACATTTATCGCATTATTTCATATTACATAAAGATGAAAGTGTACAACTAAGTCAGGCATAATTCTATGATATAATTGACAACTTTTATTATGCGCGTCACGAAATTTTGATCGATGACAAAGGATACCATTACAGTATATTAATATCAATAGTTCCGTAGCAGATCCGAATAGTACAAATAAGCACAGCAAGGAGGGTACCTTCCGTTGGTTTTGTTCGACAAGCAATGTTTCGTGAATTACTGGAAACAGCACGTCCACAAAAGCCTCAGTTAACCCTTTAAGATTTATAGATTTGAGAAAGCTTCAACTTTATCTTCCCACTATAGTGCCACAACTTCCGTGGATCTGATTTGAGGAACAATACATTAAATAAGAAAGCAACAAACAGAACATGGATAATTTAAAATTTTAGCAACAGGAATGGATACCTGATTCTACTGGAGGAGAGAGAACAGAAATAGCTTCGTCATCTCTGCCTTCTTCAAGAAGCATAGACTATAATGTCAACTGTGCATCAATGCTATCATGAAGTTTTTGAATAGCTGCAAGAGATAAACATGGTGAGAGATCTGAACAAATTACTATAAGCTGAAGGAAAATAAAGTACATAAATAGTTTTAAAAAGAAAAAATAGCACATAAATAGTTTCAAACAATCTATAAGCTGTCAAGAATGGGGTCAGGCAACTTGTTCAAAAACTTTTAAGCATATATATGAATCTGAATCCCTCATTCACCTTTTTTATAATATTCAATTGCTTGCCCTCTTTGCTTTAGAGAAAAATAACATCTTGCAATTTTCAGGTGTAGGTAGCCCTGTATATATAGAAATTGAATATCCCAAGGTGACTCTCCAGTAGTATTCTAGAGCTAGAAAGTAAGTATACCATAATTGAATATTTTGCATCCTGCTCATTATGCTTCTCCGAGTCTTCCTCTAACATCATATAATATGTTAATGCGGAATCACGATGCCGAGTGAGTCTGCAACATCGATGATTAAGTGAGGATGGTTAGATGTACCCTCTCGTTTCAAACCTTTGAAGTAAGCCTGTCAATTTAGCAAATAACCAGATTGACAAAGATACTAAATCAAAAGCTACAAATAGATTCAAAAGAGGACAAAATATCAGAAAAGCAATACAAGGACCAGAATGTGTGACTTGTAAATAGGTATCGTATAATTAGTTCAAGTGCACTGCAAACTCTACTAATTCAAAATTGCTAAAGATATATATACAAACATAATCCTCATGTGCCCAAAACCTTTACTCCAATGAAAGATTCGAAGAAGAACCCTAATTAGATATCATGCACTAGCTGATGCAGAAACCTAGTTCACCAAAGGTGTGATAACTTGTTTAAAACTGCATAACAAAACAAAGTGCAGGAGAAAGAGAACTACAAGGCAGGCGTATGAACCATTAGGCTGTAGCTTGATTGATAATCAGAGAAAGTCAGGACAAGTAGAGTATGTAGTAGTTTCAAGATTCACAGGAAATTTATAATTTTCCTTTTTCCAAGAAACAAGTATATAGGAAATGCTCAGAAACATACAGAATTGGCCATATTGTCCAAAATGAGTGGCAACTGAAATTGGCAAGAACGTCAACAGATCAAATTCAAGGACTCGAATCATAACTAGAAAACATCCAAGCCACAAGCCTTTAAAAAATGTGCAAATAACATGAAGATTGGAAAATCACCAGAAGATATATATCCTTTAGGTAGTTCAAAAGAGAGAATTATGGACTATTTGTTTCTGGATATTAAGCATAGACAAAACACCAATAAATGACAACACCAACCTCTGCTTTCTCCTTATCCCCAAGATGAATGTGGCATATTCCAGCTTTTGTCACTAAATCCAGTGGCATCTCTTTTCCAGTACAGTACACCTGTTGTGCATGCTCAATATGTTCGAGAGCTCTTGTATACTCATCATTCTCCATGAGAACTGACACCAATAGATCAACCACGCCTAAATTAGGAGCAACCATATGATGCCTGAGACTTTCCTCCAGCATACTAACAGCTTGCATTTTAGAAACAGCTGAAATCAAGAATGAAGAATAAAGTATATATGAAAATATATAGGAGCTAGCAAGATAGTTAAAAGGAGAATCACATCTATTGCATCCGGTGTTCTAAAAATCGGCCTAATCGGCGCCTAGGCGCTAGTCGGAACATGGCCGACCCGACTTTTGGCTAGTCGGTGGTCTCTAGGCGCTCGGGCGCTAATCGGCACCTAGTCGGCAGCCTAGGCGGCTCCAAGCGGGCTAGGCGGCTAGGATGCTAGGCGGGGTAGTCGGGCTCTAGGCGGGCTGCTGGTCGGGCTCTAGGCGGGCTGGGCAGATTTGATGAGAGATTTAGAGTTTTAATTTTAAATTCATATATTTAGTTTATTTATGTTCAAATATATGGATTTCATGTTTAAATTTATGAAAAATTATTATATATATACTATGAAATTTATTTGGAAGACTACTAAGTTTATGGAATTTTAGCTATTAATTAACATATTATATGTTTTATCATAAATTAACAAATGAAATTATGAGTAATATATGTTTATATAGTTTGTACTTTAGAATATAATGTAAAAATAATAAAAATAAGCATTATAATTCTAATCCGACTAGTCCCCGTCTAGGCTCCCGAGCCTAGCCGCCTAGCGGCTTTTAAAACACTGATTGCATCTAGCATCAGGGAATGGTGTCTACTAAACAAGCATCTCTTTGCTAAGTTGTAATAAGTTACGACATGTTCAGCCCTTTAATTGAAAATTATCTGATAGTGAAATGCATCCCGAATCTTTTAACTGTAAGTATAAGAGGGAAATCTCAGTATTTGAATCATGCTGGTCCTAGAGAAAGACCACTCTCATAACAAGTGATCTACATGTATAAGGGTTTATCATTGTAATCCGTTCATGATATGCCAATTAACAAGCTTTGCGTTTATCACTCCACTTGGAGGGCTAATATGCTATGGTTCTCCAAGAAATTGCATGCAATGAGAGCATAAGCTAGGCTAGCTAAGTAAAAATAACCACAACATACAGTTAACTGCAAAATGGTGAGCAATTAGAATAGTATGTTTTTCATTTATTATTTAATAAAACATGCACTATGGGTAAAAAACTTTTAAGGATATTATGTAACCTGTGTTGCTTTCTGCAGCACATCAATGTTATCAGGACATAGGCCGGAAATTTTTTCATAGGACTCGGCTGCTTTTTGGTACTTTTCAAGCTCAACATAAAGGGAAGCGCAGGTTGAATGAAGATCAATATCTTCAGGATCTGCTGTTATTGCTTTCTTGAGGCAGTAATAGGCCTGCTTGATATCCTCATGGTCTCTACATACAATAACGAGTTCATTAAATTTAGTGTAATGATGGCACATGTTCTTAAATGAATAACTCAAAAAAGATCCAAAGGTTACAGTCAAGACATGAAATCAATCAGGAGCCTGCCGATGCTTTTACAAACAACTGGATATAATGCTCTCTCTCCTACATAGATATGAAGATTTCATACGTATTTCACTCTAAGCATTAAAATAAACCAACCTTACAGTTAAGTCTGACATCGAAACCAGAGACCATCTTGGGGTCGAAAATATGCAACAAGAGAGAGATTATAATCCAAATAGCTTAGCTAAAACACATTTGATTATGTGAATTAGAAGTCTGTAGCGGTTTCATATTCTTTACAATAAAAAATAACCACACAAACATCACGGGGACAAGATTTCAGCCCAATTGTTCATCTTACAAATACTCTTGTCACAAGCATAAGATATACAGACAAACAACAATGCAATAGTAAAGACTGGTATGTTGATGTAGATGTCAATATATTTCAACCTAGCTAAAAATATATTGATGGATAAGAAGAGAACAAAAGGCATCTTACATTGATTTGGCAAGAAGAAGTTTCCACAAAGAAGCATCCTTCGGAGTCAAATGGGCAGCAATCATGTAGAAAATCATTGCTCTCTAATTGTCATCCAATGCGGAATAAATTAGACCAAGTGTATGATAAGGATCGGATATATTTGGCGCAAGATGAATTACTTCATGCAACAGAGAGATGGCCTACAATTTATAACAAGACTAATCAGAAAAAGAAAATGCAATAAGCCCTTCTAACTCAGGTATACTCCAAAAACATAAATTTGATGTTCCACATGTCAAAAATAGAAACGATGATAGGCATGTAAAATTAATTGTTCGTATTGCATTTGAAATACATGTTGCTTGCGTAGGATTAAAGATGACCTGCACAAACCTTGTCAAAGTGACCTTGTGCATAATGGAGCGTAGCATCGCCAAGTTTTCTAGTCACTTCAGGGCTAACTTTATTATTTGATCCCTTTTTCCTTCCTCTTCGCCTCTCCTAAGTTTGGCGACAACAAGTGTAAATAACATATCTCTAGAAAACCTCAAACAATTAATGGGTACATTTATGAAAACAAATCCTCAACAAATTATAGACAAATTCTCAAGGAATCATCACAACATCACAAAATACCTGAAATGTTAACAATGCAGCTTTCAAAAGCTATTTATAGTTGTTCAGAAATTTAGCACAAGAAAATAGATAGCAGTATAGCCCACGAATTTCTGCCAATTCCATACCAGCCATTCAACTCAGCACTCTATTATCCTAGTCCCAATGCACATGATAAACCTACTCTAGGTAACAGCCCCTTGGTAATTATCATAAAGAATTAGATTTACAGAATCAGTTCTAGAAATCACCAGGATCTCATTATTACTAATACGAGAATAAACAACTCTAGCACAAAACAATTGCAACGAGAAATCCAACAATTAAGAATCCAAAGAACCTTAGAATCAAGATACAAAGCACCTATATCACACAAATAATTGGTACCTTCCTTGACTTTCTTTTCCTCACACCAAAGTTCATAGCCTCTTCAATTTCCTCACGGGTAGCTCCGGTCATCTCCTCATCCTGTCTCAATCTCTTAGCAGGCATTTCACTGAAATCACATCACAAATGAAGAATTCAATATGCATCAATTTTTGCTTATTAGATAACACTCCTCTCAACCAGCTCAAGCTTCAGTCATCCAGTTAACGCGATATTGCAGCCTGACCAAACAAATACATAAAACCCAGGCAAAGGCCGGCGAAAGTATAAGATGTAATATAGGTGGGGAAAAAACCCCATTGGGATACCTCTCGTTGTTGTCAGGGGCTGGGCGTTTCATCGCCGCCAATGCCTTGTATTGGTCCTCAATCCGCTGGAAAACCTCATAAAGAAAGCGGCAAACTGGAGGAAAGAAAGCGGCAAACTGGAGGTACCTTCCCCTTCGACGAACAAGAGAGGGTCCATTTCACCCTCGAATTGAAAATTGTGCTCATCTTCTCTCTCTGATTCTCCGTCTTCAGGCACCTCGCTCGTTTCTGCGTCTTGCTCTTTTCGTTCATCCTCTCGAAATGTAGGCTCTGGATCCATGTCCACAAGCCTCATAACCATCATGAGTGTTTCTCTCTCTTTCAACCACCTCTGCCGCCGCAGGAGGAGTTCTGATGTGGTGATCTGTCATGGCTCCGTTGCTCTGCTTGCCGCAATAAGACTATGAATTTCGGTTTCCAATTAAAGCTAAGCTGGCAAGTCTATTAAAATAAAATAAAAGCTAAAAAAAAATTTGTAAGAAAAACGCCTTCAAAACCAGATTGAAGGAGAAGAATACAAAAACTGAAAAAGCTAATCCGCTTCAACAAATCAAATCACCACCAACAATAAAAAAGAAAGTTCAGGAAAGCCTGAGACCAAATCTATTCTATATACTAAAATGGAATCATCTTCCTCCATTTTTTCCCTCCCAAAAACATCACGTCCATTTTATAAGAGTTTTCATTGTACGCATGCAAGTAATGGGAAGCAGGTAGGGTACACTTTCCAGAGTGAATTCAAAATTTCAAATTCAAACATTGAGTTTTATTATAACTCCAAGTTTCAACTTCCCAGTTTCTTTTGTATCATATCAAGCTTTAGAAATCAAAACAGTTCAAGGATAGCTCTTATATGCTTTAGAAAATAGGTTCTCACTCCACATAAATCGCTCTGCTTCGTATTTGGTTATTGTGTTTCAAGTCATTTTATTTAGGTAGTTGTTATACTTATTACTTATACATGTGTGATAATTTTCGATTCTTGCTTTAACTTGAGCAACAAACAATTATAGGAATGTGATCTTCTTTAATGTAATACTAATAACGATGGTTGGAGTATGACTCATCTTTCCTAGTTCCTACACATAAAGAAATAAATTATCCATGTTTCAATTTTATAAATAGTCCACTTAAATGTCTGCAACACCAACACATAGTTTATATGCAGCATTATATTCAAGAAATATTCACATTCAGTATATAAAAGGCTGCTGAAGAATATGACTACGGAATAGAAATGGTAAATCCAAATAATTGAGTTCCAATAATCTTACTTTACTTTAGCTCTCTAAAATCTGCAGCAGAACGGCGGATAGGATAGGCCAGAGATGATGCTGCGAAATTGAATTACAGTGAGAGTGAGAGGGCGAGTTTTTGGGAAGAGAAAATAACAACTTTTCTGCAATTCAAGTAATATTAACAAATATATGCGTCAGCCCTGTTATTATTTTACCTTTTATCGGAGAAGAAGATGAAGAAGCGGCGCCGATGAAGTCTTACTTTTTTTTTTTTTTTTTTTTTGTAATTTTAAATTTTTTAAATCCATAATTTTAACGCTGGTTTTTGTTTTTTGTTTTTGTTTTTGTTTTTTGAGGGAAACGCTGGTTTGGTTTGATTTCTTACTGATCTTTGTTCCAATGATTATTATTATTAGTTTCAATAAAAAAAAATTATACAGTAATAATTATTATTGTCTATTGATATGCAAACAAATTAAATTTTATTTTATCAATTAAATATTTTCATTACTTTTGTTTTGTTGTATGCTTTCAAGTTTCCCGCTAGAAACATTCTGAAAAAAATCTCCACATTTTGGCAAGGACTTGTCGACACACAACCTTGCTTCCGCCATTCATGAATCATTAAATATCTGCCGGAGCTACAAGACCGGTCCTGATGTCATGAGGTCTGGGATGCAAATAAAAATAAAAAATAAAAAATTAAAGGCTTTTAAATATTACTCCTTCCGTCCCACCTAATTAGTCTAATTTTAGGAATATATATAAAATAATAAAAGTGGACTAATTAGGTGTAACAGAATGAGTAAAAAAAAATATTATACAGTATGTGATACAATTATCGTTACCACAAGTAATTTTGTATACATAACCATTACTATTGGATAGAAACACTTTATTGCATATATTGTGAGTACAATAAGTGAACATAAACAAATAAATTTGAGAGTTGAATAAAAGTGGTACATAAAAACTGTGATAGCGTAGAAGTCATCCAGAAATGCTGCATCTAATCTGTAATTAACAAAATTCCTGTTCTTACTTGCTATAAAAAAAAAGGGCGAAAATTATAAATACCCAATTAGAAAAGGGGTATGTAAAAACTACCCACTGCCATGCTGCAAAATGAGTCTTTCAAAATTCACAAACAATAATCTTGTAAAAATCAAGACTCGCAGTAAAAGATTTTCCATGAGAATAGTACAAATGCAGAAGTAAACTGAAATCAATGGTATGAATGAGATTAAAAGCAAAAAAAACCACAGATTTAAATAATTTTTTTCTTCACTTACAAAGAGATTCCATACTTTTACAATCATAGAAATTTACCCTAAAAAAACAAAAACAAAAAAATCATAGAACTTGAATGGACCAATCATCCTCTCTTTTAAAGTCAGGTTTCATCCACAGTTCACTTATATATATGGTGTCATTATCCAAGACAAAGAAACATAATCCACAAATGTTAGGCCAACAACAATATTTTAAAGCAGAAGCATATGATATTCAAGATTAAAACATATTATAACCCCGTGGTATGGCGCTATGATTCAGTCGAACACATAATTTACAGGGAGAACGAATGAAAAAATACGAATAATCACACAGCTGCAAGGCCAGCAGCATAAACTTTTCGACTTAACTAGACTAGCTGCTACCAGCCACTACTATATCCTTCCACAGATGAAGTCGTCTTTTGTCGCCTTATTTGCTCTCTGAATTTGGCTATAAACTCACCAGCCTTTCGATCAACTTCACTCCCGAGTTCATAGTCACTCTCAATGTTAGTTCTAGTATCATCCTCATCCGAATTCTTGTCAAACCGAATCTCTGTACCTTCAGATTTATCAGAATTTAGGCCATCATTGTCCTGTTTTTCTTCATTAAAGAACTCAGGAAGAGTTGGTTTCGGCTTTGGCATGGAGAAAATACGACCAGATTCTTGGTTTTGGTGTTCAACAGAGGGAAGTTCCGGTTCCTCCTCTCTTCTCTCAATCACAGAATCCGCTTCATATTTGATGAACCTCCTCCGGAACTTACCATCACCTCGAGTTGGGCCTTGCTCCTTCTGATCATTCAAGACATATCCTTTCGGCTTGATTGTCCTAACAGACTTAGCTCTTGATGCAACTTTCGAAAGAGATGAAGATTTTCCATCAGTGTCAGAAGATTCAATAGCTTGTTTTCCCTTTCTCACTTCCTCTTCAACACCAGAGCTTTCGAGGTTGTTTTCCAAGTCCTCAATACTCTCCATTTCTAAAGAAGCACAATTGCTCAATAATGATGATGATGATGATGATGCCTCAGAATCTATGGATCCTACTTTCGAACGAGAATCAACAGGAGATACCCTTTTCCTCTCCAAATTTTCGACTTTCGGGCTTCTCAATTCAGGAGTACTAGAAAACTTCGAGCCCTTAAGTGACATAGACTTGAGCTTCTCAAACTCAAGTTCTCCAACAGAATGAGGCCTACTATGTGAAACAGTACTAATTTCTTCCTCTTCTTTCATCCTCCCAGATCTCGATCGCCATGGGATTGTCGATTTCCCAGAAACCTCATCAAATCTCTTCTCCAAATTCATAGGAATCACACCCCTAATCCTAACAACCTTAGCATCCTCACCATTATCATCATCATCATCACCATTGCCTTTAGCCTCAAACCTTGGACTACTACACTCATTCCTATTCTTGAATTCTTGCTTATCATTACCATCATCCATAGCCCTCGACCTCAAACTCCTAACGGGCAGATTCAAAGGCCTAAATTCAGAGCTTCCACCATGAAAACTCTTAGCATTAGAGACAACTACCAAAGATTCGCCTTTCGAGTAACGCGAGCGCCAAACACTCTCATTCACATCATTAGGCTCGAAAGATCTAAGCTTTGAACCACTAGGAGCTAAAAATTCATTACTATTTCCTATAAAATTATCACCACAATTCACATAATTAGGCAACACATCATGCTCGTAACATACATTTTCATACCCATCGTCGAAAATCGAGGTGAAGTAAGAAATCCCAGATAAATAGGAGCGTGAATCGTCGGCTCTTGAATCTGCGAATTTGTCGGGGGCGATTTGGGCAGTTCTTCGGGCGAATAGGCCGTAGGAAACGGCGATTCCGATGAAGAGGAGGTGGATGATTTCCCAGAAATCGGTGAAGACGGTTTGGGTGATGAAGTCCGGCGCTTGTGAGGGGAAAAGGGGAATGGCGAGAAGAAGAAGAACAAGTAGGAGGGTTTTGAAGAGGGCGTTGGAATCGGAGTTAATTGGAGTTTGATGAATGTTGGAGGGTTGTTCTTGAAGTGTGAAACGAGAGTTCTTGGGCGCTGCTGATGCTGCTGCTGCCATGGTTGAATGCAGAGATTGGGTGAAGACGAAGTAAAGGAGACTTATTAGCAAAGGTAAGAGGAAAAGGAGAGAGAAGTGGTGGAGTGAGTGGGAGAGAGAGTGGAGGTGAAGCAAAAAATTCAAAATGGTATAATAATTACTCCCTCCATTCCCTTCAATTGTCCAGTTTGACTTATTGATTTTTTGGCACACATTTCCACCAAGTCGGGAAACGAGTTATAAAATATAATTTTGAAGTATTGTTTCTTTTACGGATATAACTCGTTTCCCGATTCAGTAGAAATACGTGCCAAAAAATCAATAAGTCAAACTGGACAATTGAAGGGGGACGGAGGGAATATGACCGTTTATTTGTATTGGCGGTATTGCCCCTCTTCAATCATTTTGCCCTACTTTTATTAGAAAAATAATCGAAAATTAGTGATTTTGATAAATAAATATAGTAATATGTGTTTCTACCCAATATCACTAGGCGACTCTAATTCGGGGTGCACGAAATAATTATATAATATTAATACTAGTAAAAAAAATTTACAATGAATATATGTATAATACTAGTAAAAAATTTAAAATTCATACATATACTCTCTCTGTCTCACCAAATAGTTTTGTTTATTTTATTTTATACCTCACATATTCAAAAATTCAGATAATTTTGACAAGACAGAAGGAGTATATGATACTAGTAATTTTTTTATTTTTTTTTATTGGGGGTACAGCTGTACCCCCATTGCCCTTCATTGGAGTCGCCAATGCCCAATATTGAGGTGTGTATGAAGCAAATACCCAAATTGAAAATGTATATGTAAAAACAACTCGATCTAATATATTAGTGTTATTTTTTGTCAGTTGCTCAACTCGAAACCCGGCAATTTTTTTAAAGGCTGATTAGATTGAATAAAAATGACAAAAGAGGGAGCCCGAGCGATTTTGATGTCAAAAGGAGCCCGAGCGATTCATTCAAAAGGAGCAATTTTTGTGAGAGCGATTTTTCGCATAAAAACTAAATAATTGTACTCCAATTTTTCATCGCTCGACAGGAAAAAAAATCATTCAATTTTTCACGGGTCAAACAATAAAATTATTCAATATTTTTATTATTAATTAATGACTGAAAATTCATACACAAATATATTCGCGGACTAACTATTTACGTACTAAAAAGTAAAAGTAATAAATGAATCAATTTTTTTTTCTCGGCAAATAATTCATAATTCATACATGTTTTATCCTATAAAATATGTAGAACATTTCTTAAAAGGGTTATTATCACTTATTGTCCTAACGTTTCAACTTTTTTGCAATAACGTCTTAATGCTTCAAAATTTGCAATAATGTCCAACATTTGCAACATTTTTTCCGATAGTGTCCCACACACAATTCTGGTGACTTTGTGCTGATGTGGCTCGTCGGAATGCCACGTGTATGTTTGACATGGATTTATAATACTAAAAAAAATAAAAAAATCTAATTTTTTTTATAACAAAATTAGAAAATTGATAACAAAAATATAGACGAAAAAAAAAGAAAAAGAAAATGCAACTCTTTGATTAGGAGCTACGGCTACTCTTTTTACATTTCGATGCAACTAGATACTTCTTTTTAATGGTGTATTTGATAAACTTAGAACCTATTTGGAAATGAATGATTGCCATGGTATTTTAAATCAAGGGTGCATGTGTTTTATATCTTATATGCTTTTCGATTAGGCAAAATATGTTTCTTATTTCGTTCATTTTCTTTTTTTCGTTTATATTTTTGTAATTAATTTTATTTTATTTTATTATTATTATTATTTTTTAAATATTTTTAATATTATAAATCCACGCAGACATACACGTGGCGTTCCGGCGAGCCACGTCAGCACAAAGTCACTGGAATTAGGTGTGGGGCACTATCGGACAAAATGTTGCAAGCGTGGGGATATTATTGTAAATTTTGAAATGTTGGGATGTTATTGCAAAAAAATTGAAACGTTGGGACAATAAGTGACAATAACCCCCTTCTTAGAAATACACCACCTTAAAATTATATGAGTGTATTTCTTCATATCTTACGAGAGCATTACAATTTGGAGTTTTTTAGCCGTAAAAGGCAATCAAAGACAACCAGCTCGTCAGAAACTGAGGAGGAAGAAAAGGCTAGAAGAAAGCAAATCACAAAATATGTACATTTTCAAGTTAATCATTCTACTTTTTCAAATTTACATGCCCATATTAGTTCACATATTAATTTAAGTATTTTTAACTTAGAAATGATACATGATAATTTATAATTTGCCTTAGGAATATACATAAATAACCAATAAGCAAGCTCAATTAAGGGTGGTTTCAACAATAAACACAGAATTTCAGTTTCCAAATTGTCACATCAGCTTTGGAACCCAACTATTTTTTTTTTCTTTCATCTCCTTCAACAATAAACTCCGTTTCTACCTTTTTGTGGGTCCCATTATAATACTCAATCATTTAAATATTCTCGTAATTATATATTTTTCAATGAATATTATTTACATTATTATTTAGATATTACTTAATAAAACACTTTAATTAAAAATAAAATTCATATTATATTAATAACATTTAAAATGATTTTAATTAAATTAAATTTGCAATGCTAAAATTTAAATTACATAACTTAAATTCAAATTGCATTGCTTAAATTACATAACTTAAACTACAATTACATTGCTAAAAATAAAATTACATTAATTTAAAGTACATAAATATAATAATTCAAAGTAAATATTCCGTATAACTTATTTTAGGCATCAGTGGCATTATATTGTGGCCATATATGTTGTGTTAAATCATTTTGAAGTTGGATATGAGCTTCTATATTTGTTAAATCGTTGTAACTTGTCAGATAATTTTCGAATTCTTTCCAATTATTGGTACCCATTGGTATTGGTTGCTGAGGAGTTGCATCTTCATCAGACCAGTTGACCACTTCTTCACCCTAGTCCTCAACGATCATATTGTGCAAAATAATACAAGTGAGCATTATATTACAAAGATCTTCCTTGAAATAAGATCGTGCGGGAGTATGAACTACTGCTCAACGAGCTTGTAGCACTCCAAATGCCCATTCAATATCTTTTCTTGCAGTCTCTTGTCTCCGCGCAAAATATTTTCTCACCGGATCTTCCGGTGCTGGGTAACTCTTGACGAATGAAGCCCAAGTTGGATAAATTTCATCTGTTAGATAATATCCTTGATTATAAGTTTGACCATTCACCGTGAATTGAACTGGTGGTGCATTTCCCTGAAGGAAAAGATTAAATAACGGAGACCCATGAAGAACATTGATATCATTGCTTACTCCGGGATCACCAAAGAAAGCATGTCATATCCATAAATCTGCCAATGCCACCTCTTCAAGAACTATCGTATGAACTCCATGATCACCTCATGTATAGAATCCTTTGTAAGCGACGAGACAATTTTGCCACTCCTAATGCATACAATCGAGGCTCCCCAACATTCCTGGGAAGCCATGTCTTTCTTCATGCATTTGCAGCAAGCATGCAGTATCTGCTGCATTAGGTCACCTCAAATATCGATCACCGAAAAGTGCAATTATACATTTGCAAAATTCATGTAGACATTCCAACGCATTACTCTCACCCATCCGCATGTACTCATCAAGTGAATCACCAGGTGACGCATATGCCAATTGTCGGATAGCAGCGGTGCACTTTTGAAGTGGTGATAGATCATTCCTTCATGTTGCATATCGTCTTAGAGTGAAATAGGGAGAGTAGTTGCTCATTGCATCAACGATCTTCAAAAATATGTCTCCGCGCATTCGAAATTGATGACGAAATAGATCTCTATCATAGATAGGTTCATCACATAAATAATCACGAACCAGACGATCATGGCCGCTTTTACGCTCCCGATCTCTATATTTTCTAGAATCGCTTCTCCTTCGTGAAGGTGAGCTATTGTTGCATCAGCATCAAACATATGAATCATCTCTTGCATATTTGGATCTTTGGCAGAATTTTGGATTTGGAATATCAAACATTTTGCAGAAATATGCTCGGATGAAAAAGATGTTAAGAAAGTATAAGTAGAATATGAAAGGAAGTATGAGTAGAAGATGTGTTTTACTGAAGAATTGTCATCTTGTATATGTAGCAAGAATATTTAAGACCGTTGAATGTGGTTTTTACAATTGATGGACAATAATTGCATGTAGGACAATTGTAAATAGTAAAAGATGTGATTTATCAAATTTATGACCGTTGAATAGTTGTCAGACAATAATGGATGTGTTGCTGGATAAACAATGTATTTCTTCAACTTTAATTTTTTGACCGTTGAATGTGATTTTTGCAGTTGCAGTTGCAGTTGATGGACAGTAATTGCATATAAGACAATTGTGAATAGTAAAATATGTGATTCATCAAATTTATGACCGTTGAATAGTTATCAGACAATAATGGATTGTGTGGACGGACAATAAATGTGATATTTTATTACATAATTCAAAAAGAGATAGAACATAGCACACTTAAAAAAAACATGAACTCCAAACTACAAAAATAGGCATAACACACTCAAAAAACATGAACTCCAAACTATAGAAATAGGCATAACACACTCCAAAATAAGAAACACACCTAGACACTTCAACATATTACTTCCACCCATACTTAGACTTAATTTCTGTAGCCATCATATTAAAATTGTACAGTTCTTCCTCAGACATGCCACTAGTATCCTTGGTGCAGTACTCTCAATATTGAAGCTTGAGTTGTTCTTCATGGAGGCTCATTTGTCTAGCCAAAACTTCCTGTTGATGCTTCCATTTCTCTTCATTTTCTGTAGATGTGATTTTACACTTTTGTTTAGCTAGTCATTTTCTGTTATCCCATCAGCCGCATTCGAGGTCCAGTATCAGTAGAAGACGGACTATCTGATTCAGAATTCTTGTAATTTTTTTTTTTGAGGATTTTGTGGCATCTGCTGAGGAGTTCATTTCTCGCATTTTTGGATGAGATCCCATATGTGCAAGTACTTGAAGTTCTTTTTATTTGGAGCACCATTTCTCCAAAAAAAATTGGCCGCCTCCAGAACATCATTATCGTCTTGTCCACTGCCTCAATTACTCCAAAAATTTATAGTAATAATTTTTTACATGCGTATAACTCCGGGCAATAATGCCTTTTGGCATGTACTGATTGTAGTAAGCATCAATTTTCTCCCAAAATACTTTTCTCTTTTGTTGATTGCCAATAATGGAGTGGGTGCAGATGTTGTACCACGATTTTATAAGTTGGACATCTTCATCAGGAGTCGAGATGGCTTTTGTATCCTTTGAATTTGGAGTGCGTTCAGAAGCTTCCTCAACATCATCATCATCAACATCAACTGGAATTTGTGAAGAATGTTGAGGAACACTTGATCCAGTAGGATGATTGAATGAAACTTGTTGAGGAAAAATGAGCCCACCAGGCAAGCTTCCTTGAAATTGCTGAGGAAAATTTGAACTGCCAGAATTGTGTGGCCGAGAACCACCTCCGTTGGTTGCTGCGACGCCTTCGCCATCGTGCCCCTCATCGGTTGCTGATTTGACCCGTCAGCGTGGAGAATTGTTGGTTTGGTTAAGAAAAAATTTGCTAAAGGAGCTTGTTTAAGACCATACACAGCTTTGTGAAGTTGATAAACATGATCAGGTGCATGAGGATTTTCAAACCCTTTAGGTTGCTCAACATAGGCCTCTTCCTCAAGTACTCCATTCAAAAATGTTGTCTTCACGTCCATTTGATGCAGAGGTATCTTGAGGTAGCAAGCTATGCAGATGAGCAGTCTGATTGACTCAATACGAGCTACAGGGGCAAATGTCTCATCGTAGTCAATTCCCTCTACTTGAGCAAATGTCTGATTGACTCAATACGAGCTACAGGGGAAAATTCGCCGCGCCGGAATTGTGTAGAAATTGTTGAGGAAAATTTTCGTTGCTCCGGAAGAGTTATATGAAAATTGTTGAGGATATTGAGGGTAAGACATTTGGTAGTTATATGGAAATTGTTGTTGAGGGTATTGCGGATAAAACATTTGATAAGGTTGTGAATTTTAAACATGTTGAGAGCTTGAATTGCTAGAATCGGAATTTTGAGAGCTTGAATCTGCCATTTTTTCTTTATCTTGAAGATAAAAAGAAAAAGAAAGGGAGAAGATGGAAAAAATAATTGTTAAAATGTGTATGCTTGATTAAAGTTGTAGTTGAGTATATATAGAGAAAAATAGTAATGAAAGAAAATATAAAACGAAAAAAAAAGAAAGAAAAAAGAACAAGAACCACATTGTCGGCAACAAGCCAACAAAAAAAAAATGAAAAAACTAAAAAGAAAACAAACACCAACATATGGAAGAATATAAAAGAAAATGAAAAATAAAAAGAAAAGTAATAAAGTAATAAGGGGGCCATTTGTACCCAACTTCTAGTTTGGAGTTGGTTTCCAAAAAAATTTGGAGAAACTAGTTTCCATTTCTCTCAATGCTAGTTTAAATTGTGGAAACTAAAAATGTGGCACCGTTGGGGGCATCATAAACATTGAAATGGTGAAATCCCTTAAAAAAATAAAAAAATAAAAATCACTCGAAAAAATTAGAATAATAGTCCAGTGTTTTTTCAAAAAAAATCGGACGATTTTGCATTTTATTTCCAAGTATTATTTTAATTTTTGTGTATGATTAACAAAATTTAATCTAGAAAAATGTATTAAATGTGATTTAATATTCTGTAAGCTCAATTAAAAAACTTAAATGGTATAACGCCTAAAACGTGAAAATCGCTTGAAGAATAATGATTAAAAACAATTATTAATAAAAAATGTCAAACGTTTTTGCATTATTTTTTGGGCGTTTTTAACTTTTTTCGGGCATTTTTCACTTTTTCCTGGTGTTTTTCCTATTTTATAGTGTTTACGATTTAAAAAAGTTTAACTATTACAAAAATGTTGGGCATTTTTGCATTATTTTTTAGGCGTCTCTTTTTTTTCGGGTGTTTTTGAATTATTTCCTGGCGCTTTTCTATTTTTTTTAGTGGTTATGATTAAAATTTTAAATTATTAAAAAATATCGGGCATTTTTTCATTATTTTTTCAGGAGCTTTCCCTTTTTTCGGAAGTTTTTTCATTTTTTTGGGAATTTTTTATTTTATCTTTATTGTGTATATGAATTTTTTTGGCACAGATTGGGATGCACTGATCGAACAGATTGGTAGAGTCATTGCTTCTTCAAATTGGACTGATGACGTCTATCACAGAGATACTAACTTCATGGTGAGTTCATTTCCTCATGTTTCGACTGCCGGAGAAAATATAGTCACATACCTCAATTTTACGGCCTGTGATGAGCATTATGGGCGGACCGAGAAATAAATTTATGATAAATAACATATAATTAAATAATTGTAGCTCCCCAAATATGGATGTAAAATGTATGTGACACTAGACCGCTGTCGTCATGATATCCAAAATCTTGAGGTACAGTGGCGGATTGTGTGTAAATGGGGAGGGATGTGTCTCTAAGTTCGCCTACACTCTGAACGTGTGAAGCCTCTGGCTCACGGAATGGAACATAAGAGTCTGCTTGCGTACTCTGCAGAATCCCGCCCGGATGTAACAATAGGAGGGGATGAGCGGCGAACAGGTTCATGCACTGGAACAGACTACACCCACAACTGAGGGCCTCTTTTAGCTCGTCGAACTTCTTGTCCAAGTAATTCTTCAGACATCGCTCCAAACGACTGTTCTTTCGCTCTATCACGCTTCCCAGTATCTCGTCCACCGTCCACGATGTGCTGGGGGAGGGGGTTTCTAGATAGCGTAGTCAGACATCGGCCTGCAACTGCACCCCTTGCGCTAAGGGATTGGTCGGTTCGTCAAATTGAATGGCTCGTATGTCATGAACCGATGTAAAGTAGTCCTCTCGAGACTCCTCGTTGCTTGCCATAATGTTCGGTAGCATATGTCTTTGTAACAAATTTTTATAACAATTAGTATGATTAATTTGAATAAAAAGTATTAGCATACGACAGATCTAATTGAAAATTAAATAAATTAGTACAAGTTGTTGGAATAATGCCCGCAAAGCATCGTTATCAATGAGCAGTTTCGTTCTAAATGGTGGGTAGCCAATTCTCATCATTCCGTACGCTTGCTACATCGGCAAGTCCTGGAACCACTTCGAAAGCCCAAACAACTAATGCCCATCCAGGACCGTCAAAAATGATACCCATTGCCTCCTTTAGCTTGCTCTACGTAATACTTCAACGTCTTATACGAATATGCACCCCATGGGAAACTATAAAACATGTCAGTATTGTCTGACAATTCCCACAACCACGAGTACGGTTCTTTCCCAGCATCGTGCCCAAGGATGAACATATTCGTCATTTGTAGATGAGCTAGGCACAAGTGGATAGAACCGTCGGGGTCAGCAATCCTTCCACTCAATCCCTTGAACACCTCAAGCAAATTTATCCCCTTTCCCGGACGCCCGTTGCATACTGTCATGGCGAAATCTGAATTAACTGGATCGTGGGGCACAGTTACGTCATAATTATGTGCTCCAAAATGCAATTCTGTCACGAAAGCATGATCAACGATTGAATACTCAATATGAGATCCATTTATATGGAACCAAAGACCTCCTTCAGTTTTGACAGCTCTCGACGGGAATCCGTGTACCACTTCACTATTCATACGCCCCGGTGTCCACGAAAGAAAGTCCCTGAAAGATGCGGTATAAAAACAACGAATCAATGTGTCACCTCATTTATCATGCAGTGTTGTATAAATTTCCTTCAGGTTCACCTACATCATCCGGTCTCCAATAGGGTAGATGAGGCAAAGCCTAATTTGACATTAAAAAAATTCAAAATTAAATTAATAATGAATGTAACACAATGAATTCATAATATAAGCATAATTAAAATAAAATTTTAATTAATAATTTAAGCATAATTAAAGTAATAATTTCTACATGCGTGATTATCAAAATAAATATTTCATTTAATTATATTAATTTATTTAATTAATTTATATATAAAACACCGCACTAATACCTAAGAACTCTCGAGATATTTTTCTTTAGATTAAAATCAATAGGACTTTCTTACGAATTATATCAAAAAATCAATTAAAAATTAAGCATAATTAGAATAATAATTTCAATATGCATGATTTTCGAAATAAATACTTAATAATTCAATTACGCATAATTAAAATAAATTATAAACTCTCGAGTAGCACAAAAATGCCCGAAAATAACCTAAATCTCCCGAGGGGATTTTACATAATTTCGGCCGTTTTCAACACTTTCGGGAGTTTTTGTATTTCAATATATTTTCAGCCGTTTTCAACAAAGTTTCGGGCGATTTTAATTTTAATCTTTTAAACAGAATAATTTCACATTAATCATAATTTTTCCATATCACATTATTCATAAATTCATCAAAACTAAAATCAATTAATCAAAGCATTATTACATAAATAATGCATACGTATCTCTTAATCTCACGAACCCTGATCCCTAATCTCGGCTTAACACAATTAATAATATAATCATAATTAAAATTAAAATTCAATTAATAATTTAAGCATAATTAAAATAGATTATCAAACATCAAGTAGCACATAAAAATCGCTCGAGTATCGCAAATATCATAATTAAAATATATTAACAAATAAATTAACATAATTGAAATGTATTAACAAATAAATTAACATACATCAAGTAGCATAATTAATGTAAATTAACAAAAAACGCTTGAGTTTCACAAAAAAACGCCCGAGCGTTTTTACACTATTTTGGGCGTTCTTCACACATTGTAGAACTGGAAATAGATGCAAATTTGCAACAAAAAAAAAAAAAAAAACACTCGACTAATACCAAAAATATCCGAGCGATTTTGGCTATTGAATAATTATATGCAAAATAGCTCATTTTTTGCCTAATAAGTCCGGTTATAACTTACATTGAGTTCGGCCATATCTCCGGTGGACGTGGAATTCGGATCCGGCGGCGGCGTCAACTCCGGCAACGGCGGCAGCAGCATCGACTGCAATTTAGTTGGGGAGGTAGCTGCGTCAGCAGCGTGTGGAGATGTCGACGGTGTTGGCGGCAAATGTAGGTGGCAGCACCGGCAGGTTTGGGTAGGAGCGGCAGGCATGTAGGCGGTGTCACCGGTGGCAGCGAGTGTGAGTGGGGAGCATGCAGGGCTGAGCGATTTTTGTTGGTGTGAGTGGTAGTTGGCCTCAAAACCTTCAGTCGCTCTTCCTTATTTAAGGGCATTTTATTTTATTTATTTATTTAAAATTATTTCTAAGTCCAGAGGCCAGTCAAATCGGACAATTATTGAACAAAAATAGAGTTTGAGCCATTAGAATCCCATGTAAAAAATGGGACCAAGCCCCTTATTTTAATAAATTGTGTATTTTCTATAGATGCATTTTCGCAGCCTTTTTATAGAGGGTAATTATAATTTTCACCCTAATTAAATACTCCGTAAGTGATTGGATTTAGACTTAGAGTTATTATTTTAAAGGATTTATAAGAAATACTTTAGCATAAGCTAATACTGTAGAATTTTCCTGTTTTCTTCTCTTTGAATGGATCATAAGTTAAATGTACTACTACTAGATTGCTATCATATAGAGCAATGAAAATAAGTTGGGCTGCTTCTTTAGATTATGGGCTTTGGTCTTTTTATTTTTTAGGGAATATGTGGGCTGTGTTGCTACTAATTAGTTGTAAATATGAATAATTATCTTAAAAATATTTGTGCTTTCAAAATATATATATACACACCATAAGTTTAAGCATTTTTCGCATTTCTCATACTATAATTTATTTAAATGCGAACTCTTCTCAATATATATATATTTGTTAATTACTCCACAGTTAAATTTGGCTGTTTATTTATGCTTCATTAACCGGACCCACAATAATTTACGAGCAATTGCATATAAATCTTTTTATCTTTTTCTTTTTTGTATTTTATGTGAGTGTTCCCGTAATCTCAACGGAGGCCCGGATTCGTATTTCTGGGCTTCGCACCGCAGCCCGTTTCAACATCTACGTGGCACTTATCATGCTAAAATATATAGTTTAATTAGGATTTTGCAGGATATGATTTCAATTAGTGGATTTCAAGTATAAAACAGTGGAAGCTCAAAAATACATATACTCCCTCCCTCCGTCCACGATCTTTTGACCCAGTTAACTTTCTAGCTGATTTAGAGATTTTGTAATAATGGATTATAAAATAAACTTTTAGGTAAATGTTCATTTTATAAGGTACTACAACACTCGTAGTACTCTATAAAAAAAACTATAAAACGAACTAAATTTGAAAAATTCATTCTTAAATCCATCATTATAAAACCATAAAATCAGCTAAAAAGTCAACGGAACTAAAAATCGTGGATTGAAGAAGTATCATATATGCTTCTCTTCCTTGGTGGAGTATTATTATACTCCATCTTGACTACTACTATAACATTCTGATGTTGAGTTTGAGATTCCAATTTATATTTTTTAATCGAAAGTCCTTAGAGCTCACAAACATAAGGCTCTTAGTAGGGCCAAACTGATCTGTCTCTACCTTTAATTCAGCGAGAATTTGCATGTGAAGAGGTTCAACTATCAGCTGTTGATGTAATTAGCAACACAAGTTTTTGCCATATCTTCATTATTATTGCAATAATTTGCTAACTTGAAAGTCGCATTCGCATGATAAGACAACATCGATCGAATCTCTTTGTGCCGATGCCTTACCGGGGACGACGACTTTCCCGGCTTGAGTCTCGTGAGAGACATGAAGGAGGGATAATGCTGTTTGGGTGAATTGTTTCGATTGCTACTTTCCTTCATCATTTTTTTCCCAAGTGTATGTTTATGAAACTAAGATAATGAATCAATGGAGATAAATTGTTAAAAACGATCCATGTTTTGCTATCGGTAGGTACTTATATATACAGGTTTATCTACCGGAGATCGTTCCACGCTTAATACGATGCCGTTTAGCTAAAGAAACTTCCCCCTCAGATTCTGCACATTTGTACAGGATCGGATTTTCAACACTACTACTTATCATCGAGTGTTGGCCACATTGCGTTTGAATCATCAAACATCTATTAAAAAATTGTTCCTTTGAAGTTTATTGGTTAATTCCAGGTAAAGAAATGTAATCTCAACTGATTTCCCATTCATCTGAGTTATATCAGGTTACATAGAACTAAGGCCGTCGGACCGCAATCCGACGGCCTTAGATCTATCCAAAAATTTCGATAAGGCAACACTAAACATCGTCATCATCATCATCATCTCAAGCTGCTAAAAAAGATACTCGTAGTACACTAGAATTTTTTTCTACAACCAATTAGCAATCATTTATGCACAAAGCCTCGACCCAACACCCCAAAAGCAACTTCATCATCAGCCACAATTCAGCCCAATGATTCCACGCTTTAATTCTCTTCTAAAATTTCTACCTTCTCCAAAATGTTAGAATGTGATCTAATCCAAGTTAGTTCTCCTTTTTCTTCTACGATCGGGGAACAACCGCCGCCCACGGGTTGATCTGCGGCGGAGGCCGGTGGTGGTGGTGGTTGGCGGCCGCGGCGGAGGACGAGGAGGAGGAGGAGACAGCCACGCGCTCGCACTGCGGGCACATAGTGAGGGTTGTGGGAGGGCTCATGTTCATGTAGAGCTGAGGGGAAAGCTTCAACGCCCTCAGCTCGCTCACCTCCTTCTGCAAACGTCTGTTCTCCTCCGTTAGATTCTCGCAGCATCGCCTCAGGTACTCGCAGTCAACCTCCGTCTGTTTCAGCTTCGTCCTGCGATGAGGAAATTTTCAGATTAATCCAAACGGCGTTAAGATCGATGAGAAAAGGACGGAAATGCCCTCGGCGTTTGCTGGAAAATTACTCACCGTGCCCTCCGGTTCTGAAACCACACCTCCACTTGCCTAGGCCGCAGGCTTAGCTGCTTCGCCAGCGCCATCTTCTGCTTCTGCACAACGGACAAAAGAGAAAAAAAAAGGGGGAATAGGTCACAGTCAGCGATCCGAAATGACGAAAAAGCCCCTCGGGGGTATTTACGGGAATGCCACTGGACTCACCGGATTCAGGGTGTTGTGCTCCTTGAAGGTCTCCTCGAGGACCGCCGCCTGCTCCTTGGAGAGGCGGAGCTTCTTCCTCGCCGCCGCGTCGCCGTCGTCGTCGATCTCGAGGGAGCTGGTCGCCCTCTCGCCGTCGTTCTCCTCTCTCTCGCTCCTCTTCCCGCTCAGGCTCGACACCGTGCTGTTCGGGGACGAGACCATCACTTCCTCGTCGCAGTCGATCACCGTCACCGCTCTGTTCACATCGATTCCTCCGAATATCGATCTCGATTCCGAATTAGCATCTGAAATTTCAGCATTTCCAATTATTCAATTAAATCCTGTAGCTTCGATTTTCTTCTTATACTAATCGAGCTAAGATAAATTCAACTCTACGAAAGCTATTTGCATTTCCATACAGAAATTGAAGAATTAAACCAAGGATTCTCAGAAAAATGCGCATGATATTTAACAATCCATGGACGTAATTGCTTGGGGAGCCAAGCATGCATGGATCTAGGGATACAATTCAAAAGTAGAAAATTTTAACATGTAAGAAACTTTTCGTTTATTTTTTCAGTGATTGAATTGAAAAGACAGTAAATTTACCATCAGATTGGTGAAACGCATCAGAATTATTATGCTGGTGGTGGTGGCGGTGCATAAAAGGCAAAGGAGACCGGAAAAAGTTCAACGGGAAAGGGGAGGCCTGCGGCGGCGGCGGAGGCGGAGGATCATGATTACGAATCTCCGGACATCTCAAGCTCAAGCTCAGACCTAAGCCATCCTCCCTCTCAGCCATAGATCTCTCACTCTAAAAAGAAAAAGTAAAACACTTATTATTTCTCCTTGTTTGTCTCTGAAAAAGAGAAAAGAGAAGAAATGGGTGGGAATGGGAAAGTGAAGAAGATAGAAAGTGGACAAGGAATAGTTGACGTGAGAAGGAGTTATATATAGAGAAGAGAGAAGAGAGAAGAGAAACAAGGGGGGGACAGAATGAGGAGAAATGGGGTGGTCTTTTTCTTTGGCAGAGGAGTTACAGCTTTTTCATTAGGCCTCATTTGCGAGAAAAGATAATACTACTATACCATAGCTGTGGACCTACCCCTTTTCCCCCCTCTCTCTCTCTCTCTCATACATGTATACATATACACTACATGATGATGATGTACATGTACATACATACATAATTATACATAATGATGATGATGATATATAGTAGATACAATGCAGATGTTCAATCATGACTTGTGTCAGAGGTCGCTACTGCCTCAATCATAATGATGGGATTTGGCTTTTGAGTCCTCTTTGATTTTTGCGTCCCCCTTTTTTTACTTTCTTTCTTTAACCCTGGTTAACTTACCTTCTTTTCCCCTATTTTCTTTCTTCTTCTTTTTGTAACTCATTACTCTTTTACCCATCCCTTTGTAATTCTTGGGAACTTGAAACCTTTCTTTTTCATGGAAATAATTTTATGAAATGAGGGAAGGAAAATCATATCATAATTTCTTATTTTAATAGATTTTATGATAAGTGTTGCTCTATGAATCGGTTATAATTTATTTTTTTTTTGGAAGTAATGCGAAATTAGAGCTGTAAATATAACAAATTAAAAAAAAAAAAGTGAGAAAAATGGGAAGACTTTTTAAATTTAGGTGTTGCGGAGTCCCAAGTTCTATAAAGTGGAATTGAAACCCCGGTTAAGTCAAATCCTACTTTCTTTTTTTCTTTTTTTTTCCTTTTTAAAAAAAAAAAAAGAAATTCTTGATTCAAGTTTCAACTGTAACTCCTCATAAAAAGAGGACTTTTCCGAGCGCTGACCATTGACCCTTGGGGTCCGTGGTTTTTCTCGTGAGGGAAACCAGCCCCACGCGCCCCTACTCACGCGCTCTCCTCGTGAATTGGCTGGGGTGGGCCCTAACTTCACGGAACAAGCGTGTGGTGCACGTGGATTTGCCCTTTAATATTACATGGCCATCTTGTCTTTTCCTATTAATTTATTTCCCCCGTTCGGTAATTAGGGCTTTAATCCACTTAATTAGTCTTATGTTACAACTTTGAACGAACATTACATGACATGAGCTTCGCCTATGTTTACTATGAGCCAGGTAATTAACTTAATTTAACGTTACCACTAATTAATTAAGACAACATTCCTTTATATTTAAATAGGGATTGCTCTTCAAAAAATAAATAGAGATTGGGAGTATTAAAAAAAAAAAAAACTCAAAACTTTAGTTAGTTTTCAAACGCTCTTTCGATTGAAAGTATGACTAAGATATTTACTGGAGTAATACTTTTCTAATTATCTTGAGCATTTCCTAAAACTCATGTCGGAACTACATCTAGAGAAAAAGAGGGAGTATAATACTCTATAAACCACATATGTTATGTTTGGTTAGATGATTTTATGTAATATTTATAAATTATTGCATGAGAGTTAAATTATTGACAAATATAATTTAAACTTTTAATAATTGTGACTTATATTATTTATCATACTTAGGAGGTGAGATACGCAATCCGCTAAATCCACATTATTTATACTGGGCCCCTGCCTTGTGATAGACCATATGTCTTGTATCAAACAAGATATTAAGGTATTATAGATAAACACTAATCAACTCTACGAAAGTAACCTAATACTATCTAATAAACCAGCTGAATAATATGGCGTAATTAATTATATATGTGTTGCATCTTATAATGTCCTTTAAAATTCGGTTTATGGATTTGCGTGGTTTGGGTGATGTAAAAGTGACGAAATTCGGTTTTGTTCGGAGGGAAAGAGTGGGACTTCCGACGGGTAGAAGAGGAGATTAAAATTCAATTTTGGAATTGGTGCCTGGTGCAGGGCGACGAGAGAGGAAGTAGTAGTTACATCGCTTGGGCAAATACAAATCTGTATAACTTCTGGGATGCAAATTAATCGTGCCGGGTGGTACCCCTTGTACCATGAATTAATGAATTCTTTTTCCTGATAAAAAAAAATCTTATAATGTCCTTTAATTACCAATTAGGAGAAAAGTATACTACTTTGCGCAACTAATTTGATATTCCAAAAATGTTAAAGAAGCTCAAAATTGGGTAAAAAAGTTAGGAGATTCATTTATAAAGGAAAGTCATAATCACTTTATGGGGGGCATAAATAAAGTGGTGACCGACATATAGCAAAACAATTAATTTGAAAATAAAAATAAAAAAATTTAAAAAGTCTTTAAAGTCAAGTTTTATTATTATTCTAGCCCATATAAGAAGTCATCCATCACTATGAAACAAATTCAAATTCGTGCAAAATTTAAACTAGGGTGACTAATGAAATTTGAGATTTCTTATGAAGTAATTAGGAGATATGTTACATTAAAATTTCGTTCATATAAAAATAAGTTCTGACGTGAGAAATAAGAATAAATTCAATTATTTATCTAAGTTAGATTAGATTTTATGGGTTGTCAAGGGATGTCCATTTAGCCCGAAACCCGCGGGTTGGCCCGAGTAACCCGAGCCAAAAGCGGGTTAGGGTCGAATATTTTTAACCCGAAAAAAATTTCAACCCGAATGGCCCGAACCGAATAACCCGAAACCCGATAGGGCTAGCCCGAAAACTTGGCGGGTTGGCTCGATAACCCGAAAGTTTTCATTAATTAAGTGTTGATTTTTATTACCTTGTTTCAAATATTAAAATTTATGTCTTGATTCAAATACTTGTGAAAAATATTACAATTTTCTATGCTAAATTATATTAATCATAATATTTTCTCTATTTTGTATTTCACCACATAATAAAAAATGATTAATATAATCATTAAAAGAAAAATAGCTTCACACTTCATTGAACTACTTATTATATTATACAAGTTGGAGTAACATAATATGAAATAATTCGATGGTATAAAATGATTTATTTATTTTTATAAAATTATGGTTATAAAAAAAATCGTCAACTTCTTGCCCCGACGGGCTAGCCCGAGCCCTGAAGTTTAGGGTTAGGGTTGAAAATTTCTAGCCCGAAAAAAACTTAACCCGATTCAACCCGAACCGAATAACCCAAAACCCGACAGGGCTGACCCGAACCCGCTCGGGTTGGCCCGATTGACATCCCTAGTTGTCATTGATTTAAGCATAGCTACAAAGTTCAATAATCGTGATTATATTTAAGCATCAATTTATATAATAAAAAATCACAATTATATAAGAAGCATAATTATATGCATATTTAAACATGATTATATATATTTTTAAGTATTGTTCTTATTTCTCACGCCAGAATTTATTTACATACAAATCATTCCATGTTAGACTGTATCCACACAATTCATTATCTTATTGCATTTTCGTAGTATATTTTCCAGCATCCACTTCTATCTCTCATATATGTTTTTTCGATCCCAAATGCAAATCAATATTCATAATTTCATATATTAAGTTGTTCTAATTCTTCTGGAGAAAAATTGACTTATTCATGCATTCTCGATACAAATTGCAAATTCGTCCAAATGTTGAATATAATAATTAAGTTTCGAATTAACAAGCAACAAACAAGTAACTAAAATTTGAAATTATACAAGTATAGAATTTGAATTTACACCCACGTATATTCAACCAGACTCTGCACCATTTTGGTCAAGGCAAAGTTTGGAAAACTATATTTGCCAACTCCTTTGACTTCGAGTTGGAAACGACGAGAGGCAATCGGTTTTCTTAGTTTGGAATTCAATGAATTGGCGTGCATGTCTATTAGAATCGTCACCCCTGATCTTGTAAGAGGGGAGGATCATTCAGTCTATATACAAAGTTTGAGACATTTTCCAAGTCGATACGAAACAAATGAATCCTTGGCTTTAACACGACCCTCACGTGTTGGCCGAAAAGATCCAATTTATATATAAAGTCTGGGATCTTTTCCAAGTCGTTGGCTTTAACACGCCCCCCTCTCGTGTAGGCTGAAAAGATATCAGTTCTACGTTAAATAAATAAATTATCATCGATCTTAGGCTGACTCCGATACCATATTAACTTGGATCATTCACCACCTTAAAAAGCCTTGTAAGAGGAGAGGGTCACTCAATATATATGTGGAGTAGGTGGGACCAATGTGTGGCTTTAACAATATCATATATGCCATTTTTTTTACTACCTCCATCCCATTTATTTAGACCTATTTACTTTATGCACGTATTTTCACCGAAACCTAGTACGGGTTTTAAAATATAATTTTGTAGTATCGTTTTTTTTACGGGATACTATGAGTGTCATAGTATCCCGTAAAAAAAACGATACTACAAAATTATGTTTTAAAACTCGTACTAGGTTTCGGTGGAAATACGTGCCAAATAGTAAATAGGTCTAAATAAATGGGATGAAGGTAGTATTTTTTAATGTCGCGAGAATCATCAGCCTCTAGTACTTTTGGTATGAAGAAGTGTAAAAAGTTTCTCTTGCAAACAAAACATGATCACACTTCCTTGACCAGTGACCCCTCCGATACTGCATGTCCATCGCCGTTTCGAATGGCTACACGATCTACCGCAACGGCATACGTCCGTCGCCGTTTCAAAATATTTACGGGATTTTCTATTTCAACTACAGATTTTTCTGTCTCTATTCTGCGAATTTCTTGTAGTGTGAGAAATAAATTACACTTGAGGTGTGTTTTCTTTGTGGAAAATGAGGTTAAAAAAAATGAGTATTTCACATCATTATTTTCCATTTTCACTTGTTCTCAAGAGATGCATGACTTATACCGATCAGGATGAAAGGAAAAAAAATTGGACAACCATTTTCCTATATTTTTACTCGAATTCACAACAATATTTTTTATGGTTTGAAATATTAATATCTTTTTACATGTTTAGCATAATTTTCATCTTAAAAAACATAATATAAAAGAAAGGGTTCACTAGAAGAAATTCACTTCTTTTTTCATCAAATAGAACAATCCTTAATAAAAAGAAAAAATAAACACTTTATATGCGATAGTTTGCAAACCAAGTAGAAAAAGAAGTAAACCACTATTAAAAATTTTAATTAAAAAAAAGGCTTGACAGATACAGTATATGTCATTCTATTTGGAATAGAAATGCTCTCCTACCCAAGGTGGGCACACTTAATGTGCCCACTGGTAATGTGACAGTGCCACACCTGCAATTTTTTCTTTTAGAGTTTAGTTTTTTATATTAGAGTTTAGTTTTTTATAGTAGAGTTTAATTACTTTTGGTAAGATTTTTATTAATTTTTTTATATATTCCAATGCCATATCATCCGTGGGCACATTAAGCATGCCCACGGTGGGCATTGGAGCATTACTCCTATTTGGAAATCCATAATTTTCCAAGTAATCTTCTGGGAAATGTTTGATAAAAAAACGTACTGTGTTTTACTTTCTTAAACCATGGCAAATATTTGATAAATGTAAAAGTATACACATTTACTACTATACTCTCCTCTTTTTTTTTAAATATCTCAGCCATCAAATTTACATTTTAACCTCATGTATTACTCATTCCGTCTCGTTCCGTTCGAGACATTACAATTTATATTTAAATATGAGGTATAAAATAATAAAATGTAACGTCTCAAACGGGACGGAGGTAGTATTTTCTTTTTTTGAGCATCAACTTATATATCATTAATTATAATGGTAAAATTGAAAAATATACTCCCTCCGTCCCACTTAAAAGTCCACATTTCTTTATTGGTTTGTCTCATATAATAATCCACTTTCCTAAAATGGTAAAAGTTTATCTAACAATTAATATTATTATAAAATTCATTATCTCTAATTGCATTAATATCTGTGTCAAAAACAATGTGGACTATTTAGATGAGACGAAGGGAGCAGCTATTATTTCATCAAATTTCTAAATGAAATAATAAAAACAAACAATAAAAATAATAAATAGGACACTTAATAAAAACGGAAGACGGAAGGAGTATTATATAAGAAAGGTTGTGACCAACAAACCTTAAATTGAATCACATTCAATAAAATAAGAAACCTTAATTGTGTGCTCATGCAAAGGAATTAAATTATCTCCCTCTCTTCTCTCTCTCATGGAGTCATGGTTGTATAGTTGTGGAGAGAGCAAGTGGGGGCGAATAGAACAAAAGGAGGGGGGGAAGGAGGGGGGGGAGGGGGTCACGTGGGAAGGATAGTGAGTTCACGTGGAGAAGCCCACCCACGTGGCAACACGTGGGCCCAGAGGGTAGCGCTCGTGCGTGACACCTTTGTCGCTCCTCAATCCGACACCCACTTGCCTACAATCATTGGATACTCTCTTCTCTCCCCTCCCTTTTTCCCACTCTTCCCTTTTCTCTTTTCTTTTACCCCACGCGCCCCCCTCCCCTTTTACCCTTTTCTTCTCTCTCTCTTTTTTTACCACCTTTTCATTTCATTTTTCATATAAAAACCTTATTTTCCCCTACTTTACACTTTGCTAAACAATTGTCAATTGGCATGATATTTATATATATTTGAAGTTTCATAGTTTCTTTTTTAGGGGAAATATTTTTTATTTTTTCGAAATTGGAATATACTCGCTTTTTTTTATTATATTTTACAACTTATAAAAATTGTGTAAAAGTATTGCTATAATTTAGATAAATTATAACCAGCTCTAGTTTTTTTTTTTTTTTTTTTTGTTTTGAAATCCTATTCATGAGTTGAGGCCCAATTTAATTCCTTATGCACCTATATTTCCTGTTGCGTTCTTCATATACAGTATATAAAAAGAAACTTTCACTTAAACAGATTGAATCATTATTACTATCATCATTATTATTTATTATATTGAAATAGTGGGGACGTGTGGTGAAATTTTATTTCCTTTCTCGACAATTGTATGATTTAGCATAGTTTAAGTGATACAATAACCGAATAAATCAAAAATCATACAACATATATATATATATATATATATACATAAAATGTTTCACCGCCCACTCGTGAGCATACTTAATGTGTCCAACGTGGCAGTAATATATTGACAATTTTTAATTAAAGTTTAGTTTTATAGTAGGGCTTAGGTTTTTTTTTTTTTAGGATATATATTTTTTATAGAAAATAATTACTCCGTAGTATAGGAATAAGTTATGATACAATAAATAAGAATATACTAGAACGATATTGATTTTCGTATGATCTTATGGTTTATATCGATATATGCATGATTTTGTACACAACAAACATATAATACTTAAGCATTGAATTCTATAAATAAGTATGGTCGTAATATAAGCATGAGTATATGTATATATTCAAGCATTGTCTTGTATATAAACTCTTCCCTATATTTATAGTTTTTAGAGAAAATGCCCCTTTTTATAATGGGTAGAAAAATCACTGCCTCTAATTTTTATATACTTATATCGTAGTCACATTAATTAATCGTTGACATGTTGAGTATGCTTACGGTGGATACCGGAGTATTTCCCGTAATAGATACTGATGCCGTAGATAATAAAACATAGGCAATAAAATAAATTAAAAATGGGAACTAAAAGATGACTTATATATATTTGAAAAGATGTCAGCCAAACTTTAACTAACAATTTAACATTAACTAATCTGCATCGGTAGTGGTAGAGCTAGAATTAGAAGTAATTGATATAGTATCTACATTTTTCAGTCGTTATACTAAGAGATTTCGTTTTTCTCTAAAACATACTAAAAAAATTCAGGGACTGTCTGATTTCAATTATTCATAAAAAACTATCAGTGTAGTGTTAAAATAATAATAATAATAATAATAAAATTTATAAAATAAAAAAAAAAAAAAAAACGTTTCTAAAATATGTTGCATGTGTATATCAGTATATCATTATCCATGGAATCCAGCAACTAATTAACCACAATTCTTTACTCTCTTGGAAGCTCTGATATTTAATTCAACAACTAATTAATTAACGACAATCTTTTTATATGAAACATATATACTCATTACTTCTTATTAGGGTAAAATCTTTATAAATCAATAATATTGTGATCATGAGATTTTATTAATTTAGAAAGATATTAATATATCGATAAATTAATAATTTATTAATTTAAGGAGTTTTTTCGATATCAATAAATATAATTTTAGACAAAGTCAATATGTATTAACAATTTGAACCCAATATTTTAAATTTAAATAGATTTGTGTTTAAGGATATATTAATTTATTTTTCAATCCACAATAGCTAATTTATGCATAATAAGTAAATGACTCACATACGAACATCACTATAAAAAAAAAAAACAAAAAAAAAAAAACAAAACATTAATTGATGTATCATGCATAATTTGTTTGACACCCCAATCGCATTTCATGAAGTCTTTTCATCTAAAATGTATCCTAAAAATCATTCGTTACTGATCAATTAATGCTTAAACATATTATTTCAATAAGCCATCATAGCTCATATTTATAATATCTAAGAATTATTAATTTATATAAATGTTATTCTAAAAGTTATTAATTTAATATTTTAATAAAATTTATTATTATTTGTTGAGAACCCCTACAGTTTGATTTTGATGATGTTTTTCGAAACCATACTTAGTTTTATTTTATATTTACTTAGGTTGACAAGAGCGACCTGCCCTGTTGCACATGTCGACTCCCTAGTTCTGTTACAGGTTGAACCTTTGTAAAGAACAGATCGTGTTTGACGAATTGGTCTATAGCCTTCGATCTGTTCCCACTCTCTCCTAGTCAACCTCCAGTAGAAGTTCAGCTGGCCTGCTCTGATGAGTTCAAGATCGCTGGAGTTCTACAGATTAAAGGTCAAGCAGATTCGCCTTCATGAGTCTGGACGACTTGTCCTCTGGTACGGTACCTGTTTGTCAGCTAGGACGAAATCTCCCAACGGCTAGAAGTGAGTCAGCAGTACGGCCTCTCTGCCATCACTGACAATTTCCAACGGCTAGATTTCAAATCTGCGCCTATAAATACTTCAAGCCTCTCCAGAATCAAGCACGGGAAATTCAATATATAAGTCAAATCTCTGCAGAAATCTCTGAAGCTCAAAGCTCCACTTAACGCTCGAAACAAGACAATTTTCCAAGTGTTAAGTCAATCAGATTTTTGATTCTGGAATCCTTGTTCTTAAGCTTTCACTGCTGCTTAAGAACACCGTGTATTTTCTACACCCAAAGTCTGTAAAGTCTAAAAGTGTTAGAAAAGGTGTTAGATCTCTCTATTGTTAAGATTAGATTAACTTAGCAGTTTAGAGGTCGAGTTTGTATCAAGTTTGTAATCTCTTTTAGAGAAGTTTGTAAGGGTCACGACCCAAAACTCGTGTTTGGACTTCGTCGAAGGTAGATGAATTCTGAAGCTGATTCTCTATCAGTCTAAACAAGAAGAGAAGAAAGGAATTTCAGCTACGACGGTAGCTGACGTGGACGTAGGGAAGGTGATCTCGAACCACGCTAAAATCGACTGTGTTGATCTCTCTCTTTTATCTATTTACAGTTGATTTATTACTTACTCTCTGACCTGCATATTCAGCATTCATTTCTTCATACAAACTTACAACCTGTTGTTTCAAAGAAAAGATTTTCTAAGAGTTGCCAACCCACTCACCAACTTCCGCACTGCATTGACTACATGTTGACACAAGTGAACCTATTCTCAACTGAACCTGTTCTTGTTCAACAGATCGTCTCTCTCTGATAAAAGTTGACCTGACCTGTCAACCAGGTCGCATACTTTACTTTAAAAATCAAAACGTTGGCATTTGGTGTATTCTCCCCCCCCCCATATACCAAAACACTCTTTCTGGGACCAACAACTGGTATCAGAGCGGTGGTTCTTTTGACCATCGCCTCTGTATACTGAAAGTTTTTCAAAAGCTTTTGGTCAAATTGGACTAGATCCAAGAAAATCTTTTCATTCATTCTTTTACTACCTATCATCATGGAAGCATCTCTTCTTAGAGTCTGCGAGGACTTTTCCATCCAGGGCTATGAAGACTGGAGCTTTAGGATCCGAATGTGCCTTGAAGCTCATCATGTGCTGATGTGGGATGTCATTGAAAATGGACCCACACCAATCTACATTCCTCACGACACTACGGTCACTGACACATCTGAGTATGTACCAAAGTTGAAGGATCCACGATCCTACACTACTGAGGAAAGAAAAGAAGCTGGCCTTGACAGCTTTGCAAAAGGGCTGATCTCTAGCACAGTGAAAGGAGTTTACCTTGCCAAGATTAGAAATCTCAAAACAGCTAAAGAAATGTGGAATACCTTGAAAGCAATCAGTCAAGGGTCCGAAGAAATGCTTGAAAACAAACTATCTATTGCATGCAGCAAGCTTGATGATTTTAAAATGCTCCCCAAAGAGATTTGTTTAAATCACACAAGAGATTGCTGCTCTCAAACCCTCAAAATATACTCAGCGTGAGCTCAATCAAAAAGTGATGTGTGCCCTACCTGCAAGCTGGCATGTGTATGTTGCACTCCATCCAGGTCGTCCTGACTTCAACGAACTATAGACCGACAATCTCTTTGATCTTCTTATTGGAAACGAATATGAGATGGTTCGTCTTCACGGATCAAATCAACATGCTACAAGTTCAAGCAAACCAACAACTGAGAACAAAGGAAGTGATCTACTTTCAAAGCTGAGATCTCATCTGCAGATCAACCTGCCAAGGCAGATCAACCTACTAGATTAGAGCAACTGATTCAAAATTTTGCATTACTCACTCGTCGAAATGAAAGAATGGAGTCCAGAATGAACAAATTCGGAAAATTCTATAGAGATTCCAAGAGGAATTTCAAAAATCAGACTCCACCGCAAACTGACAAGAAAGGTCAAGGTAACCCTAACTCTTCAAATGCGAATTCCACTAATACTCCATCTGGAGGTTGCTTTCAATGTGGTGAGACAAGTCATTACAAGACAGACTGTCCTGACCTGACACAAGAAGAGCGTGATGCGCTATGAGCAAAGAGGGATCGCAAACTGAAAGAAAGAAGGGAAGCCCTACTCGCTGAGAAAGCATCCAAGAAAGAGACTTCGTTCTCTGACACCTCATCAGAAGAAGATTACATGGCAGATCTGGATATTGACATTAAAAAATTCACTCTCGAATATGCATGTCTCGCCGATGAAGTTGATGAGAATGATGATGAAGAAGAGTGTTGCATGGGTCTCGAAGATAAAATTGAGACAACCAAGGTAGACTCTCAACCTTCATTTTCAATAATTTCTGACAATAACAATGCATGCGAAGAATCTTCTGAGATGCCATCTTGAGATGAATTCAATCAACAAACATTTGATTATAAAAAGCTTGCAACCATGTTTAAAGAACTGGTGATGGTTGGAAAAGAATTGGAAGAAGAAAATGAGAAATACAAACTGGCACTGAAGGAACAGTTCACACCATACGATGCTGTCAAAGAAAAAGAAGTGAAAATCCTAAAATCTCAACTTGATCAAAGTTGTCCTAAGGGAAGAGCATCTGAAAGAAATGCTCACAAATAGGGATAAAGAAATTCTTGATCTTTCCCAGAAGCTGACTGGTCTTCAATAAAAGATAAATAGCATGATCAAAGGAAATGAGAAACTGGAGGAAATTCAATCAGTTCAAAGGAATCCAATCATCAAGACTGGACTTGGATTCTTAGGCCAGAAAAAGGAAAAGAATCAGACTGATGACTGCCGAATCCTGTTTGTCAAAGCCCAAGACAAGCAAGAAGTAAAGCCAGATCATCAATAATTGCCTGACAAAAGAATGGAACTAAAGAATCTCGCCAAACAACCTCAAGCTATACTGATCAAAGAACACAAAATCTTAACTTCAGAAAGTCAACTCAAGAAGTCAACTCTGAGAAAGACAGATCAGATTGAATCTGGAAGAAGAAAGCCTATGATGAAAAGTAAAAGTCAACTTGCTATCAAGCTGAAAAAGAAACTACATGTCCCTCAAAGACAGACTCAATATGAGCAATGACACTTTTATCCTGATCATGGTTATCATAAGCAGTGGAACCATATGTCTCACTATAACCATCAACAAGATTATCCATCATATGGCTACCCCAACTACTATCAGAATGCTCCATAGCTTGAATGTCCAGATCACTGGTACAACTATGAGCAGTACGAGCAACCCATGTATCAAGACTACTACTGCTTGGGTCACCAACCATTCCATCCTTCTGAATAATATGAGGACCCATTCTTCTATGCAGATCAGTATCAATCTGCACCTCAGATTTACAGGAAGATGACAAAGAAGAAGAAGTCTCTCAAATCTGCAAAGAAACCTCAACCTGCTAGCAAAGCACCCCAGTTCGAATGGGTTGCTAAATATGTTTAATTGCAGGGCGGAAAGCACGAAAGGAGGAAGGAAGCCGCAGACGGACCTGTCAAGATCATCGACAGTGGATGCACCAAACACATGACCGGATTCAAACATCTTCTCTCTAATATGATCGAACATGAAGGACCTGATGTTTCCTCCAAAGGAAAGACAAAAGGTTACAGTAAAATTCTTGTTGGCAAAACATCAATTAATAATGTCACTTATGTAGAAGGTCTAAATCATAGTCTCTTCTCTGTAAGTCAATTATGTTCTAGTGGCAAAAGAGTTGAATTTACTGCTAACAAGTGTTTAGTGAGAAACAAGGAAGGAGAAAAAATTCTTCTTACTGGTGTTCTGCAGGATAATCTATACATAGTCCAATAGAATAGTGAACAGGAAACCTGCCTCTTCTCCAAACCTGCAAATGAGCTAAGCTGGCTGTGGCACAAGAGATTGAGTCACCTGAATTTCAAGTCCATCACTCATCTTGCTTGCAACAAACTGGTTCGCGGAATACCAAATCAAGTATTTCACAGAGATCATGTTTGTGAGGCTTGCCAAGCAGGAAAGTAGACCAGGGCATCCTTTCCCATCTGTTGTAGCTCAATCATCAACTCGAACTCTAGAACTTCTCCATCTGGACCTGTTCGGACCAGTCACTCCTTTAAGCTTTAACGGTAGAAAATATACTCTCATAGTCATAGATGATTTTTCTAGATTCACGTGGGTTATTTTTATGTACAAAAAGAAGAAAACCTTGGAAAAGCTGCGCGAGCTGATCACAAGATTGTGCAACGAGAAGAACTCAACTGTTCAGACCATTTGATCTGATCGAGGAACAAAGTTCACCAATCAGGTGATAGGGTCATTCTGTTCACAAAAAGGAATTCTCCATCAAACTTCAACAATACGTACACCTCAACAAAATGGTGTAGTAGAATGACGGAACAAATCACTCAAAGAAGCAACTCGTACAATGCTAAACGAGACCAAACTTCCCGAGAAGTTTTGGGCCGAAGCCATCAACACTGCCTGCTATACATATAACAGATCTATCGTCACAGTTCGTCATGGGAAAACTCCCTACGAAGTTTGGAGAAACAAATTGCCTAAACTTAAATATCTTAAAGCATTTGGTTGTTTGTGTTACATCCATAACAATGGAAAAACTCAATTAAAGACCTTTGATAGCAAAGCCGATCCCAGAATATTCTTAGGATATTCTGATACAAGCAATGCTTTCAGAGTTTTTAATAAGTCTACCATGACTTTGGAGGTAACGCCTCATGTTGTGTTTGATGAATCTATTTGTGTGCACAGGGAAATTCCATTATCCAATCAATCTACAGATCAAACTTCAGGTCAAGTGACAGGTCAGACCAGCTCACAGGATCAATTTCTGGAAGAAATCTTTAGCTGGGGACCCAACGATTCAGAAGAAGAGGAAACTGATTCTGCTCAAGTCAACTCTAACCCGAGCTCACAGCAAGGGGGAACCAATCAACCTGAGCAATCACAACCTGTGACTCCCAACCTGGATCCACAGTCCACTCCAATCTAATCACCTATTAGACAGACCTCAGATCAGCCTGTCACCAATCAACAGGCCAATGTTGAACAGATAACAGAACAGCTTGAACAGTTCAATCCCTTCTCACCTCAACCTCATCCAGAGTTTGATGACCCAATAGATGAGCCTGAACCTGCAATTTCTGAAGAAGAAACATCTCGTCGAAGACGATGGGTTGATGCTCACCCTGAAGAGCTCATTGTTGGGAACCCAAATGAAGGCGTGAGGACAAGACGTCAAATTGGAAAAAGCTGCCTTATAAGTTGTTACCTATCTTATGAAGAACCAACTTGCGTTAATGAAGCTCTTGCAAATGCTACTGGACTATTGTGATGCAAGAAGAACTCAATGAATTTAAAAGAAATGATGTCTGGTCTCTAGTAGATCGACCAAGTCATCAAGGCGTGATTGGAGTAAAATGGATCTTCAAGAACAAGAGAGATGGATCTGGTGAAGTTGTTCGAAACAAAGCTAGACTAGTGGTAAAAGGCTACTGTCAACAGGAAGGAATAGATTATGAAGAAACTTTTGCCCCTGTTGCTAGACTGGAAGCAATCGGATTATTCCTGGCTCACGCTGCTCACAACAGATTCACTGTCTATCAAATGGACATCAAAAGTGTTTTTCTGAATGGTAGATTGAAAGAAGAAGTCTATGTGGAACAACCTCCTGGTTTTGAAAAAGGAGATCACTCCAAGGTCTACAGATTGTACAAAGCAGTCTATGGCCTAAAGCAAGCTCCACGAGCGTGGTATGAAACCTTGGCAAAATTCTTAATTGAATCAGGTTTCAAAAGAGGAAAAGTCGACAAAACACTGTTCTCAATCAAATGAAAAGACCATATCCTTTTAGTACAAGTTTATGTTGATGATATTATTTTTGGATCAAAATCTCAGTTTATGTGTGATAGATTTGGACAACTAATGCAAGATAGATATAAAATGTCCATGATAGGTGAAATGAATTTCTTTCTAGGATTGCAGGTCAAGCAGTCTTGTGAAGGGATATTCATCTGCCAAACCAAGTACACCCATGAGCTGATTGACAAGTTTGGTGTCAAAGATAGCAAACCTGTCAAAATTCCTATGCTTGCTAATGGGAACATTGATCCAGATGTTGATGGAAAACCAGCCAACATAACTCAGTATAGGGGAATTATTGGTTCTTTACTTTACTTAACTGCTAGTCGACATGATATCTCTTTTTGCAGTAGGAGTGTGTACTCGGTTTCAAGTTGCACCCAAAGAATCACACTTGGAAGCTGCCAAGAAAATTCTCCGCTACCTTAAGGGAACTCCCAACCACGGTTTGTGGTACCCCTGTGATGATAACCTGGAATTAACAGGTTACCTTGATTCAGATTATGGTGGTTGCAAAATGGATCGAAAATCTACTTCAGGAACCTGTCAATTTCTTAGCAGTAAACTGATTTCTTGGTTTTCCAAGAAGCAAACATCGGTAGCCACATCAACTACTGAAGCTGAATATATGGCTGCAGGGAGCTGTTGTGCTCAGATCTTGTGGTTAAAGCAACAACTTAACGACTACAAGATCTCAGTTAGCAAAGTTCCCATCTTCTGTGATAACACAAGCACAATCGCAATCACACTGAACCCAGTTCACTATAATAGATGCAAACATATTGATGTGAGGCATCATTTTATTCGTGATCATGTTGAAAAAGAAGATATGGTGGTAGAAAAGATTCCTACAACTATTCAATGCGCTGATATCTTAACCAAACCTTTGCAAGAGGAAATGTTCAAAATGCTGTGTGGAAACTAGGGATGCTCAGTGCACCAATATCAGATTAGGTGTGATATAATCTGTCCCAAACAGATCATGATTTACAGGTCATCGCCGACCTGATAAATCAGACTAGCCTGTAGTCTCAACCTGTTCAGTCAACCTGCCTTCGAGAAACTGATCATAGATTCAGGGGAAATTCAGAGATTCTGTATCGATCTCTGAACATATCTTCTCCTATACGCTTTAAATTCAATGATTAATATTTATTGATCTATGTGTTTTTCTATTTAATTAAACTTTAATTTCGTCAAGGCTGATTGGACTCCTCTGACACAAAAGAGACATTCTATACGCTAGTCCACAGCATGTCAAAGGATTTCCCACTGAACGATGAAGCATTTAATTCTGGAACAGAAAGGACGCCGCTTATTTTGTGGATAGGGCGAGCGTGTGCTGCTCAAACGCAACTCCACTCGCACTCCCACTCGCGACGGTTCAGGGACGTAATCCTGACCCTTCAATTTTCTAAATCTCAACCATCCATCCTTATATTTAAACACACGTCTTTCTTCATTGTCTTCATAACTTCATTCTCAGTTCTTCAAAAAACCTTCAAAATTCAAATTTCGTAACTCTGAAAAATTTGAAGCACATCACTTCTTTCACTTGTTTTGTGCAATGGCTGATGATGCATCGAGTTCTGGGCAGGAATCGATGTCTTTCGACAACTTAATCGCTGTTATTCAGGCGCATGTGAAGGCGGAAGAACCCTACGCCATCTTCAACCACTTTGGGTTTTTCGGCCTCGAACCACTTTTTGCAACCGTGAAAGAATGTTCTGGCTTTCAAAAAATCATATCGGCGAAGCCGCGAGTTTTCCTCCCCAAGCAAATCGCAAATTTCTTCTACAACTGGGAGAAGACTTCGCGTTTGGATCAAATCTCCGTTCACTTGTCTACTCCTTCCGGCGGCGGTCCGGTAAATGTTCTTCAACTTATTCTCCGCACTTTCAATTTGGAGGACAAGGGGTCCATTGTAAAACTAGACGATATTACCCTTGAGGACATGCAGTGTGTTTTTTAGGGAAATACAATGGGTGAACCTGCATATAACCCCAAAGCTTTCCCTCGACAGCTTCTCAAGCCCCAATACAGAATCCTCTGTGATTATGTGCAGAAAGTCTTTCTTTCTCACCAGGGCACTTTTGAAACTGTCACTCCCCAAAAGTTTCAGGTCATGGTTGATGTGATCTTGAATCTTGATATTACTTGGGCTCGAATTCTCCTCACATGCCTTGCTCAAGAGGCTGCGAAAATAGTGACTGAATCTATCGATGGACAGGTTGTAAAAGTCACGGTATCCAAGCCTTCCCTCCGTATGTGCTCTAAAGTCAGTCTCCTCCTCATCCAGCATTTCACAGACCGCAGATGGTCCAATGCTGACAAGTTTGATGAGTCTCTCATTGTCCCCAAGAACAAGAGCTAGATTGAAAAAGCTCTTGGGATATCCAGCAATCTTTATTGGACTGCCTCTAATGTCAATCGCCCATTTCTCTTGTCGATGGGTCAGTCTGATCCTTCATGGACTGAGCCTTCAAAAAAAAGATGATGTTGGCGAAGCTGTGGGAAAGAAGAGGAAGAAGGCCGAACCTGCAGACAAAGGGAAAAAGCCTCTCAAGAAATCTCATCGTTCTGAACCGTCTCCCTCAAAGTCTTCGCGTCGTTATTTAAGGGATGAATTGGATGATGTTGTTCAACCCTCTCCTATTGTTTCACCTGAACGAACACCTTCCCCTGTTCGTTCCCCTATGATTCAGCCCTCTCCTGCATCTCCTGATTCACCCCCTCTCTCCATAGATGAAGTAGCCTCGCTGCTACAAACCAATATTGCTTCTATTGTCTCTTCCCTTCGTTCAAAAGGTAAATTAAAAGTCAGAGATGCATTTCCGTGCATCGAGCTCACTCCCAAGTCAATGCAGCTTGCCTATCGACTCCAGTTCTACCTGGATGTCAAGGATAGCTCTTACTTTGTGTTGGACTCTATTTTGGAGGAATACCCAATGGTTGTTCTAAAGGTGGAAGAAGCCATTCTTGAGGAAGAGTTCAAATTCTACTCTGTCCCTGATGCTCGCAAGCACTTCGACCTCACGGTTCTCTCTAGAATGATCAAGGAGGCCAATTCTCTTTAGATTGACCTCAAGCCGCTTTTTGCAGATGATCCTGGCCTGTTTGATGCAGCCTGTAATTTTAGGAGAAGTGAATCTCCTTCCAGCCATCCGTCTCCTCAACCTGAACCTGAAGTTGAGGATAATCAGGTCAACCAAGGGCAATCTGCTCCCTCCCCTCCTTCTGTTCGCTCTGAGGATGAGGAACCTCAAACATAATAGAGCGCTAATGCGAAATTAGCAGAGTAGTTTGCAGACCAATCTGCATATGAAGTATTCCAGGAACCACAGTCTGAGCCTTGCAGGACTATTGGTTTTCACTTTCCTGATCTGCGTCTTCGTTTTTCCAAGCCTGGTGAAGAGATTTTCACTCAAGGAACTGCCCCTCGTGGCTATGTGTTTCCTTTGACTGAATTTGCATCTTCTTCATTTGCAGGCAGATCTATTTCCAAGGGGAAAGTAAAGTCCCTTGTAACTTCCTTGGTTGAAAACCAGTTGAAGGACTTCTCCTTGGAAGCAATCACTTCTGGATCTACAGCTCTCAAGTTGTTCCAAGAAGATCTGTCCCAGCAACTGAATCAGCAACTCAATTTCCTCGAGATTCAAGTGAGGAATAACATGGGTGAGTTCACACCGACTCCTATAATCAGCTCTCTACTCTCTACACCAACATCTCTGAAATGGTGAAGGCTGTTGGTGAGGTAGTTGAATTGCAAGAGCCTGCAATTCTCCTCAAGGCTGAAGAAAAGATCAAAGCCCAACTCCAAGAGTTCAAGGATGATGAACTGAAGCAGCTCTTGAAGGAGCTCTGTGAATCTCAGTTGGCAAATTTTGTCAAAACTCAGCTCAACACTCATGTCTCCAATCTGTTTCCCAAACCGATCGAAGACTTCAGAATTGCCACTCTCAGTGAAGTTAGGAAGGTCCAGGACAGGTGCATGAAGATGGAAGAAGTGCACTCTACTTTTGTGGCCAAATATACTCAGAATGCATCTGCCTCTCAGTCCTTTGTGGATGCCATTCAACAGGACATCAACGCTCTCTTACACTTCAAGGAATTTGCATCTGCTGAAATAGAGAAGTTGAAGAGCGAGAATGCCTCTCTCTCATTATCGATCAAGTCCCTATTTGATGATGTGAAAAAGGGGGAAGAAAAGGAAGGTGCTCTGACACCAGAAAAGGAAGGCAAAGGGAAAGGGAAGTCCCTTCAAGCTGAAAAATCAACTGTGCTGCCTCCACCTGTATCCAAGCCTGTAACTCAATCTGCTCGTCCCTCCTCATCTGCCGCTCCTCGAAAATAGGTTGACGAAGATATAGCTAAAAAGGCAGACAAGGCTCGATCTTTCATGATCTCGCAAATGATCCAACAGAGCTATTCCACGGATTATATTTCAAATTCGGAGTTAGTGCGCAAATTCACAACGGATCAAGCAAACAAGGCCAGAAGGCTAAAAGAGATCAAGGCATGGACATATAGCACTAGGACTTTCTGTCGTAGGAGTCTGGAAGCTCAACCTCCTATTGCTTGGCTAAATGCAAAAGATGCTAACAGATGGAATGTTCTCACCAGCTGCTTCATCTTGGAGCACTACTTTTTGGGAATTCCAGAGCGACAGGGAGGCACTGAAATTGTCTTCACCCAATATCTCAATGATCACCACGATCGAGATTTCATCATGAGGGTGTGCAACTGCGCTGATGATGCAGACATCATGATTCAGGCCCCTGCCAAGGAATTTTTCTCCCCTCATCTGCTCTCAGATGGAAAGCACGCTGATCGCACCAAGATCAATGAATATGCGATCGCCACAACTCAACACTTCGGCATTCCTATTGGAGATAATGCTGCCTACAGACAGATTCGAGACGGTGTGTATTCCAGTGTGAATCTTGTCTCAAATGAAAGGAAAATAGAAGATGCAACGGCAAAGAGGAAGCTCAGGAGATGATCTGTATTTCATTTCATTTTGTTTTTTTTTTGTTGTTGTTGTATCAAGCTGTAATACTTGTAACTATCTTCTGCTCTGATACCTTAATGAAAACGTGATCACCTTTTGACCTGATGACAATACCTCTTTGTCCAGGCTATCGCCTTTACTATTTTTCTATCTGCTTACTTATAATATTTCCTATATGTTCTATCTGCTCTTAGATTTAATTTTTTAGCTATAGGAATCCTTGTAAAAGTGTTGGGTTTCGACATCATCAAAAAGGGGGAAATTGTTGGGAACCCATGCAGTTTGATTTTGATGATGTTTTCCGAAACCACACTTAGTTTTATTTTATATTTACTTAGGTTGACAAGAGCGACCTGCCCTGTTGCACAGGTCGACTCCCTAGTTCTGTTACAGGTTGAACCTTTGTAAAGAACAGATCATGTTTGACGAACTGATCTATAACCTTCGACCTGTTCTCATTCTCTCCTAGTCAACCTGTAGTAGAAGTTCAGCTAGCCTGCTCTGATGAGTTCAAGATCGCTGGAGTTCTACAGATTAAAGGTCAAGTAGATTCGCCTTCATGAGTCTGGACGACCTGTCCTCTGGTACCTGTTTGCCAGCTAGGACGAAATCTCCCAACGGCTAGAAGTGAGTCAGTAGTACGACCTCTCTGCCATCACTGACAATTTCCAACGGCTAGATTTCAAATCTGCGCCTATAAATACTTCAAGCCTCTCCAGAATCAAGCACGGGAAATTCAATATGCAAGCCAAATCTCTGAAGAAATTTTTGAAGCTCAAAGCTCCACTTAACGCTCGAAACAAGACGATTTCCCAAGTGTTAAGTCAATCAGATTTCTGATTCTGGAATCCTTGTTCTTAAGCTTTCACTGCTGCTTAAGAACACCTTGTATTTCTACACCCAAAGTCTGTAAAGTCTGAAAGTGTTAGAAAAGAGTGTTAGATCTCTCTATTGTTAAGTTTGGATTAACCTAGTAGTTTAGAGGTCGAGTTTGTATCAAGTTTGTAATCTCTTTTAGAGAAGTTTGTAAGGGTCACGACCCAAAACTCGTGTTTGGACTTTGTCGAAGTTAGACGAATTCTGAAGCTGATTCTCTATCAGTCTAAACAAGAAGAGAATAAAGGAATTTCAGCTACGACGGTAGCTGACGTGGACGTAGGGAAGGTTATCCCGAACCACGCTAAAATCGACTGTGTTGATCTCTCTCTGTTTTATCTATTTACAGTTGATTTATTACTTACTCTCTGACCTGCATATTCAGCATTCATTTCTTCATACAAACTTACAACCTGTTGTTTCAAAAAAAAGATTTTCTAAGAGTTGCCAACCCACTCACCAACTTCCGCACTGCATTGACTACCTGTTGACACAAGTGAACCTGTTCTCAACTGAACCTGTTCTTGTTCAACAGATCGTCTCTCTCTGATAAAAGTTGACCTGACCTGTCAACCAGATCGCATACTTTGCCTTAAAAATCAAAACGTTGGCATTTGGTGTATTCCACCCCCCATACACCAAAACACTCTTTTTGGGACCAACATTATTATTATTATTATTATTATTATTACTTTTGGAGTATTCCTTTGATTTCAAAAATCGTGATTATTGCAAACTAGAGTGAGAGTGACAATTTGAGTTGCCCCACGTGTGTGGTATAGGCTGTCCCACGTGTATATGCTTTGAAATTCTCAAAAATATAGAAAATTATTTAAAAGAAAATTAATAATAGTAGTACGACTAGTAGAAAAGAAAAAAAACGAAAAGAAGAGTCATGTGCCAACCGAAGGTCCAAGCTTGCAGCATTTTGGTACCACAACCAATCATATGCACTCCTCTCTCTTAATCATTAACTCATTTCATTCAATCATACATTACACCCTCCATCTCTATTATTATTAAATTATTTTCAATTTTATTTTGCAAGTGTGCTTCTTTTTTTAGAATAATCTCACATTGATTCGACTATATCTAAAGAATCAATAATCGAAACAACTATGTAACTTCTTTGGCCATGAGGGAATCCCAAATACTATGTAAGTATATACAACTTGATTGATCTTCAATTAATAATATCTGAATTTATAAGCTCGAATATTATTCTCGAAGCCAGACATTATTTCCTCTGTAGAGAAAAATAAAATATTATAAACATTCATGCAATGATCATGAAATTCTCAATGTACATATTTGCATGTATGGAAAGATCGACATAAAAATAAATTAATAACCATAGGTTTGAACTATTGATTTTAGTAAAATCTATGTGCTTATTTCTATACATTGCAATCGGGCTTACGTCAATAAACATACAATAGTCCAGATATATTCCGATCTCATATATGAACATTCATTTCGATATATATATATATATATATATATATATATATATAGGGATGAGTTATGGTGAAAACTAATTATTACGTGAAACCTGCAACCCATCATAAAATGTTGCATTTTATGCACAAAAGTATTGCATTTTTATCATAAAATGTTGCATTCTCATGATGATGTATTATATGCATAAAAATAATATAAAATAAAATAAAATAATATATTTTATTATACAAATTCTCATGATGATGCATTATATGCATAAAAATAATATAAAATAATATAAAATAATATATTTTATTATGAAACATTTTATGCACAAAATGCATCATTTTATGCATAAAATACAACACTTTATAATGGGTTGTAGGTTTCACGTAATAATTAGTTTTCATATGATCTACTAACTATATATATATATATATTAAAAATATTGTTGTAGAATTGGGAATTATTACGATTATAGTGATAGTAGTATTTGAAAAGGAAAGAGACAAACTACAATAGATAGAAACAAGAGATAAAGTGGGGACTATGGGGGAAGTGGTGTTCACGTGGGCATGCAATTATATCCAATTTTTTTATTTTAACTCAACAAAAATACTTCACGTGCGGTGGGACTTTGTTTCTTTTTCTTTTATTTTTCTTGTCGTCCTATTTATTTTTATTAATTATTTCAAAAATATATACTACGAGAATTTTGATTTTTCTAGATTCTTTTTACCCCAGCCAGTAATTGTTAATTAAGGCTGCATTTGGTAATCATCTCAAGATGAAGAAAGATGATTCATCTCAAGATGACTCATATGAATAGTGTTAAGATGAATCATTCATCTCTCCATTTGGTAGCAAAAAATTCAGACTCGGATGATATCATATGGTGTTTGGTACAAATTGTAAAACTCTAGATTAAAATTTAGATTGACCAAATTACCCTTATTAAATACCCTACCGATTCCACTTTTTATCGTTGGGAATAAATAGTACCATTTATTATTATTATTATTATTATTATTATTATTGAGTTATTATTTTTATTATTCTTGTTATTATTATAATTATTACTATTATTGTTATTATTTATTATTATTATTATTGTTATTTTATTATTATTATTATAATTAATACTATTATTGTTATTATTTATTATTATTATTATTTTATTACATTATTGTTATTTATTATTATTATTATTATTATTATTATTATTACTATTACTATTATTGTTATTATTTATTATTATTATTATTATTTTATTACATTATTATCATTATTATTATTATTATTATTATTATTATTTGAAATCGTATAAATACATAAGGGTAAAATGGTAAAAGAGAGAAAGTGTTGTGTTACTATTCGAATGAGTTGAAGTCATCCGACCAAAAACGCCGGATGAGTTAACAAGCGAAAACAGTAAAACAACAGCGGACTTGGGCTTCATCTCGGGCCCTCCAATTTATTTTATTTCGGTACCAAACACTTAGATGAACCAAGATAATTCACCTCATCTTGGTTCGTCCTATTCACCAAACACACCCTAAAGAAAAGGTATGGTCCCAATAATTTTGTAGTGGGTTTTGTCTCCCCCCACACCCACAAATCCAATCCTTTTGCAATCATTACATTATACGATATGAACAACCTCACCTTCTTCGTCCTCCTCAATTCCCTTCGCCACTCATTTTTTTTTTCTTACATACCACTCCCTCCATTTCACCTAAAAAGACTCATTTTTTTTAACTTTTCTGGCACGTTTTTTCACGCTTCTCGATGATGAGCTTTAAAATAGATTCAGTCGTAGTATTCCGTAAAAGAAAGAATTCTTCAAAAATCCATTTTAAAATCCATCATCGAGAAGCATAAAAAAACGTGCTAGAAAAGCCAAAAATAAATGTGTATTTTTAGGTGAAATGGAGGGATTACTTTTTAATTATTTTGATTTACCGTAGTAAGCAATGCAACAATTAAATTGTGTATTTTATAGCAATTTTGAATAAGATTACTCGTGGTTTGTGCGAGCAAGCGTTTTTCTTGGGTCTCTTAAGAATTACTTTTAATGGGCTAAAATAAAAAATAAAAAAAAAATATCAAGCTACTATAGATTAGGTTATGGCATCAAAATTCACTAAAGATTATTAGCTTCTTCGATTCAGGATTTTATCTACTACTAACACAGATTGAGTGCATTGTATGTAGATATGTTTTTTTTTCATTAATTTGAAAAATATGTTAAAAATAATATATTTTTTCTTATATTTCACTATTTATATAATACTTATTATTTATTATTGTGAGTTTTATGATATAACACGTAGGAAACAATAGATTTTTGAGGAGATAAATAATGTTCATGGAAAATTAAGAAGAATAAGAGCGGAAAAGTATAATTGTAGTTGAAGTAGGAGAAGTTTATATAAATTTAATTCAATAATATAATTACATTCAGAATAATTACTTTGTTACCCTTAAAATAGATTTAGAATAGGGGTATATTAGGCGAAGCGAAAATTGTAAGAATTGATTCCTTTTTAATAGTATAATAGATAGATATAGGACAGTTCATGTGAGAACCGATCTAAACGTGAGAATAATTTCATTTATGTCTGCATGTATTCTTTTTTATATACAATTATGTTTTTTTTTTACAATCATGCTTATTTGGACATTAAGTTATATTTTTTATGAACCATGTTGATTACGTGCAACGATTGTGCTTTCTATCACGATAATTGTCAATCTTGAGAAAATCAACAATTTAGCACGCCATATATATATATATATATAAAAGCATGATTCATATAAAACATAGTTTACTATCTAAGTTAATAAACATGATTGCAAAAACAAAAAACAAAAAACACGATTTTATATAATAAAAAAATATGAACACAAATAAAAAAAATAAAATTCTCACGATTTTCTCATGTTAAGATTGATTTTCACAAAAACGTTCTATATATATATACTCTTTAAATCGATCACTCAAATTTGGATACTCAAATGTATATAAACCCATAAGTTAAAGAGCATTATGTAATTTTACACGGTTTAAATCATATGTCTAAATATGACGGAATTTAAACTATTGATATTACTCTTTCATAATATATGTGGATCCGTACTAGGTCAATAATAAAAGTTCTAAACGTACCAGTTTATGTATAAATTGATAACATATGTTTTCGTTTCTTTTCATTATATCTCATGCTTTAGTACCAACTAAAGTTTAGGTCAAACTGTGAAGAGTTAAAAAAAAAAAAAAACAGAAGTATTATTTTTCTTGAATGAATAAAAAGATGTGATTTCTGCATGAGACATGCAACATTAAGTTTCGGGACCTGATCTTTATTTTTAAAATTTATTGCAGTCCTAAATTTGTACCCTGCCTTAATGTGAAAACAAATTAATTTTTATTGCCATATTTGAAATGGCATGGACCACAATGAATGAGAGTACAATTCCACATACAAAATCAAATTAATGCCTATAATAATACTACGTACATGTTATATTCTACACTAATAACCTTTTAAATTTAAAGTTATCACACCGTAAGACCCAACCTCCATTCACAATATAGTGAGACTCAATCCCTATTGACAATAAACAACACAAGTCAATTACATTATTTTTTAGGTACATATGACGATCAAATCAGGACATAGATTTGGGGTACGGAGAGATAGGTGTGAGCAATACTCGGTAATAACCGAAAAATCAAATTGGACTGAACCAAAATCTAAATTCGGTTTGATTATTTTGGTATTTAGTTCAGTTTTGGTTTTGATTTCGATTTTTCAAAAATTTTGATATTTGATTAAGTTTCGGTTTTAAAGATAAAAACCGAAAACCCAAAAACCGAACCAAAATTATAAATTATAGTATTATATATCTAAAAATATACTATAACTATTTAGCATATGAAATAGTAGAATTTAAGTTAGTATTGTTCTCTCAATACGCAAATGACAAATAGTTGAAATATAATTACCTAACCATAACCTTATTTTTCATAATTTTGTAAACATCACTCTCGTCCGATCAGTTATACTACCGCAGATGTTATTTTATTAAAAAAACACGAATTCATATTAAATACTCCGTATAACATTTTAATTTTTGGTATTTCGGTATTTTACCATAATTGAATATAAATTTTTTGATTATATTTAATTTTTGCTGTTTAGTTCGGTTTTAATTTCTACTCCCTCCATTTCATGGAATTTGACATTATTTCTATTTTAGTCCATTTCACTCAATTTGACTCATTTCCTAAAGAGGAAAGAATTAATGATTATTAGGGAGGATTAGGGTTAGTTAAATTAGGGTTTAGATTCACTAATTAAACCCTAAAACGAAAATTTAAAAACAAAAAAAACAAAAAAAACAAATACCCGACCCAATACCTACCCCCTTCCACTTAAATTAATTCACTCCCTCATTCTTTCCATCTCCATTTTGAGGATCACTCTCTCACTCTCTCTCTTGAACATTCCTTGAAGAACCTTAATTTTTATCAGCGCCGCTCTCACTTCGATCCCCTCATCGACCATCTTCTCCCCCTTTTCCCCTAAGATCTATCCAGATTTCTACATCTCTTTCCCGCCCCCTGTCAATCTAGGGATTTCCCGTACATCTCCATTGTTCTAGATCTGTTTCTATGGATCCGTCCACTTCACCCAATTTCACTGGGCGTTGGGTCTCAATCCGCCGGCCTCCCACCGCGATGACGAACAGGAGTGGTGGGAAAGGCGGTGAGGGTGACGGCTGGGATTACGAGGACACACCGTCCCCTTGTCCATCGCCAACCAGATCCCCACGCCCTATTTGCAGGCCGGAGAGGTGGGGCTCTCTGCGCCGGCAACGATCCCCCTCCCCCGATCTGTTGCCTTATCGGCCGGCAGCGGAGATCCCCATGAGCAACCCTCTGCCATTTTGGGCCATTTTTCATGAACCGGTCAAAACCTCGACGATAATCAGTCTAATGAAGGCAACCGGAGAGCAGGATGCCGGCGCGGGATCTCCGTCTAACCGGTCCGATGAGGACGACGGGTTAACTGAATCCTGGATTCAGGCACAAGATGTTGTTAAGCAGCAAAACCTGCACAAATGTAAGCTTCAGTTACAGATCTGTGATAATATTTTATCTGAGATCATGAATAGAAAAACTACCTTGTGAATGATGGTGTCCCTGATCACTTCCCTTGTCACTGAATCAATGGCTTTTGTTTCCCATGTGCCTTTTTCCCTGTTTCTGCTCTTCCTCCTTGCGCCTGAACTTGTTTAGTGAATGGGAATATTCCTATTTTCCCATCAAACAATACACTGCCATCTTCATTTAGTATGGGCCTACTCACAGCACACATAAACATAATTTTGCCTATAAACTTCTTTGATTATGTGGCTCTGTAAGGCTTCTCTTCATCTGCAGTGATGTAGTATCTGTTTGATCCCTTGGTTATGTAAAACTATTTTTCATCAATATGAACAATGTTGTTCATATTCTGGAACTGAAGCTTGTTCATAATTCTATCTAATTCTAAGGTATCTAGTGAGAATCTTACCCTCAAGAACTTGTTGTCGGCTGTTAAATTAGGGTTAATAGCTGAAGTATCTGGCCTGAAAATCCCTATCTTTTTCCATCTGCAAAGTGTGCTAGGGCTAATTCCTAATGCACTTCCCATTCTTTGATAAGTAGTCATATCTCTAAGATCAAGAGCTTTAATTTTACCTGGATCAGGTGTGTGTTTGATTACTTTCTTCCTTGTTTTGTGTCCACTAACACTGATAATAGCCTGACCTCAATTCATATTGTTGCTTTCTTGCTGATTTCCACAGGCGGTGGATTGTTGATTTCGATAATTCCCACTTCACCTCCCATGTTCTGGTTTCCCGTTCTTCGATTGGACAAGAAGAAATTGCACGATCAAATTTCGATCATTTCCGGACATCTGCTTCCTCGCCATTTGCTTTTTTCTCTTTTTTTTTTTTTTTTTTTTCTTTTGATGAATGAACTGATGTTATGCTGCTGGAATTTTATGTTGAAGTAGTACTTCAATTTCCCACTAATTTTCAAATTTGAATTAGGGTGGGAAATAAGCTTAGTATGTGATCACATGCAAGGTTTAGATTAGGCATGAGTCTATTTTGTGCTTGGGATGTTGTACTTTGAAGTGACATTTATTCAGTAATTTTATGAATTCAATTTCTGTTTATGAATTATTCTTCGAATTATCTATTTTTCTACCCAATTTTTTTTCTTTTTTTCTAATGTTTTTTCCGGCAACTGGATTAGTAGTGTGGATTTAAAATAAAATCACTGGAAAAAAACCAGTAATTAATTAATTTCGAAATGTTTAATTTATTTTGAAAAAAAATCACAACTTTTTTTTTTCCATAAAATATCATCTACATTAAATATTAAATGTATTGTTAACAATGGATTAGGTTAATTAAGTAATGACTAAATACTCTTAGAACTCCCTCCTTGGTTTTTGTGTAAAAAGCAAAGGTATCAAACTCCATGAAATAGAGGGAGTATTAATAATAAATTCGATTATTTCAATTTTACCAATATACAGTTTGATTTGGTAGTCTGGGGCCATGATCACCCAATACAGAGATACTTGCAAATAGGTAACCATTATTTATTTTTATATGTTTTGGTTTGGTTAATAAATAATACCTACATCCCATTATATTAGTCACATTCACTATTTAGCACGCTTTTTCACCAAAATCTAGTACGAGTTTTAAAATATAATTTTGTAGTATTGTTTTTTTTACGGGATACTATGAGTGTCATAGTATCCGTAAAAAAAACAAAAATTATATTTTAAAACTCGTACTAAGTTTTGATAGAAATACGTGCAAAAAGTAAATATGACTAATGTAATGAGATGGAGTTACTATCTATAGCAATATGAGCAAAAAGGTGTGAATAATTATTTCCAAGGTAAAGTGGCCAAATTGGAAATAGAAAGGAGAAAGGAAAAAAAAAAGCAATGGTCATTGAGAAATGATGGAAGGGGTTGAATTCTCGAGTGTGTAATCATAATTTTCTGAAACAAACAACTGATATATGTAATCATTGCATTTTCTTTAATTTTATAGTGGTCCCATATCTGAATTCGATGGTCAATTCGCATTATCTATCTCTACATGTCACTGTTTCCATCTCATCCCCACCTAACTTATTTATGTCAATTCTTTCTACTACAGTAGTATTTTTTTTATTTTTTTTATTTTCTAATGTCAATTCATTATTATTTTTATTTATAATAATTACTCCAATTGCAAAATATTCATATATACTGTAATTTTTTTTGGTCCGTCCATAATATTTTTGACAAAATAGTAATATTAAATCATAAAAAAAATAGTATAATAATTTACAAAAATAAAAATGCATATTATGTTGGGAAGAAGTTGATTTGGGGAGATGAAAAATTAGACAAATGCATAATATCCTATAAAAAATGATATTATAAAATGATATTTTAAAATCTGTACTAAATTTTGATGGAAATATGTGTATAAAATAAAGTGGTCTAAATATATTGGACGGAGGTATATGAAAATGAAAAATGAACAAGACGAATGAATATGCATTTGCAGTTGCAGGTGAAGCTGATGTGGGACCCTGAGTGTTGGATACGGGTGGGGCCCACAGACGATATGATATGCAGTGGTCCATTCCAGCATCAGACAATGGTGGTAATAATTACTTAAGCCAAATTAAATAATGAAATACATTTATTATAAATAATACTCTCTCTCCGTCCCTGCCTAAACGGTCACTTTCTTTTTGGCACATTTTTTAAGAAAGAAAAAATTTGTGGTGTTAATTGGATATATTAGAAAACAAAACATATGGCTGAAATTCCATATTATCTTCATAAATAGAAATAGACCGCTTCAGCCAGAATGTTCTAAAAAGGAAATGTGGCCGCTTCGGCCGGGACGGAATCGGAGGGAGTACTAAATACCAAAATATAGTAGTAATAAATTGGAATTGCTAGTTCCCAAACAGTCCCATCGGTGCGCCCTACCTTAATCGTACCAAAACCCCAAATCTTTGCTGTCTTCACGTGATCCTGCCCCCCCCCCCTGCTTTATATACTCCAATACAATCAAATACACAGAGACTATGGGGTAGTATTGTATTCTGCTGATTATTCCGAATTATTATTATATTCCTTACTCCTTCCAAATAAAATAAATCCATAAAGAAATTCATATTCGTTAAACAACTACACGCTGTGCTACTGTCTACCCAAAACTCAAGTTGACTTTATAATTGGGATTTATAGAATTGATCACCTTCTACATTTTTTAAAATCAGAAACATAGATTTTATTAAAAAAAAAAATAAATTAAAAACTAGTTAACAGCTATTTTCGCTCGATCTCAACTTACATTAAAAAAAAAATCACCTCATTCGTTACTTCACATGACCCAAATTACAACAAATTTCTTCGTATATAATTCTCGAATTACGAAGGAGATGATCCTTTACCCGAAAATTGGTAACACTAGCAATGGCGGAGCCACATGTAGTTGAGGGGTGGCTTAAGTCCACCCCACCCCTCAAAAAAAAAAAAAGTTCTTATAAAATTATGATTTCTTTGTATATTATGCACATTTTAGTACATAAGCCCATGCTACTAATTACATTATACTATATAAATTTGTTTTTCAAATCTCGAACATAACCCCGATACAATCACTCTCTTGCGTCTAAGGTTGTCATTAGTGGTCAATCTGTTCAAAATCATGCAAGTCCCTTTCTACGTTAATCTGCGTCTATTTTCTCAAAAACAAACAACTCTCTTGATTGACATAATACTGCTTAGTATTTCAATTCTTTTTCTATGTTATATGGAGCAGTTTATAGAACGAATATGGTCATGATTAAGCTAGTAAACGTTGTTTCTAATTGTTTTGGACGTTGCCATTTCTTTAATTCGAGTGCTAATTCTACACGTGAGCAGGGTTTATATTTGAAATGTTCAAAATATCACTCGTTTTTACCGATGAGGCCTTAATCTAGTGGTAAAGCTGAAGAATCTAAAGTCTCTTTTTAATGAGAAATTTTGAGTTCGGTTAGAGATTGATAAATCATACTATAGTACTATATTTGAAAGTGATTGAAACGAGGGAGATTGATCTATACATCATAGTACCTCAATCTCACCCACTTAGTCTCATTTCCAAATGCTATAAGAATTAAGGAAAATTGAGATATGTGGATATAATTAATTTTGAGGAGAGAGAGTTAACTGTAGCCAATTATTCTCTACCATTTTAGGAAATTAGACTAATAAGTGAGACGGATCGAAACGACAAATGAGACTAAGTCAATGAGATGGAGGTAGTATATATATATTCATACACACAAATTTTAGTGGCTACAACAAAAAAAATTGGATAATATTCAGCAAATATAATAGAATAAGAATATCTTACCCCTTATTTGTTTCTGTCAATTTAACTTTTTCATCTATCCTTTTCATGGTCGTAGGACAAAATTATTTAGATAAATATTTTGGAAAAAGAAAAAAAGAAATTCTTATTACTCTTTTCAGATAGAATAAAAGGGAAAATAAATAAAGAAGTGTGAGGAGATTAGAGAGATTGATGCACAGAATCTTGCTAAAGATAGCAGGTGGGAGTGCAGTGCTACAACTGATGTTTTATTTGGATCAGATTCAGACCTGATTCTCTGTACTTCTTCTTTTTCTTTTTATATAAACATTCATTTCTTATATAAATAATAATTATTATTAATATCTGATTATCTTATTTCTATTTTTTGGGTAAACATTCATTAGAATCTCTAGGTTTAATGTATGTTTTGCCGGAATTTTTATATGCAAATTATCCAGAAGAATTTATTTTATACATTAGCCCCATTAGTGATTTAATCGTATATCCATCACTGACCACATTAACAGTGTAAAACACATTAAGTATGTCCAGACTGTGTAACGGAGTATTTCTACAAATAGGGAATGCCCATTTGTGATATATAGGCCTAGACATGAATGAGACAACATTTAATAGTATATCAAGTGCAATACCAACATCCCGTGAACAATCACACGACATATACCCATAAAATTATCAAGAAATTGAACCCTTTTTTAGGCTACGGACCAATTGATCTAGGACCACTATGTATGTACACACACCCTTTATTTCTACAATTCTTCTCCAACTTTTACATGCTTTTTTCTTCTACTAATTGGAAAGGTGGTCGATTATTATTAATAAAACAAATTAAAAAAAATAATTTAATTCTGAGATGAGACGATCCCACCTGGAAAACAGCAGGATGTGCACGTTTGGTGTTTGCTATAGTGGTCAAACAATGCAAACATACATCTCAAAACCTCAATCATTGCTTGCAACTCTTCATGTTTTTTAATCCAAAAAATTAAAAATAAAAAAAGGAGAGAGGGAGAGAGAGAATTGGTTCTCCGTACAGTGGTAAAACGTGTGCCAGCCTCGCAAATCTTGTTATGAAGGAGTGCACGTGGGGGTGAGTAATCAAGATTTGATTTTCCTAAATCTTTGATTAATTAACAATTACTACTACTACTACTAATACTATTTATTGGGCTTTGGAATGGGGATTATTAATTTAATTAAGGATTTGCACGAGTGGTGTGGGTATGGGGTTGCTTAATTCATCATTGCTTTAATATTAGTACTGGTGTGATGATTAAAAGATGTGCTACATCATATTTTTTTAATATGAATAATCGAAATTAATCAATGCCTCATTACACCCTTAATAGTCTACAAAAAATAATGACCCATAAAGTGGAGAGGGCCCATGTCACGAATTATTTTGGTTGGATTTTTAATTATTGAATGTGACCCATTTTAATTTGATGCAATATTTTTAGTATTGATGGAAAATATACTTTTATGGGCCTTTCTACTTAATGGAAGCCCAAATTCTTAATGACTGGTATGGATATTGATTCCAGCCCATATAAAATAAAGTGGGCTTTGAAAGTTGTTTGGATTTGGTTCCAATTTACAAATGAAAACTTTTATATACACTACTTTACTAACTATTCACTCTGTCTAACTGTGATTAACCCATTTTTCTTTTTGGACCGTCTCACTATAATTGACCTATTTTTTTTGGGAAATAATTAATTTTTAAATAATACAATTAGTAAATCCCTTATTACACTTAACTTTCTATAATTAAATCTCATCATCCACTCACTTTTCATTTTTCAGCACGTATCTCAATATAATTTAAATTCTAAAACTTTAAATTGTCATAACTTGATCGTTTGTACACGAATTTTTATAATTTTTATACCAAATTAAAGGTCTCGATACGATCTTTCATTTAAGATCAAACATGAATATATTGTTATGCATCTATGATGCTCTTGTTTTAAAATATGCCTAAATACATAAACAACACTATATCTCTACACACAATATACTTTACACACTAATCACTACCGTCTTAAATCCCGTGCCGAAAAGAAAGAGGTCGATCATAGCGAGACGGAGGGAGTATATATTTATATTACGTTGTCATATTCTGGACACAATTTATTCACTATAGTCACTCATAAATTCATATATTATATTACTCCCTCCGTCCCGGACTACTTGTCCAGTATACCTAATTGGGTCGTCACACACTACTTGTCCAGTTTCTAAAAAGAGAAACTATTAGCCTATTAAATGGACCACTAATCACTCATCATCTACTCATTCATCCACCTTTAAGCACGTATCCCAATATAATTTAAATTTTAAAATTATCATATCTTGCTCGTTTGTTCTTCGATTTTTATAATTTTTTATATCAAATTAAAGATCTTGAAATGATCTTTTATTTAAGATCAAACATCAATATGTTTGTACACATCTATGATGCTCTAGTTTCAAAATAATGAAATTTACATTAAAATATTAAACACTACACTTTATCTCTACACATACTCTTCTTAAAACCCATGCCGAAAAGGAATTGGACAACTAAGGTGGGACGGAGGGAGTACATGATATCCGACATGTATTGTGTATTTTGATTAGGGAGATATGGAAATTTTATATACTAAGGGTCATTTGGTATCTTGTTGGGATATTATGTTAAGGGGGAACTTGAATCAAGTTAATAAACAATTTGTTTTGATTCGATTCTAAAACCCTTTCTAGAATATTTCCCTTATTATTTTTGATGGACTAGACAAGTTCTACTTAGCAAAGCTTGCATGTTAGGAAGCTTTTGTTTTAGTCTAGAAGCGCTAAAGATGAAGCAATCAGAGTTCACGAAGCGTCAAGAAGCAAAGTGGATCTAGCAGTAAAGTTTGACAAAGCGTCATGGAGACGCTTCAAATAAAGATGCTTAGAGCGAGCTTCCGTCCAGTAGAAGCGAAGCGCTCTCAAGTCAGCTCACCCAAAACGTCTGTGATCTAGAGCTGAACTTAAAGCGTCAATAAGTGCTAGTGTGATAAGTTTGACTTTCAAACTTTAGGATGACTGACACCTCACCGCCTAAAAGCTTACGTGTCAACACACTATTGCACAACGGATGCGGCTACAGTCTGAAAAGTCAAGATAGGTGAAAGTCGTCATGCCTCTAGGTGCGGCGGACATCCCCTCCTTGCTTTACAGTCTGAAAAGGGACTGGCACCCACCGACTAATCCAGAAATTAAGGAACACGCAACCTCTTCTCTCTCAACGGGAAGTAGGGTTCCATACTATAAATAGAAGGAGTTGCACACACTAAAATAAACACACGTACAAATAATTCAAGCATAATACTCGCAAGAACTCAAGCAAATTATCCTTTACATTCCTTAGTTCTTTCAAAGTTGTTAGTAATATCGTTTGAGATATTCTTCAGATTAGATTTATCTTATTTCCTTGTATATGAGAGATTTCATATCTTTACCATAATCTGTTGTAATCTTGCATTGTAAATATTTCTTCTTGTAACTCTATATATATATTGAATAGAACAGATGATCACCTTGAGACGGTGAATCATTTATTTTTACATGGTATCAACCAGGTTTGGCAAACCCTAGCCGTCATCTTCTCTCCTCTCCTCTTCTTCAATATGGCCGGTGGTTCGAATTCAACCAATCCTGATATTCTTCCCTTCTCTACTCTCGTTCATATGTTACCACATAAATTAAACTCATCTAATTATCTACTTTGGAGCAATCACATGATTCCCCTCCTCTCCTGTCAAGAACTTATTGGTTTCATCGATGGAACTAATCCTCCTCCATCAATGGAGATCACTGGTGCAGATGGAAAGAAGTCTCCGAATCCGGAGTATCGCACCTGGCGTCTTAATGATCATAAGTTGCATAGTCTCATCCAGTCCTCTCTCACGGAGGAGGCTATGTCTGCCGTAATTGGTTGCCGCACCTCTCGGGACGTACGGCTTGCTCTCGAGTCGGCATTCAGCAGCACATCCAAAGCCCGTGAACTCGCACTCTTAGATGCCCTTCAACTCTCGAAGCGTGGCTCTCATTCTGTTCGTGCATATTCTCGAGAATTTAAAGCAAATTGTGATCAACTGGCTGCGATAGGTCGTCCAGTCGATGATACAAACAAAACTCATTGGTTTCTACGTGGTTTAGGTACAAATTTTCAGCCGTTTATTGCTGCTCAAACGGCCCTCACTCCCTTGCCCTCATTCTCTGAAATTGTGGAGCGCACTGATTCTTTTACACTTATGCAAGAATCTCATGATTCTTCTTCTTCTTCAAATGCTGCCTTTCTTGCGAATCAGCAACGCTCTTATAACTATGATTCAAATCGTGGCGGTCGAGGAAACTCTGGCTTCAAAAATCACTCTAACAGTCGTGGTTCCGGCCACCCGAATTCTGGACACTCTAACAGTCGTGGCAGTGGTGGCCGTGGCCGTGGTGCTTGTGGTTTTAAACGAGTTCGTCATTGTCAAATTTGTCGGACTGACGATCACTATGCCGATAAATGCAGTCAACGTTATGTTCGATCTGATGAAGCAAATATTACTGAAGCTTTAAACGCCGGTTGCTCTCTTTCTCAATCTTTGGCTTCCGATTGGTACCTGGATACAGGCGCATCTGCCCACATGACTTCTGCAGCTTCTTCCTTGGATGTCTCCAACCCATATTCAGGTTCTGATCAAGTTATAGTTGGTAATGGTGCTTCTTTGTCAATTACTCATATTGGCTCTTATTCACTTTCGTCTGATATTGCATTATTAAATATCCTGGTTGTTCCTGGTTTAACCAAGAATCTTATATCCGTGAGCAAATTAACGTCTGACTTTCCGGTTTATATCTTATTTGATGATTCCTCTTTTGCAATTCAGCACAAGGTCACAAAGAACATTCTGGCTCAAGGTAAACGTGTGCATGACTTATATAAATTGGACTCTGGCATCTCCGCTCTTGTTGTTGCTCGTTCCCAGCGTCCGAAAGCTTCCTTTGAATTGTGGCATTCCAAATTAGGCCATGTTTCTTTTGATGTTATTTCGCTATTAAATAAGAATGGTTATTTGGTTGTTACTTCCGTTTTGCCAAAACCTGTTATTTGTTCGTCTTGTCAACTTGCCAAGAACAAGCGCATGCCTTTTATTATTAATGAAAAACGTGCTTCGCGCGTGTTGGATCTCGTTCATTGTGATTTGTGGGGCCCTGCACCGGTTTGTTCCGTGGATGGATACAAGTATTATGTGATTTTCATTGATGATTTATCCCGATTTACGTGGTTTTATCCCTTGCGTTTAAAATCTGATTTTTATGATGTCTTGCGGAAATTCGCTGCTCTTGTTCACAATCAGTTTGATAGTCGAATTAAAATATTTCAAAGTGATGGTGGTACTGAGTTCACGAATAATCGGGTTAAATCATTTTTTCAAGAGAATGGAATTTTTCATCGTATGTCATGCTCCTACACACCATCCCAAAATGGTCGTGCCGAACACAAGCACAGGCATATCACCGAAACTGGCCTCGCAATGCTTTTTCATTCTCATGTTCCTGCTATTTTTTGGGTTGAGGCCTTTAGTGCTGCTGTGTACACAATTAATTGTGTACCCTCTTCGGTTCTTCATGGAAAATCGCCTTTTGAAGTTTTATTTTCTACGGTGCCAAATTATGAAAACTTTCATCCATTCGGTTGTCGAGTATTTCCTTACTTATGCAATTATGGAGCAAATAAATGTTCTCCTCGGAGTACAGCTTGTATTTTTCTTGGCTATAGCAGTATTCACAAGGGATTTCGTTATTTCGATCCTACCCTCTCTCGGACCTACATTACTCGCCATGCAATATTTGATGAAAGTTATTTTCCATTTTCTGGCCAAGGTGCACCGGTCTCTGATATGGAGCTGCCCGTCTCTGAATTCTTAGAACCTATTTCTCCACCATTGGTGTTCTTGCCTTCTGCACCGAAGTCATCGATCATGCAGCTAGCAAACTCTAATGCTTCTCCACCCCCATGCACTCTTTGTGATGATCACGTTCATGTGATGGCTAGTTCTTCTACTTCGCCACCTGCACATGATAACACCATTCAGCCTCCACCTACTCCTTCAGTTGAGACTTCTCCAGCTGCAACGTCACACTCCATGGCACCCCTTCCACCTCCTGTGGTTACCTCTTCCCATCCTATGACGACTAGGTTGAAGTCTGGGATTTTTAAGCCACGTTATGTTGCCGATTTATGCAATACAAGTCTTATTGCAGCTCTTTTTGCCTCTAAAGAACCCCGTGGTTTTAAGTCTGCTGCCAAGGATCCGAAGTGGCTTGCTGCTATGGACGATGAGATGGTTGCTCTTTGCAATAATAATACGTGGGATCTTGTACCTCGACCACCTGGCGTAAATGTTGTAGGCTCAAAATGGGTTTTTCGCACCAAATATCTTTCAGATGGCTCAATTGATCGACATAAGGCTCAATTAGTTGCTCAAGGCTTCACTCAATTGCCCGGATTCGACTACAATCTTACTTTTAGTCCAGTAGTTAAAGCTTCCACAGTTCGAATAGTTCTTGCTATAGCTACTATGCGAAACTGGCCCCTGCATCAGCTTGACGTCAATAATGCCTTTCTCAACAGAGTTTTATCCAAGCCTGTTTACATGGAACAACCACCAGGATATTCGGATCTTAAATTTCCAAATCACGTATGTCGTCTTAAAAAGGCTCTATATGGCCTCAAACAAGCTCCCCTTGCTTGGTTTCTGCGATTTCAGACTTTTCTTCTCCAGCTTGGTTTTCTGTGGAGTCGGTCAGGCACTTCACTTTTTATATATTTTCGTGGATCCTCTATGCTCTATTTATTAGTTTACGTGGATGATATTATCCTCACCGGGAATGATAATGCTCTCTTGCGTTCCTTCATTTCTCGTTTTCGGAAGGAATTTGCTATCAAGGATCTTGGGCGTCTCAACTATTTTCTTGGATTAGAAGTTACTTACACTTCACATGGTTTATTTCTTAGCCAATCCAAGTATGCATTTGACATTTTTACTCGAGCTGATATGGTAGATTGTAAGCCAGTCTCTACTCCTTTAGCTACTGGTGAGAGTCTTCATAGTACAGGTGATCTTTTTCCTGATCCTACCTTATATCGATCTTTGGTTGGTGCTCTTCAATACCTTACTATCACTCGTCCCGATTTGGCATTTCGGTGAACATGGTTAGTCAGTTTCTTCAACAACCAACCAATGAGCACTTTCAAGCAGTAAAGAGGTTACAACGTTATGTCAAGGGAACTCTTCAATTTGGCATTTCTTTTAATCGTGGAGATCATTCTTTAGTTGGCTATTCTGATGCTGATTGGGCACGTTGCACCGAGACTCGACGCTCTACTTATGGTTACTCCATATTTATTGGTCCGAATCTGGTTTCTTGGAGTGCCAAAAAGCAACCAACCGTGGCTCGTTCGAGTTGCGAGTCTGAATACCGGGCTATGGCGAATACAGCTGCTGAACTTGTTTGGGTTACACAGTTGTTACGGGAACTTCGTTTTCCTCAACCTGCTCGTCCTTTGTTGTTATGTGATAACAATAGTGCTGTTTTTCTAACTCAAAATCCAGTGGCGCACAAGCGAGCAAAGCATATTGATATCGACTACCATTTTGTTCACGAATTGGTTTCTTCGGGAAAGCTTACTACTCGTTTCATTCTATCAAACCTTCAAATTGCTGATATTTTTACAAAGAGTTTAGCTCGACCACTTTTCACATTTTTCCGGTCCAAGCTATGAGTGGGTCCAAATCCCACGTCTCGCTTGAGGGGGGATGTTAGTAATATCGTTTGAGATATTCTTCAGAATAGATTTATCTTATTTCCTTGTATATGAGAGATTTCATATCTTTACCATAATCTGTTGTAATCTTGCATTATAAATATTTCTTCTTGTAACTCTATATATATATTGAATAGAACAGAAGATCACCTTGAGACGGTGAATCATTTATTTTTACAAAAGCGCTTTCCATTAGTGTGTCCTCAAGAAATTTTTTTTCTTGAGTATTGCAACTACTTTCCTTCTAGGTTCAACCTCATATATTCATAACCTAGCTTCGAGAATCCTTATCCCTTTACTTGTGGTCTTCATTGTAAAGGATTCTCATTTACGAAAACCCAAAAACCCCAAAACCAAGTCTATCGTGTTAGATTGAGTTATAAGGTTGTAAAGTTTTTGTAGTAAAGAATTGTTGTTGTAAGGCTTCTCGAGAGCCTGTGAATCTCTGAGGATTCAAGTGCAAGTTTGTTACTAGCCTTGAATCACTTCCCCTTGGAAGTATAAAACAAGGGATACCAAGTGAAGGTATTCATCCCGTCGTGGATAGAGTGGACGTAGGAGAGACTCTCCGAACCACTATAAATTGTTTATGTCTCTTTACTTTTAAGTTATTTATCGCTTTGATTATTTGCATACACACACATGCTTTAATTATTAAGTTAGTTTTCATTGCAAGAAAAGCTTTAAAGTATCACCACATTCCGCACAATACTCACACGAGCGAGAAGCTTCGAAAGCCTCACTAGCATTCGAAGCGTCTACTCGGCAAAAAGGTTGAAAAACGAAAGAGAAGTTAAACACTTCTCAACACACGTATTCACCCCCCTCTACGTGTGTTAGTCACTTTTGGGACCAACATATCTATATATCATTAATATATTAATACTACATCCATCCCACTATATTAGGCACTATTCATTTGATAGACATTTCCGGCACGCATTTCCACCGAAACCTAGTACGGGTTTTAAAATATAATTTTGAAGTATTTTTTTTTACGGGATACTATGAGTGTCATAGTATCCCGTAAAAAAAAATACTCACTCATAGTATCCCGTAAAAAAAAATACTTCAAAATTATATTTTAAAACCCGTACTAGGTTTCGGTGGAAATGCGTGCCGGAAATGTCTATCAAATGAATAGTGCCTAATATAGTGGGATGGATGTAGTATCAAAAAGAGTATGGGTATCAGATATCAGATATGAGTATGAGAAGGAGACGAGGCAATTCTAGAAAATATTCAGGTCAGAGTTTGGGGCTTTTGATGTGCGATGAAGAAAAGAAACGATTGATACCGGTGTAAATATTAGTAAATGATAGATGTTAAAAGTGGAGATATGAGTATATCAAAGATGTCATTTTCATACCTATATATACTGATATACCAAACACATGGTATGAATATGACCCATTTTTGATAGTAAACGACCCTTAAATACTACTCTATCTGTTCACAATCTTTGAACCATATTTGTTTTAGTTTGGTACTAATACTTTCTAAATTTATTTTATACGGTAATATGAGTGTCATAGTAGTACATTGAATTATGATTGTATATGTAGTCATAATTTAACGTTCTAATTATTTATGAGATAGTCAATATTACATTGAACTAATTATTCAACCACCTAAAAGTGTTGCAAATACGAATTTCTTAATTCAGACGATTAATAATCTATGTTACCTTTCTTATTAAAATTTTCAAACCATATTTTATATTTTCGAAATTGTATTAATTCAGACGATTAATAATCTACGTTACCTTTCTTATAAAATATTTCAAACCATATTTTAGATTTTCGAAATTGTATTTATCATATATAATTATTAAATTATTTATAGCTAATATAATTATTAATTTTTTTAGTGAATTATAAAAATATAATAAAAAATTACTAAGACAGAAAAGAGCCTGAAAACCAAAGTGACAAGATGATGAATTACAAAATGTTTCGACAAGTGATAAAATATTAGTAATATTTCCTCAAATTATTAAGTTTAGTTTAGTCAGCGACAGAAGAAGAAGAAAAAAAAGGCATGTAATTTCAAAATCTCAAGTCTGCTTTATAATTTAAGCCAACCTGCCTTATTTTCTTTCTTTCTTTTTGTTTTTTTTTGTTTTGTTTTGTTTTGTCTTGGGGTGATTTTAAATAAATCCCCCTTTATTCTTACTATAACCACTATTTTAGAATAATAATAAAAATAATTATATATGTACTATAATACCCTTCTAGGCTATAGCTCCCAAAGGAAAATCTTTATTCATATTATATATAAATATAATATATAAAATTGTTTGATTTCAATACACAATTTATAATTCATGAGTTTTCTCATCGATTAAATTATTTTTGTGGATGAAGCTCTCATAATTTTCACTCATTCCTCCCCAAAGCGTTCACCGACAAATATTTATAATTAAGATTTTTCAATGAATCTGTATTGGATTTAAAACTTCTACAGCACATCTTGAATTTGCTGCTTAGATTGGAGAAACATTTTATCCATACATAGACGATTTGCCTTAGACACATTTTTGATAACACGATTCATCCTTTTGTCATTTGTAGTAAGTTTCATTGAACTTGTATTTACGCATATATTGTTCTTATATATGTTGAAATGTGTCCCACATCGGTTGAAGATGGTTACTAGAATCTCTTTATATGGTGAGGTGACTCTCCCCTTCATAGGGCCTTTTGAGGGGAAAATAGACCCAATATTCCATTTTCTAATATGGTATCAGAGCCAGGTTCCAATTCGATGATGGCCCCCCCAATATCGTTGTCAACAGATGACATTGGGTTGTCCACGCTGCGTGTGAGGGGGGGGGGTGTTGAAATGTGTCCCCATCGGTTGAAGATGGTTACTAGAACCTCTTTATATGGTGAGGTGACTCTCCCCTTCATAGGGCATTTTGAGGGGGAAATTGACCCAATATTCCATTTTCTAATATATTTCATAAACATATTTGAATTTATGTGGCCTCGCATAATTTTACTATATGTTTTTTTTTAAACTCAAGGAATATTATTAAGAGCAATATCAAGAAGACCCTCCGCACAAGTTGGGGGTTCATCCCAAACATGAGGAACATTAAATGTTTTAGCAAACTTAGCAAGTCGGTGGGAAACGGCATTTGCATCATGAAAGACATGCTTAATTTTGTAAAACCTATTCATCTTCAAAATATTTTTGCAGCTAGAGGCAATGTATTCATGACTTAGAAAAATCAACTACTCTAAAATGAATAGCATTAAGCGCAGTCTTGCAATCACTTACAACTTCAACTTGAAGCAATTCATGATGCTTAATTCAAGAAAGAGCTTCATGGATTCTCATAGCTTTACCTTCCTCTACCCTTCAACATCCCGAAAAGCAGACGACTCGAACAACAATGAAACCACCTGACGCATTTCGCAAAATCATCACAATACCAGTTGTATTCCTTAAAAAAAGCCGTACGGACTACAAAAATTAATATAGAAAACAATCGAAAGACAACGGTTTCTAATAAACCGTTCTTGCAGCATCAAAAACCGTTGTTGAAGCAAAACTGTTGTCCACAAGCGAAAAAATTGCTCATAGACAACGGTTTTATATAGGTGTTGTTGTTTGTTTATTGTTGTATCATTAATTGCAAACCTAATTATTTTTCTAAGTATATATTGTATTCCCAATTTCAATCTTCTCTTCCGTGCTTAATTTCAACTTTATTAATATTAAATATCGTATTTCCAATTCTTCATCGCCTTCTATGTTCTTTCTATCTTCTGCCTTCCACCGCGATACACGTATCCACGTCACATCTAGACCAGCCATTTGGAAGGTTGTGCCAACCTTTACATATTGTTCGATTCTTCCTCACAGTTGAAATAACAGAAGTTTGAAAATTGGCAGACAACCATCCCGCTCTACATCCAACTGCCATCTTAAAAGCACGGAATGAATTTAGGTGTGTGCCATTCCACACCATAGAATTTTTCTATCTCCAAATCTGCCACAGAAGCATGAATAAAATGGATTTCTCTTCTTCATTATCATGATCCAAACAAAGCAAAGAAATTTATAAAAAGATATTATATTTCCTTCTATGGTCGTACTTACTAACCTTGCTAATCTTGCAGCATCCAAACAACCTTTTGCAAAAGGGCAGAGAACAAAAATATGCCTCAAGGTCTCGTAATCATTAATTATTACAAATACCACGATCCCTACTTACTTAAATGCTACGCCCAAGAAGATTTTCCTTAATAGGAAAGCAATTATGAGCCACTCGTCATACAAAATTTTTCACTTTTGGAAGGGTTCGAAGTTTCCACAACACTTTCCACCTGCCGTGTACCGCGTGATCCGCATAATTTAACAATTAAATCTTAGGAATATTAATTGAAACTAGAGTTATTATTTCTAGGGTTTATTTTGCTCCAATCGAGTGTTAGCTAGATATATTTTTATTTAACTTTCTTAAATTGTTGGTTATGAAAGGTTATATTTGTACATTTGTTATGATTGATTATTAGTATTATTTTAAATTGGGATTATAGTGAGAAAAAAAGGGGCTATGTTTAAAATCGACCTTTGCCTTTTTTTTTTTTTTTTTTTTTTTTTGAAAAGGACCAAAGTCCAATTTTTCCGTTGAAAAATACATTAAGGTGGATTTATGTAATTATGACAAATACACGTAATTGTAATTTTGAAAATATTTTGAATTAGGTCAGGTTATTCAAGTACTCCAATTTTCATGACAATTAATCAGTAAAGATAATTATTAACTAGTTGCCAACCAAAATCAAATTAAATCGTCCCTCTCATCAAAACAAATGGCTTTATGACACTATAGTCTATATATACACACAATTGAATAAAATTATTGTATCACAACATCTAGCTAGCAAGAATATATACGAGAGGAATTCAGAATTTTTTTTTATGGAGGCCAATTAAAATCAATTGTTGTGTGTGAAAAATAATACAGTAATAATATTCATGTAAGTTATAACTCTCTTCTTTTTCCGGTTTTCTGCAAATTAAACTCCATGCTAACTTCTCCTTTCTCTCTCTAAAACCAGTTTCTCTCTCTAGAAACCTTAATACGCACATACATTGTATCTGTTCACTTCATTCTAGAGATCATCGCTGTTGAATTAGGGTTTATCTTTTTGATGTTTGATTGTGTGTAGAAAAAGAATAAAGTTTGAGATTTGTTTGTTTTTTTTTTCTTGAAAAGATTTCTGTTGTAATTAATTAATTAATCCATGGCGTCTCCATCTTCTTCTTCTTCTTCTCCTGCTGCAGCGAAGTCTAAGCCGCTGCACAACTTCGAACTGCCGCCGCTCCTTAAGTGGAACAGTAAGGACGGGAGGTACGCCGGGAATCCAAAACGGTGCCGTTCGATGAAGTCGCCGCCGCATCATCGTCCACATTCCTCGCCTCTCCGCCGCTCTCCGCCCCCTCGCTTCGAGCCTCCGCTTCGCGATTTCACGGTGGGGGCGCCTAGGTTTCAGACTCACTTGATGCGGGAGCCTAGGGCTACGCTTCCCCCGCCGCCGGTGGAGGTGGCTGAGGACGAGAGGAAGGATTCGGCGATCGAAGGCGAATTCGAGAGGATGTCCTTGATTCAGGAGGAGAATCTCCGGCATTACCGCGGCCGCGACTGGTGGTCAGAGTCGGAGAAATCCGACGTGATCGCGTACCGGAGGAATCCGATGAAGAAATCCGGATTTTCGCCGGCGAAGTTCGGTTCCTCCTCCAATTCCGACGGAAGAAGAAGCGATGCAGCCGGAGATTTCGATGTGCACCGGCGAAATAGATACTCTTGGTTCTCGAATCCCGACGAAGGCAGATCAAATTCGCCGGCGGAATCATTCAGAAACCATTTCAAAAAATCGACATTCACTTTCAATTCCGAATCCAAGGCTGCAGAAAGCAAAAAGTCTTTGAAGAAATATGCTTTTTCTTCCTCCTCCAATTCAGCATCAGCAGATGCAAACCCTAAAAATCCTTTAAAGAAATCTGGGTTTTCTTCCCCAAAGAAGCAGCATCCCTTCTCAAATATAGAAGAGAAAAAACCTAAGGCAGCAGAAACCGATGCATACCTCAAAACTCCCTTGAAGAGAACTGGATTTTCTTCCCCAAAGAAACACTCTTTCTCCTCAAATGCAGAAGATAAGAAGAAATCCATGGCTGCAGAAGCTGATGCAGTAGTCAAAGATAAGGAGAAAAAATCTAATCTTGCTGATGCTGATGTTTCACCTAAAAGGAAATCCTCCTCTTCTCCATTAGAACTAGAAGAGAAGAGAGTTGATGAGAAAAAACCTAAGGAAGAAGCAAACCCTAAAATCCTCCCTCTCAAGAAATCTGCATTTTTTGGTAAACTCGATAAATCCAAAGAGGCGGCAGCAGCAGCAGAATGTAAAGCAGCCAAACTCAAGACTACTGATTCCAAAAGGGGAAAGGAAGAAGAGAAGAAGGAGAAGGAGAAGGAGAGAGACGATAAGGATGATGAAGATTTCGATGAAGAAATCAAGGTGTGGAATCTGAGGCCGCGGAACGTCGTGAAGAGCAAGGCGGAGAAGCCCAACGGTAGCGGCGGCGGAGGTAGCTCGAAGAGTAAAGCTAGGAGCGGCGCGGCTAAGCCTGCAGGAGGCGGAGGAGGAGAGAAGAAAGAGAAGAAGAAGCCCCTCAGCATTGCGATTTCTCTCACTAAACAGGAGATTGAGGAGGACATATTCGCCCTCACCGGAGCAAAGCCGTCGCGCCGCCCCAAGAAACGGCCGAAGAATGTGCAGAAACAATTGGACGTAAGCACATTCTTTCTTTTCTTTTTTTTAATATTATTTATTTCTTTAATACTTAATTATTAATTAATTCAATTTTTGCTGCAGTCTGTGTTTCCTGGGCTGTATCTGGTGTCCATAACTCCAGAATCGTACAAGGTTTCCGAAAATTCTCTCAAGGTATGTTTGTATATATTTTAATTTATTTAATTGATTTAATAGGATTAATTCATTAATTATTTTTTGCTTTGTTTTACTTGATTTGCAGGGGTAAGAGATGGTTGGAGTTTGATCGATGTTTTATTCTGCATGCATAATTTGTGTATTTTCATGTTAAATTGATATCTCAGACTCGGAGTAATGAGATATTCAAGTCTAGTGTCTTGTCTTTTGCTTTTCAATTAAATAAAATTTCAGCTGCACGTTGCTGATGTAATATTTATGGATCTTCGTCTTTAATTAATTAATATTTTTATTTAATTATCTGATTTGTTTGTGACACAATTGCATTAACATGAACCTTGATGTAAGTATATTAAATTGTTCCGGGAAATAAGAGTTTCTAGATATATAGGTTGTATCGAAAAAAAAATTAACTATCGACAAAATGTGTATTGAGTGCGTCACCATGCATGCTTTTTAGATGTTGATGTCATAATATCAAAGCCTCCCAATACTATTAATAACAAATTTATATTCAAAAAATATATAAAATCTATAGAAACTCTAGTCTGCCCATCGTGAGCACACTTAATGTGTCCACCGTTGATGACATGTTGATAATTTTTCCAATTTAAAGTTGAGTTTTTAAAGGTAGGTTTTAGGTTTTTTTTTTTATTTTTTTATTTTTAGGGTTAAAGAGACTCTTTGTTGTGATTTAAAATAATAATGATTTGTTATTTATGATTTTTATAGAAAATGTATTTGGGCATACTTAAAATGCCCACAGTTAACATGATGATGATATGTTTAAGGAAAATTATTATAAATATATATTTTAAAACAATTTCTAAAAAAAACTATACCCTTCTAAAAAATAAATCCTAAATGAAAATATTGTTGACATAGCACTCCCACATAAATGTGTCCACGATGTGTAGGATACATAAATTTTATATAAATCTAACTAAAAATTATTTTATTAATGATATACAATAATACAAAGATATTATTGTAGTGGGCCTGCTTTCATAAATGGTATACACATACATTTGGAAGATTAATCAAAATAGAATTATGTGTACATAATTAGGGGACAGAGGGAATATAACCTATTGATATAAATATTTACAATAAATTCATAAAATATGAAGAGAAGGGAGCTTGAAAGCAACTTAAAAAAAATTGTACCCACGAAATTTAAGCATTCAACATGGATTCAAGTTTTAATTAGTTCTGCAAAATTGAAAATATAGTTTTATTTTATACAAATAATTTTCAATAGTCTTTCTTGTGATTTAGAAAATAATGATTTTTCTCATTGACAAATTTTATAGAAAATGTATTTGGGCTATAGAGAAATGCTCTCTCCCCCCCCCCCCAAAAAAAAAATACTAAAAAAAATCTAATAAAAAAGAATAATCCTAAATGAAGATTATTAACATGACATTGCCATATTAATAAGCCCATGATGGATATAGTCATTAAATTTTATATAAACTTTACTATAATTTCGGAATTAGTACTAATAATTCACTTTCCATTTTATAATAAAATAATTACTATATGAATTTTATAATATTGTTTTTCAATAAAATAATAATATTATATATTTTAAATTCAAATAGAAGTGTAACCAATTATTCATGAATAAGTTTTACACGGATATAAATAATTGTTCCACGTTAATATTATCAAATAAAATTGAAGCATGCTCTTATAATTAATAATTTAATGATCTCAAACATGATATACACCACCTTTGAAACATAATGAGAAGGGTAGAAAATCCAAGATGAATAGGCCGATTGATGATATGAATAAATACAATATAATATATAATATGGAGATGGAGATATAGATATGGTATATTTTGATTAAAATATTGATTAATTAGTCAAAATTATGAGAATTTAGCAAAATAATAAAGAAAAATCATGGTTGATCGACTTTTATTTTGCTATAATATACATACATACATATATATATATATATATAATAGCAAAATAAAGGTCGATCAATCTTGAATTTTTTTTAAATTGATTTCTTTATTCTTTATTTGCAGCAATGACACGTCATCCGTGAACACATTAAATTATGCCCATAGTGGGCATTGTAGAATTATTCATAAAATCTAACTAGCTAGGTGTTAGATCTGGGTTAAGGATCTACAAACAACAAAGAGATTTTCGGGAATAAGAGAGAAAGAAAGCAACATTCTCTCAACCCGAGCTTCAATGGAAGAACTCCAGCTTCAACTCCGTCAAGCTCTCTGCAAAACAGGACCTAGGTGGAGGTTCCCCGGGAAAGGGACTCCGAAGCTCAAGTCAGTACAAGAACGTAAAGGAATTTGAGGTCTTCTCCGGTGGAGAAAACCTCTAGTGAAGAGAAAGAGAGAGAGAGTTGCGGTGAGCAAAGTGTGTGTATGTGTGGAGTGAAAATCTCTTACCTTGGGTGTGAAAAAAATGAGCTATTTATACTCATGAGATAAAGAAGGGTAGAATCGTCTTTTAATGGGGGACACTGTAACCATAGGGCTACATTGGCGTCCTTTTAGCTACAGTAAAAGTGAGGATGCCCACCAATGGCAGGGTGCCACGTAGGGTGGTCCGTGAGCTAACTGGAGTTGCTCAGACTATGAGGCCGTATGTGATGATGATATGACCAAATCCTACGTGGGATCTGGTCGAGAAGTCAGGAGATCTGCTAGAGAGCAAATCTCTCGAACATCTGCATGTTCATCAAAGCCATATCATCAAGGCCAATTGTGGGTTGCCACCTTCTAATTAACTAACCAGAAGGTACAAAGAAGGATCTGTTTCCTAGGACTGATAAGAAGGGATCTGTTTGGAATAGACTTCCAGTTCTGAGAATAAGGCTACAGGGCCTTTAGTAGGGTTTGAGTGAGCTCCCTTGACCTCAATATGTGAAGAAGATCACCATGTGTCACAACATGATTTGCTGTTGGCAAGGAGGTGATATTTTTCCCTAACACTAGGTGTCCATCAAAGTTTAACGAAAATCACTATTTTTTATTATTTTTAAGTCAAATATACAAAAAAAAAGTATTCCGATTGTCCTGCCGAAACAACATTGTTTTTTTTTTATTTTATACCTCACATATATTTAAGATTCCAAACCATTTCGACAGGATGGAGGGAGTACATTATTTGTTTAAAATAATGGTATTGCGACAGTTCATCATGAAAAAAAAATAGCATGAATAATATTAAGAAAATACACTAATGAGAAACAATATTTATTGTTTAGTTTTTTATACTTTGAATGTCAAGTCGCTCGTGTATTCATAATATAGAAAAATATATGAATGAAGAGTTCTCGTAATCATTTAAATTTTGAATGTAAGGTGCCTGTTAAATACTTAATAGAAAAATAGAATAAAGAGGGATATAATTTCTCATATAGTTGTTCGTTATAGATCAAAGTGGGTAACATTTTCAGATAGTTGTATACATTTTGAATTTCATGCTTCTATGTTGTTTGAGTTGTTGTAGTGGGGGACTGACAAAGTTCATAAGTTCGATTCGATTTATGATTTCAATTAACAAATGTTAACTACTCTCAAAAATAAATAAGCAGGGTTAATATTTCTTGAATAATTGTACTCAGTTTGTTATCAAGCAAGCCACTTGTTGTTTAGTATAGTAAAATGATGAGTATATAGGTTAAGGAGGTACAACACTTGTTGCGTAGTTGCACTCATATTTAATGTGAAGTTGTTCATTATTCGTTACACAAAATTGAATATATAGGTAAATGATGACGTATTTTAAATAGTTGTACTTTGTTAACATCAAAATTTTCATCATTCATAGTAATTTAAAAAATATAATAATGATAGTATTTCTGGCATATTAAGGTTTCTAGAGTAGCAATACTCAAGCCCTAAGCCAACTGCCCTATTAACCAAAATACTCAAACCCTAATTAAGCCACAATTAAATAAATTAAGAAACAGAGAGAGTGGATCACCTTGTCTTAGACCGCGCTTCAATTGAAATTCACCAGAAGGACGTCCACTGACAAGAATATTAGCTGCAGCATAAGAGACACACTCATGGATCCACTTCATCCGTTCAAGTTGAAGTTGAAAAGTTCAAGCATATTATCAAAAAGTTCCACTCAATGGAATCGTACGCCTTCGCAAAATCTATTTTGAAGAACATTCTTTCCTTTCTTTGCCTCTTAGCCTCCTCTAAAGCCTCACTAAGAATCATCACACAATCAAGAATATTTTTTTACCAATAAAAGCACATCGATTTTCTAAAATAAGCTTCTCCATAACCTTGCTAAGTTTATCGGCCAAAACTTTAGAAAGAACTTTGTATATGCACCGGATTAAGAAAAATGATTGAAAGTCATTCAACGAGCACACATCTTCTTATTTTGGAATAAGTACGATGAATGAATGATTTATATCGCGAACGAGCTTACCATTTTGGTGGAATTCAGCCAACGTTTTCATAAAATCAGCTTTGATAACATTCCAAAATTCTTTAATAAATTTGAAGAAGCTGTCAGGACTGGGACTTTTAGAGTCATCACAATTCCAAATTGCTTCTTTGACTTCTTGCTCCGAGAACGGTACTGTAAGCATTGCACTATCGTCCTCGCAAAGTTTTCGACTGATAGAATTAGCAGCAAGATTTGGTCTTTTACCCCCGATCCTCTTTAGCTGATTCTGAAAAATGCTCTTTGATACCTGTTTTGATAACAATATATAGGAACCTCCGCCCATTCCCCATTGTGTGTGTGTGTGCGCGCGCGCGCGTACGCGTATGTGTGTGCGCGCACGTGGGCACCACTTACACTTTGACTATTTTATCATAATTTTTTTAATTTTTTATTGATCTTTATTCTAATACCTCAAAAAATATTACTGATAATATCATTACATTTGACAACGAAGCGCAACTCAGTTGGTAAGACGCTTCATTTCCAACCAAGGGGTCGGGGTTCGAGTCACCTCGAATGCGTGTATGTGTGAGTGTGTTGTATTTGCCTGATAAAAAAAAACTATTACATTTATAAATTACTTAAAAATCAAACATTGATTTGTTATTTTATTCATTTGAAATTCAAGGGGAGAAAGAACAGATTATGTTTGAATTTATGTAATTTATAAATGTATTGATGCTATTATTAGTTTTTTGAGGTATTAAAATATAGATCAATGAATAAAAAAAAATCATAATAAAATAATCAAAATATAAGCGGTGCTCACGAAATGTAAATGTGGTTAGTATATTATTCATGTACGTATATGTATATGTTTTTCAGAAACAATCAACCGCTACCTTGGGCACACTTAATGTGTCCATCGCTAATGTGGCAGTGTCATGTCAGCAATTTTTCCAATTAGAGTTTAGTTTTTTTAAGTTAGGGTTTAGTTTCTTATAGTAGAGTTTAAATATTTTTGGTAGAATTTTTATTAATTCTTTATATATATTATTGTTACGTCATCCGTAGATATATTAAATATGCTCACAGAGAGCATTGGACCATTACTCTATGTTTCTTTTTTCGAATCATGAACGTCGAAAAAGCCAAGTTTCCACATTTCAAATTATCAACGAAAATATGCATTTAATCAAAATAACCTACCAAATACTGAAAATTATTTGAGTAATCACAACAAGTATGTTCGCTGTTGTAATTGACCAAATTAAATACAGCATTGACGTAATATAACACAATTATAGAAAAATATCCACACAATGAAGACAACGATATAGAAAAAATGAAATTAATATTATGACAACTTAGCATTTCTAAAGTCATAAAAATAGTTGGTGACAAATACCCTAGAACTTATCTGCAGCACCTAATTGTTATCGTTTCTTTGTATTTTTTCCATTCCTTTCTGTCTTTTACAATTCATTTCCCACGAAATCCGTCACAAAAATCCACAGCATTTATGAATAAAATGTAAAGTAGAAAGTAGTAATTATATGGAGTATAATATTACAGTGACTAAAAATTTCAAAATTTGATTTCCACCAACATCCTATAAATCAAATTTACCATGAATTTTCAATAATTATAATAATCAAAGAAAGAAGCTCATATATAATCTTCAGTCAACTTGATTTATAGATTTCAAACATTATATTTTTGTATAATTCGAATGTGTAATCCCGATTAAAAAAAAATCATATTTTCTCTAAAAAGAACTAGTGGTATCCTTTGTCCCAATTATGATATACCAACAGTGTATCAAAATTGATTTTTATTGATTTTATTCATTTTTTTTTCTTCTATTTCGATATAATATGATTTAAGCTAATATTATTCTAATTAACAATGGTTCATCAATTCAATCAAAGTATATAATTATTTTTTCTTCACTTTTTAACTAAAAAAATTTAAACCAAAAGTAGTGAAAATAAATACTCCGATAATTACTGAACGTAAAAAACCCTATTCAATAAGTGTAAATTTGAATTGAATTAATATTGAGAAATTGAGGTAGAAGAAGAAGAAGAAAAGTAATAGTAATAAGAAAAATCAATTTTAGTGAACGGTAGTAATAGGGATAGAGGATCACATGTGCTAAAAGAGATTTTTTTTTTTTTTAATTTTTAATTTATTTATTTTAAGAGATGGTTTTGTTTTTTACATTTAAACAAGAAGAGAAAATAAATAAAAGGAAATACTGGGCCACGTGTTCTGGCCCATTTGTTGAATTTGCAAGCCCGTTGGGCTTAGACCGGCCCAAAATTATTCTTGTGAATATTATTATTATTATTGTATTTGAAAAAAATAAAAATGGGAGAAAATCAACATAAAATTCTGTAAAGTGTGAAGAGAACCCAAATTCTGTGTTTGTATGTGTTGTAACCGTTCTCTCTTCCACCTCACTTCTCCTCTCCTCGCCCTCTCCCTTTCTGCAAATTTCATGCTCGCTTCTCTTTCCTTTCCCTCTCTACCCTCACTATTCCTCTACGGACTTTCTCTCTCTAGGAATCTTCTCTGTTCGAGCAAGCGGCGGTGCCGTTCACAACGATATACATTGCGTCGTCTCAGTTCGTTGCGGAGATGAAAGTGCTGCGTCGATCACGGCTGAATTAGGGTTTGATTTTTTGGTTGTTTCTGTGCGAATCGTTTTCGAGCAGTTTTTGTGATCAATCAATGGCGTCGTTTATGCCGGCGAAGTCCAAGCCGCTGCACAATTTTGAACTGCCGCCGCTGCTCAAGTGGAGCAAGGACGGCAAATCGGGCGGGGGTCACAAGCGGCGCCGCTCGTTGAAGTCGCCGCCGCCGCAGCGGCCGGGTGCTGCTTCTGGCTCCCCAGTCCGATGCTCTCCGCTGCGTGATTACGCGACGGCGTCGCCGTCTCGGAGTCGGTCTCCGTCGCTGGATTTCCCGGCGCCGCCGTCGCCCGAATATCCTGTTGCCCGGGGAGATTCGGTGAAGCAGGCAGCCGTTTGCGAGGGGATGAAACGCTTGGCGGTCAGCGTCGATTCCGAGACTCTGTCATTACTGAGGTGCTCTCGCGTAGGCGGTTGGTCGTCGGAGTCGGAGGCTTTGAGGAAGGGGAAAGGTACTTTGATTCAACACCATAGAAATCAGATGAAGAAACCTTCATTTTATTCGTCGAATTCAGAAGAGGGGAAACTTGAGAAAAAATCCAAGGCCTCAGAATCTGATACAGCCGGAATCAAAAAAGGCAACCTGTCGATTAAAATTGGGAGCAAGAGCAGCAATCAGGACGAAGAGAATCTCAAGGAAACGCCGATGAATATGGAGATCAATGAGGAACGCCGAGAAATTGACGAGATAGGAAAAGAGGGGAAATCTAATCACAAGTCGGACGAAGACACTAGGCTATGGAACTTGAGGCCGCGAAGCGTCAGAAGCAAGTTCGAGAAGGCGAAATTTGGGGGCGAGATGTCCGGAAAGAACAAAAGCCAGCCGCAATTGAGGAGCGGCGCCAGCAAATCAGGCGGAAAGGAAGGGAAGAGCGGCGGCGGTGGTGAGAAGAAGGAGAAATGTGAGAGGCATGAGGATAAGGAAAAAGGCGAAAAGAAGGAGAAGAAAAAGGTGAGCATATCAATTGCCCTAACAAAAGAGGAGATTGAGGAAGACATTTTCGCCCTAACTGGATCAAAGCCTTCGCGCCGCCCAAAGAAACGACCCAAGAATGTTCAGAAACAGCTCGATGTAAGCAAACATCATTTTCCCCTTGAATTTGATTTCAATTACATTTGCCTTGAAATTTCTTCAGATAATCAACTTCTTGAATTGCAGCTATCATTTCCTGGGCTGTGGCTGGTATCTATAACCCCAGAATCGTATAAAGTATCAGAGAATTCTCTAAAGGTATAGTCTTTTTTATTTACATCACGATCTTGTTTTGTTGCTGCAATCATTTTCTGATCGACGATGATGGCAATATACAGTAGGGATAAATGCAATCAGAGGAAGATGATACATGTGAAGGTTTAGTAAAGCTCAAAGGAGGAATAAGTGCTCTCTTTCTCTCTCTCTCACTCTCATGTTCATCTCATAGCAGTGAGAAAAGTTTAGTGTTGTGTTAGTACAGTTTATGATAATTTATCTGTAGCTGGTGATGTAATTAAGGATGTGAGTCTTTACATGTTTAAAATTCCCATTACTCATTTGGTCTTCTTCTACCTCTTCATCAATCAATTGATTACTTAGAAATTAGTGTGATTTAGCTCATAGATTTGAGCATTTCTTCCTTTAGTTCTTCTTCTCTTTGTTTCTCAGCTGCAATGGTGATCCCATCACTCTTTTGTTTTTTTAGTTTTCATTAAATTCTAACCTTAGCTGCACCCAACCCACTCTTCAACTAACTTTCTACCTTATATTAACTTCTTTTCTTTCTTCTTTGTCTTTGTGTGTATTCATACCTATTACATATATGTGCACATGTGTGTGTGTGTGTGTGTGTTGTGGGTTTGTTTTTCTTGGTAGAGATTCAAGAACTCTATTTAAACCACTCTTATCACTTATAGGGAGATGATTGATTATGGAATTCAAATTATAATAGCCTCCATTATTATTCTTACTTCTCTCAGCATGAATAAAGATTCCGTAGAAATTTGATGATTTAATGGGCCTTCCATGTGGGCCCTAATAAGAATTAAAAATTAAAAATTCGTAATTTAGTTCAATTAAGCCCATAAGTCTACAAGGTGGGCATAAATAAATATAACAAGTTCCAAGCCCACTAATTCTGTAGCACGAATTAGCCCGTTTGAAAGCTAAATTTATGATATTTAATTTTCAAAAATGATATATATAAGACTAATTCAAAATGTCTTGTTTTACTTTTTGGCTTGTTCCATTCAAAATGTCTCAGTGCTTCTAAAACTGTAGAACCGGCCACTTTTCAAGCCTTTTACAATTTCTCTTTAATTAACGTATCCAAAAGAAACAAGAAATTTCGAATGGGACAGAGGGAGCCCTCCTTCTACAAAAATTGTTATAGATTTTATTTTCAGTCCGTCTATAAAATTGCCGCACTTATCTTTTTTGGAAATATCATACATACTGTAGTGGGCAAAATTCGTCAGCCCAAGATATTCAACTTGCCCAACGCGATCAGTTGGACCAAACAAAATAGCCCAATACTCACTCTTGGGCCTAAGGGTGTCCGACCCAAGCGAATTGATTCGTCTACACGCTTGACCGAGTCAAGTAGCCTTCTCCTACTATTAGGGTTGGAGAATGAGTCAACGGAAGAAATCTCTTCCACGAGAATCGGAACAGACGATCAAGATGGTGCAACGGATAAGGACAAACGGTTTGAACCCTAAGGGGTTAAGCTGTCCTATATATACAACTCATCACGTTCATCAGCGGGATCCCATCTCTCACGCATTCAATCACGCTCTCCACTCTTGCTCTTTCACTCTATACCCTCTCAACATGCTCATACTCCCTGAAGCAGAGGTTTCCGATCGTTCGAACTAGCCGGACTAGCAAGAACGACCATCTCCTCCGTCTCAGTCATCTCAGTTGGATCAACCAGATCAATCGGCTTATTCGACTATCTTGCATTATCTTTCTCAACTCTTAATCATTTCAATTCAATTTATTTACCTTTTCGCATCACTCTATTGCCCTACTGACTTGAGTGTCGGAGGCCCTTCACCGGACACCCCCACCGGTGCTCTTGAAGGGCTCTTACGTTTGTTGCTTGTGTTGACAGGTTGCTAGTGCCCAACCCGTTCAATCAATCGAGCCCGTTCAGCCGGACGAGTCGGATCTAACTTGAATTGTAGATTTACCCTCTACAATTTGGCGCCCACCGTGGGGCCCTAGCAATCAAACGAATCAACGCAATCACCAAGTTCATCAAGTTCACCACCATGGTTGATGAAAATAATATGAACGACTCGAATGTCGAGACTAACCTTGCTGCTCAGATGGCTGCCCTAACTGAACAGATGAATTGAGAACGTGAAAGTCAGGAGCGGTTGGAGAATGAGAACGTTGAACTCCTCGCGCGCCTTGAGGCGGCATCATCATCCCAGATCCAAACGGCTCAACCATCTCGATTCAGGGTTCCGGTGAACCCGATGCAGCCTCTGGAAGACTACGTTCAAGTCGAGGATGACGACAGATCTGACGATCTGGATCACACATAGTTGCCTGGTTTGGTAAGAAACCAGGCTTCCCGTCACACTGATACTGATCGAACTCATGTTTCCTTCCTTACAGGTAACTGGGTATCATTGGATCTCGAACCTCCACGAACGACGATGCGTGCGACTAGATCTATTGGAACCGGACATGCTGCCCTGGCTGTTGGGAAAACTGGTACGGGAACTGAGTCTAATGTTCCGGTTCTAGGCATACACACTGGGACTCTTGAGCCAACTCAGACAACACCCGGAGTCGGTGTTAGCTATGCCACCGCCGGAGGAACCACCCAGACACCCCATTTAGGCATTAACTAGCTGATTCCTACTGGAGGAGATACAGTACAACCAGTAGGCAGAGCTGCTCATACTGAACGTGGCCTAGCCCATATTACAGGCCAACTGGATCAACCGAACGCGCATGTTCAGCCGATGACCATCGGTTACTCCCCAAACTTGGATGTGGAATTGGCCCTCAAGCTGGCTGAGATGGAGGCAATGATCCAACGCAATTTGGGAGTGCCAGCACCTATCAAGAAGAGTGTTGCGAGCTGCTATGCTGACTCTCCTTTAGATGAAATCGCGCTGGTGGAGATGCCCAGCAAGTTCAGCTTTCCCAACATGAAGCTATTCGATGGCACAACAGATCCAGACAACCACATTGCTCAGTACCGGCAGAGAATGTTTACTGTAGCTATCCCTCGTTAGATGAGGGAAGCTTGCATGTGTGAGGGGTTCGGTTCTAGTTTGATAGGACCGACCCTCCAGTGGTATACCAATCTTCTTAATAATTCTATATCTTCTTTTGCTTAACTAACATACACTTTTGTGCAGCAATATGCCAGTAGCGGGAAGTTAAAGAAAATATCAGAAGATTTATATGCCATTGTCCAACGACGCGGAGAGTCCCTTCGCGATTACATTGGACGTTTCAATAGGGAGAAGGTGTCCATAACCAATTGCAACACTCAGACAGCCATCACCGCCTTCCGAAAAGGACTACTTCCCGACTCAGACCTCTACAAGGATCTCACCAAGTATCCTTGCAAGACGATGGATGATGTTCTCGCTAAGGCATGGGCACAGATCAAGTGGGAGGAAGACCAATACAACCATCATCGATCCTCCCCACAAAGAAGTTCCAGGGGGGATACCAGAGTAGACAGAAGGACAAGTGACAGACGGTCTGAACCTTATCCAACTTCTCGCAGACAAGAGGGCAGAAGGAGAGATTATGCCCCCTCTTTAGACACTCGACAAGAGAGGCCGAAAGCGCCAGAGTACAACCTGTCCATCTCACCAGTTGAAGCCGTCGCAGTTAAGGGGCTAGGGAATAGAGTTAAGTGGCCTGAAAAGATGAGAACCCCACCGGAGCAAAGGGATAGGTAGAAATGGTGCGAGTTTCATGCTGATCACGGTCATCGGACTGCAGATTGTGTTGCCTTGAAGCTGGAAGTGTCCCAACTTTTGAAATAAGGTCACCTGAACGACCTCCTCACTGACAAGGGAAAACAGACCCTCCAAGCAGCAAGAGACATGCGGGATGATCACCGAGATGTCACCCCTCCGAGACCTCCGCCTCACGAACGGACCGTGAATGTCATCATGGGTGGTTCTGAAGTAAGCGAAGTAAGCCATTCAGCAGCCAAGCGACATACAAGACAGGCTACTCGAAACCAAGCAGAGTTCGGCAATGCGGATAAGAGCTCGATCACATATCCAGCCAAAACAATCAGCTTCAACATTTCTGAATTAACCAGGCTACTCAATCCACACCACGATGCACTTGTCATTTCTTTATTTATTGCAAATTGTTTGACGAAACGCATTCTAATTGACAATGGTAGTTCTACCAATGTCCTATTTCTTAATGCTTTCAGGGAAATAGGGCTAGATGAATCAAAGATAGTCAAGAAGACAACCTTCTTAATCGGCTTTAGCGGAGAACACAAGAGCACGGTGGGGGAGATCGACCTACCCGTATACGCAGAAGGAGTTAATCTTTGCACTCGCTTCTTGGTGGTAGACTCCCCTACTTCTGCTTATAACGTTATCTTAGGGCGTTCTTGGATACATGAGATGGAAGCGGTGCCATCAACCTTCCCATAAAATGCTTAAGTTTCCAACCAAGTGGGGGATAAGGGAAATAAGAGGAGATCAAAAGGATGCATGTGCATGCTACCAAACTACCATGAAGGCCAAACATGCCACCTTATAGCAATTACAGCAACATGGGTCATCTGACCCCCAGGCGAAGCAACCAGTCCATCCTGACGAGCCAGACATGGTGGAACTAGACGAAGTCCCAATCCATCTAGACTGTCCAGACCACACAGTCCGAATTGGAGCTCAACTGACTCCAAACATTAGAGAAGAGCTTATCAAATTTTTAGCTGATCATTATGATTGTTTTGCTTGGTCCCATGCGGACATGACTGGCATTGATTCTAATATTATTGTTCATAGGCTGCAGGTTGATCCGGATCACCCTCCCAAGAAGCAAAAGAGGAGGAAATTCGCTCCCGAAAGGAACAAAGTCATCAATGAGGAGGTCCAAAAGCTCATTGATAGTGGGTTGGTCAGAAAAGTCCATTACCCTGACTGGTTGGCGAATGTGGTGGTCGTGAAAAAGAAGAACGAGAAGTGGCGAGTATGCATAGACTTCATCGACTTGAACAAAGCGTGCCTGAAGGATTCCTTTCTGCTGCCACACATAGATATGTTGGTCGACGCTACTGCCGGACATGAGCTATTGCGCTTCATGGATGCTTATTCGGGGTACAATCAGATCCTAATGTACCCAGAAGATCAGGAGAAGACGGCTTTCATGACCAACATGGGCATCTTCTGTTACAAAGCAATGCCATTCGGATTGAAGAACGCCGGAGCAACCTATCAACGCCTCGTCAACAAGATGTTCACTGGTTTGATTGGAAGGACGATGGAGGTCTACATTGACGACATGCTCGTCAAGTCCCTCAATGCGGAAGACCATATTGATAATCTCAAACAATCTTTTGATATTCTTAGAAAGTACAATATGAAGCTTAACCCTACTAAATGCTCTTTTGGTGTTATTGCAGGGAAATTCCTTGGATATGTGGTGACGCAAAGGGGAATTGAAGCTAATCCAGCTCAAATTGATTCAATCCAAAGGATAGCATCCCCAACTTGCGTAAAAGACGTTCAGAAATTGACGGGCAGAATAGCCGCCCTCAGCCGTTTCATATCAAAATCATCAGAGCGATGCTACCCTTTCTTCAACACTTTGAGAAAATCAAAGACATTCGAGTGGACGGCGGAGTGTGAAGAAGCTTTGCAACAACTCAAGCAGTACCTATCCAACCCTCCGTTGTTGTCCAAGCCGAAATATAATGAAACATTATTTGTGTACATAGCTGTGCGGAAACGGCGGTTAACGTAGTCCTTGTTCGAGAAGATGAGGGAAAATAATCTCCCATATACTACGTGAGCAAGTCCCTACTTGACGCAGAATCTCGGTACAACCAATTGGAGAAACTAGCACTAGCCCTCGTACATGCAGCTCGGAAGCTCTGTCCATACTTTCAGTGTCACCCAATCGTGGTACTCACATCGTTCCCTCTAAAGACGATCCTGCACAAACCAGAACTTTCAGGCAGACTGACTGAGCGGGCGGTGGAGCTCAGCGAATACGACATCACCTACAAGCCTAGGACTTCAATGAAGTCGCAGGTATTAGCCGATTTTATATGAGATTTTACTCCTAACCTACATGTGCAGGCTGAACAGGAACTTTGCTGCTTAACGGAAGGCCAATCAGCCAGCATCTGGAAACTTAGTGTAGACGGCTCAAGCAACATCAAGGGTAGCGGACTAGGCTTAGTCCTCATCTTACCACAGGGGGACACAATCGAACAAGCTATAAGATGCGGGTTTCGAGCTATAAATAATGAGGCAGAATACGAAACCATGATAGCCGGGCTCAACTAAGCCATCGAACTAGGCGTCAAACGCATACATGTTTCCAGTGATTCTCAACTGGTTGTCAACCAAATGCAAGGCAATTACCAAGCTCGAGACAACAAGATGACCGCCTACCTCAACAAGACAAAGGAGCTACAAGCTCAATTAGAAGAATTCATCGTCAATCAGGTCCCAAGGGGAAAAAATAACCATGCGGACGTATTGGCTAACTTGGGATCTGCAATTCAAACAACAGGCTCGAAAATAATACCCACAATCTATTTGCAATGGCCAGCCGTTTGGAAGAACGAGGAAGATCAAGTATGTGACATTTCAGAAGGACCAACCTGGATAACCCCTATACATGACTATTTGGAGAAAGACTTACTTCCAGATGATAAAAGTGAAGCTCGTCGCATCAAGGCTCAATCAGCTCGCTTTTGCATCATACGAGGTAAACTCTATAAGCGTTCATTTTCTGGCCCATACTTAAGATGTGTCAACCCTGCAGAAGCAAAGTACATCCTTGTCGAGCTGCACGAAGGGGAATGCGGAAACCACTCTGGTGGAAAAAGCCTAGCACAAAGGGCTTTGACTAGTGGGTACTATTGGCCAACCATGAAGGTAGATTCGAAAGATCATGTCCGACGCTGCGATAAGTGCTAACGATTCGCTCAAATGTCTCACTTACCACCCGAACCATTGACATCAATCATGTCACCCTGGCCTTTCATGAAATGGGGATGGACATAGTGGGCAAACTACCAACAACACCTGGTCAAAAGGTGTACATGCTAGTTGTCACCGACTATTTCAGCAAGTGGATAGAAGCCGAGGCATTCCACCAAGTTCAGGACAAAAAAGTCAAGGGCTTCATACGGAGAATCGTGATATGCCGATTCGGAGTACCTAAGGAAATTGTCACTGACAATGGATCGCAGTTCATTAGCGCCGACTTTTAAGATTTTTGCAAATTCTAGAACATCAAGCTCAGCTTTTCAACTCTGAGGTATCCGCAAGCTAACGATCAAGCAGAGTTGTCAAACAAAACAATCATGAACACCTTGAAGAAGAGGCTCGAAAAGGCAAAGGGAATGTGGGCGCAAGAGCTACCTGGTGTATTGTGGTCGTACCGCACTACCGCCAGGACGTCAACTGGGGAAACTCCTTTCTCTCTAGCCTATGGAATGGAAGCAGTCATCCCTACCGAGAGTGAAATACCTACCGGCAAGATTCGAGCTCACAACGGATCAACAAAACTGGGAAGGAATGTCTCATGAGCTAGACACACTAGATAAAAAAAAGGGATAAAGCAAGGATAAGATTGGCTTCATACCAGCAGAACATAGCCAAGCATTACAACAAGCACATACGAACCAGAACATTCAAGGTAGGCGATCAGGTGCTGCGACGAGTCTTCCAAAACACAAAGGAAACTGGAGCAGGAAAACTCGCCCCAACTTGGGAAGGTCCTTACCTAATCACCAAGGTGATCGGGCACGGAGCGTACAAGCTCCAAGCGAAGGATGGGCGTGACATAGCTAACAGATGGAACGCCATCCACCTCAGGCAGTATTATTCCTAACTTAAACTTCTATTTTAATATTTTATTTTACCTTTCGAGGCCTACGACTTCTCTCTACGTTAGTTTTGACCTTACATGCAGGACATAACTATATCTAGGCTTGATCCCCGAAAGGGGTATGTAGGCAGCTCTACGGAGTTCAACCTCTCCTTCTCCTCAAATAATATCTATCTTTGCATCTTTGCCAGAAAAGATGGTCAATCGGAGGATCATTATGCCATAAGGGATAAATCCCCATCAATCAAGTAAGAGAAATTGAACAATCTATAGTCTTACAAGACCTACAATTACTCTAAGTGAAGCCTGATACTTTTGACCTTTCCATGCAGGTCAGAACTACATATGGGCTTGATCCCTTTATCGGGTATGTAGGCAGCTCCAAGGAGCCCAGCCCAACTAAACAAAACCATCTCATTCGCATATGGAACAGGCTTCAAGGAGCCAACCTATTTGAACGGTGCAAGTTAAACCAGCTTCGTCGCATAAGAAAGTAGCTCCAAGGAGCCCCGTATCCAAGTGATGACACATTTATCGCCTCCTTTTCACAAGGAGCCAGCTCCAAGGAGCCCAACATGTTCAGGCCGGGTAACCTAAATTATATCCTTTATACAAGGAAGCAACTCCAAAAAGCCCAACTTGCCCAAGCGGTGTTACCTACTCAACCTGATAAGGACATCATGACATGAAAGACCCAATGGATTCAATGATTTTTCATATATTGTTCATGAAGACAATACTTTCATAGCAGAATAATAGTAAAATTTGATAGAGGTTCTTCGCAATGTTGAAGATATATATAGCTGCCCAATGTAATTTTGTTTAGCTCACAAATAAAAAAGGAAGGCAAAAGATTAGACCTACTCGGTCGAAGGCACGCACTGAACGACTTAATACAAGTGAGACAGGTAAAGCAGTCAAAATAAACAAGTTAATTTTTAAACGGTACGCCCCAGACGATCTAGTCGTCATAATAATATTAGTCCAAGCCGAAATTGTAAGTTCGGACTTGGACTGGAAAAAGAGGGAGTACATCCTACAAGTAAGTAAACATAAGTTGTTCGTACAGGCAAAATACACGGGCACATACACCCGGTCAAATAAAAATAAGTATCATCAAGCGTTGAAGTTAGAATCAAATAAGTCAGGGACAGAGATGAAATCAAGTATCAGCATGCCCGTCATGCCCACTAGCCGGCTGGGTTGAAGGAAGGAGCAATCGATCGTCGGGTCACAACTCGGATTGACGTATGAAGCATCCGGCTGACCATCGGCCTGAGACTCTCTGTTAAGCCTCTCTACCTCCTGCGCATCTGATATGAATGGCTCCACTACCCACGGGCCATCTGGGTGGTGTTGGCGATACAGCTCAGCCATCGCACCTTTAGCCCAGACCTCTGTCTCAGCAGCGATATAATCAACATCATCCTTGAGCGATTGAAATTGCGCTTCAAGAGCATCTTACTTGGCCGCGGTGCGATGAGCCTCATCCTCGTGGGCAGCCTTCAAGTCCTCGACCGTCTTGTCTGCGGCAGCCTTGTACTCTCCGGCCTTCTTGATCTCGGCCCTCCAGTCAGCACCCTCGGCCTGGAGATCTTTTACTTGAGCAACCAACTTCGTGACCTCTTGCCGAATCTTATTGGCCTTCTTCATAACATGTACAATAAGGCAAAGGAAGACATGAATTCAATTACTAAAGTCGTTAAACTCTCTAAGGCTACCAATCAAGAGATTAAAAGGATAAGTACCTGGAAGGACTGAGCAAACATAGAAGTGGCAAGGTTGTTAACGCCCATGTCGTCAAAATGATCAGAGTCATTCAGGAAAATTAGATTTTCGGCCTCAGCAAGATAGGGGCCAAAGTCCGACTGAGCAACAATGGAAGACGGAAACGACAAATTTATGGCGTCCCCAATCAACATAGTTGAATCAACCGGTTCAACACGCCTCTTCTGTCGAGGCGCAGGGATGGATGAAGCAAGGACCTCAGTAGCATCCTCAATCCTCTCAACACGTGAGCTTAGCAGCTGGTTTCTTTCTGCGTTTGCGTACTTTATCCATCGCATTCTCGCCTTGCAGAGGGGGACGATATTTATTCGACATGGGAAAGCCTACAAAAGAGTCCAACATATCAACTGGATCAAGATGTTCAATAATAAAGTATATTTTCAAGGTGAAAGGAAATTACTAATGAAAACTAACTAAATGATCAAGAGAACAAGTACCTTCGGAATCACAAGGGATATCACAAACTTGGTTCCTTAAAGAGCTTCGGCGGAGGTTCCGTCTTGTTAAGATGGCTGCGTACGCGCGTTCCCACGGAGGAAACTTCAACCACTCCGTGATCTTTGCGTCAACGTCAAGAAGAACAACCGAACCAGAACTATCTGTACAACCTGCAAGTAAAGATAGGAGAAGTAAGTACGACATGCATAATATCAAGAATAGCACTCATTTCAACCAAGCATTACAAACACTCACAAGCAGAATCCCACGAATGTGGGATATTAGGATAATCCGAGGTGCCCAAGGCGTCGAAGGGGATGAAGAAGTAGCGACTCTTCCAATCTCTATCACTAATTTTCTTTTCGAAGATCAAACGATTCCCCTTCAACTGGTTTACAAGCATATACCTACCATAGTCGCCTTTGCTCATTTGTAAATGATAAGCGGTTAAAAACTTTGCACATGTGAGTCGTATCCCCTTTATCTCACCAAACCGTTCAGTCGCCATGAGTATACGCCAAGCATTAGGAGTGAGTTGGCTTGGAGATATCCCATGATAATTGCAAACTTCAAGCAAGAATTTGGGAAGGGGCAACCGCGCACCCTCTTTAAAAGGAAGCTTGTACATGGTAGTCCAACCATCTATCTTCCAATCCGCCCTCTCGGGACCGGAAGGTAGAGCCAGACTATAAGACTGTGGAATGTCATATCTACTACGAATGGTGCTTAAATCACGTAACTCTAACATCGTTTTAGGGTTTTCTTCCGTAAGGAACTGATTATGCTCGCCCCCTCTGATCGGCCCATCAAAATCAATAACAAATAGAGGTCTCTCTTCTAACCTACCATCCGGATCACAATAAATCACCCCATAAAGAATAGTATGACTATCATCACCCCCGGGCGACTCAACAACCCCACCAGCTGACCCAGAAGACCCATCATGGTCACTCGCAACATGCGTATTTGCCGAACACCTAACATCAACAATACTATCTAAGTACCAACACACATACAAACAGTGAAGGGCACGAAGACAATCAACTCATCCAACTGGCTCAACCGGATCAAGAAAAGAAAGCACATAATTTGCAAAGAAAGTATCCTATCATGCTAATGGGATCAATCAAACCAAGTAGAATAAGCTAGTATTTCTTATGGAAAGCATTCTACCATGTCAAGCATGTTAACCGGATCATCAACGCCAATCAACTAACATATCAACCTACTATGTGAGGAGAGTGAAGAGAGAGAGAGAATTTACCTCAATGGATAACTCTCGAGGTCGAAGTAATTCTCACTCATTTGCTCTCCCTATCCCTATCAATTCTTCTCTTCCTTCAAGAACTTCTGTCTCTACAAGCTATCAACTTACGATTTCTCTCTAGAAATTACCAAGCTCTCTAAATGCTTCTAAATTTTTACTTGTAAAAGGTGAAGTAAAAGTGAATTTTGATGGGGTGAAAGTAAATTTCAACCACCATTCTTACTTGGATAAAAGGTAAAGATGCATAGTACAAAAGAATGCAAACCTCAAAGAGGAAGAGCACGATCAACTTGGTCAACTGGTTCAGCTCACACAAATGAAAAATGAGGAATGTGAATTATCAACCTGCTCAATTTGCATGACAACCGATTCAAAATAAAAAAAGAGGGAAGGAAGCCAAACCTGCGAATCTGCTTAATCCTCCTAACCGTAGCAATCGGACAATACAAAAAAATGGGGGGGAACAGAGAGGGGGAGGACAAGTTCAACTCGCTCAACCAGCCCAGCTGGAACAAAACGTAAAAAGTGAAAGGGAAGAACGAAAAGGCAACTTCAATTTGCTAAAGTGGGACCCTTACGTGTTGAACATGCTGATTTGGTGATTCCATTGCTCTATTAGTCAACCCTCACCAGTCAACATGTTTAACATGATGAACATGTTGTGCCTGCTAGAAGCAAATAATAGTTACTCTCATGCATGGGCCCACTCATTAAAAATAAAAAAAAATAGAGGAGCTTATGTTAGGAATTAAATTCAATTAATCCATGCTTTAACACCATAACTCTATCATGATAATCCGAGAACAACTGAATCGTAAGGGAAGCACTAACCTGAATTTGCCATCCTTAACTTGAAGATTGAAGACACGGTATTGGCCTTCCAAGAATCCGGTCTCCTCTAATTCTTTCTGTCTTGTGCGTTTCTCTGATGGGGGAGAGAATGCGTAGAGCAAGAGTCGGTTCTTGGGGACTAGACCATTTTAAAATAATAATTTATTTATATTTATTATTTGGCCCCTCATCAAATAATAAATCTTACTTTTGATATATATACATATATATATTATAATAACTTCTACATTAAATATATATTGTCCATAATTATTAGATATAAAATCTAACAATCTCCGACTTGGGCAATATATATTTCCTGATAAACGTAGAACTTAATGAGCTCAAAATATGCTATTATAAAATATGTATATCTTAACAATCTCGTCCATCAACTATACAAGCATAAGACTAAAGAGGCCTTCATCACTATATACATGAATGGACCCATCAATAATCACATATACTGATATAATCAAATGACATAGATCATGGTTATTACGAAAATCAGATATAATATCTATTTTTGACTGGTCCACTATAAACATAAGTAAGGTCACAGAACATAGTAAAAGCACCAAATACTTCATTTCTGATCAGAATAACTTAATACATAAGTGTATGAATTATCCATAAGCAACAAACATACAAACTCCCACTAAACCATGATATCATCTAATGATACAACACCCATACGAGCAACATGCTCATGAAAGACCTTGGGTGGTAAACCTTTAGTAAACGGATCCGCTATCATGGAGTTTGTCCCAATGTGCTCTATAGATATTTGTTTATTCTGCACCTTTTCTTTCACAACTAGGAACTTTATGTCAATATGCTTTGACTTAGAAGAGCTCCTATTGTTGTTGGAATACAGTACTGCCGACTTATTGTCACAATATAACTTGAGTGGTCTTTCTACATTCTCCAAAATACGCAGCCCCGTGATAAAATTCCGCAACCATATTCCGTGGTTTGATGCCTCGTAGCATGCTACAAACTCTGCTTCCATGTTGGAAGAAGTCATAAGTGTTTGTTTAACACTTTTCCATGATATAGCTCCCGCCAATAGAAAAACATAACCTGATGTAGACTTTAAACTATCTTGGCATCCAGCAAAATCAGAGTCAGAATATCCAACGACCTCCAAATGATCTGATTTCCTGTATGTGAGCATATAATCTTTTGTTCTCTGAAGATACCTCATAACCCTTTGGCTGCTATCCAATGGTTCATACCAGGGTTACTTAAATATCTACCTAACATCCCAACAATGTAAGCAATATCCGGACGCGTACATACTTGAGCATACATAAGACTCCCAACAGTTGAAGCATAGGGAATCTTTTGCATTTCCTGAATTTCGAGGTTACTTTTCGGGCATTGCTTAAGACTGAATTTATCTCCTTTAGCGACAGGGGTATCACCTGGTCTACAATCTTGCATGCCAAACCTTTTGAGTACTTTATCGATATAACTCTTTTGAGATAATCCAAGAATACCTCGAGATCGGTTTCGATGTATTTGAATTCCTAAGACAAAAGAGGCGTCACCAAGATCTTTCATCTCGAAATGCTTCGATAGAAATCTCTTAGTTTCGTGCAATAAGCCTATATCATTCGAGGCAAGCAAGATGTCATCCACATATAGAACCAGAAATATAAACTTACTCCCACTGAACTTGTGATACACACAATCATCAACAAGATTCATCTCGAAACCAAATGAGACAATCACCTGATGAAACTTGTGGTACCATTGACGAGAAGCTTGTTTGAGTCCATAGATAGATTTCTTTAATTTGCATACCATATTCTTTGGGTCTCCTAACTCAAAGTTTTCTGGTTGCACCATATATATCGGTTTCTCAATGTCTCCATTGAGAAACGCAGTCTTAACATCCATCTGATGTAACTCAAGATCGAGATGAGCAACAAGTGCCATGATTATTCTAAAAGAGTCTTTCGATGAAACCGGAGAGAAAGTCTCGGAATAATCAACTCCTTCTTTCTGAGTATAACCTTTAGCTACAAGACGTGCCTTATACCTCTCCACATTACCATTTGCATCCCTCTTGGTTTTAAATATCCATTTACAACCAATTGGTTCTGCACCTTCTGGTAAAGGGACAAGTTCCCAAACTTTATTGTCTTGCATTGACTTATACTCATCATGCATAGCATCGATCCACTTTTGAGAGTTATAACTTTTCATGGCCTGACGGAAGTTGATTGGATCATCTTCCATCATTCCATTATCATCTTCATGTTTGTGAAGATATATGAAGTAATCATCTGAAATAGCATTTCTTCTTTCTCTCGTGGATCTCCTTATTGGCACTTCATTTTGAGGTTGTTGAATTTGTTCTTCAAGAATGGGAGAGTTAACGTTTTCTTGTTGAAGTTCTTGATTCACTTCTTGATCAATGACAGGTGACAAAACTTGAACATCGTCAAAAGCGATAGTAGGAATTGAAGTTGAATCCAATTCTTCCTCAAAAGAAATGTCCCTTACTTGATTTCTCCCCCCAAACTCAACATCCTCAAAAAATGTTGCAGTTCCCGTCTCAAAAATATTCAGAGTTGTGGGATCATAAAACTTATAGCCCTTCGATCGCTCAGGGTAACCAATAAAGTAGCTGCTCACGGTTTTGGGTTCCAATTTCTTTTCATTAGGCCTATAAGGCCTTGCCTCAGCTGGACATCCCCAAATATGAAAGTGCTTAAGACTAGGCTTTTGACCAGTCCAAAGCTCATAAGGTGTTTTTGCTGCTGCTTTAGTTGGTACTCTATTTAGAATGTAAGCTGTTGTCTTTAATGTTTCTCCCCAGAGAGACTCGGGTAAGGTAGAATGAGCAATCATACTTCTTACCATATCCTTAAGAGTCTTGTTTCGCCTTTCAGCTACACCATTCATGCTAGGTGAACCCGGCATGGTGTACTGTGGGACAATACCACATTCCTCTAGGAATTTAGCAAATGGTCCCGGACGTTGTTCACCTGAACCGTCATATCTTCCGTAGTATTCACCACCACGGTCAGATCTGACTTTCTTAATGCTTTTGCTGAGTTGATTCTCAACTTCAGCTTTAAAGCCTTTGAACACGTCCAAAGACTGAGATTTCTCATGAATGAGATATAGGTACCCATAACGTGAATAGTCATCTATGAATGTAATGAAATATTGTTGACCATTCCAAGATGCCGTAGGAAATGGCCCACAAATATCAGTATGAATCAATTCCAAGACGTCTGAAGACCTGTTGGCACCTAATCTCTTAGGTTTGGTCTGTTTTCCCTTGATACAGTCAACGCAAACATCAAAGTCTGCGAAGTCAAGAGAATCTAGAATGCCATCAGACACAAGGCGCTCAACTCTACCTTTTGAGATATGACCTAAGCGCTTATGCCATAATGATGCCGAATTTTCCTTATCTAATTTTCGCTTAGTACCTCGTGATTCCACGTGCAAGGTTTCATTATAGGATGCAAGTGTTTCAAGCAAATAAAGGTTGTCAAAAGCATTAAGGTAACCAGTTCCAACAACATTTGAATTCAAAGACAAAGTAAACTGATTGTTTCCAAATGAACAACAATATCCGAATTTGTCCAACAAACAAACAGAAATTAAATTCCGTCTAAATGACGGTACAACATAAGTGTCTTTTAAATCCAAATAGAAACCAGTTCCTAATAACAACCTAAAATGCCCAATCGCTTCCACTTCTACCGATTTTCCATCGCCCACAAAGATGTATCTTTCACCATCACTTGGCTTTCGGTAACTCAGGCAACCCTGCATAGAAACACTTATGTGAGTAGTAGCACCAGAATCTATCCACCAAGTGTTTCCAAGTACTGAAGTTAAATTAACCTCAGAACAGACCAAAGCAAGAATTGTACCTTTCTTTGCACGCCATGCGTGATATTTGGCACAATGTTTCTTCATGTGGTTGGGCTTTTTACAAAAGAAACAACCTTGTTCCTTATGTTGTTTCTTTTGTGCCGGACCCTTAGCAGCTTCATTCTCTTGAACCCTTTTCTTGCCCTTATTCTTCGAAGTAGTAGCCAAATGAGCACTTTCTGTTCTCTCATGCTTCAACCTTTCTTCCTCTTGAACACAATGAGAAATAAGCTCATTAAGAGTCCATTTCTCCTTTTGACAGTTATAACTAATTTTAAATTGGTTAAACTGTGGAGGAAGCGAAACCAAAACCATAAGAACGAGCAAATCCTCAGAAAGTTCGATCTTAAGTGCCTTAAGTTTCGAAGCAATATGGAACATCTCCATAATGTACTCCCTTACGTTTCCTTCACCCTTATACCTCATTGACATCAAAGAAGACAGAAGTGATGTCATTTCAATTTTATCGTTTTTCGCAAAACGTTTCTCAAGTTCGTCAAGGAAACCTTTGGCTGTAGTAATCTCCTCAGAATCAGGACCACTAAAGGCACCCGGAATGCTGTGCTTCATGATCATTAGACTCATGCGATTAGAACGATCCCACCTCTCAAAATCCCTTTTAGCATCAGGGGTGCTTTCCGCAATGAGAGGTGCAGGTTGTTCTACCCTAAATGCAAGGTCTAGATCCATACAGCCCAGCACAATCATTATGTGCCTTTTCCATTCCTCAAAATTCATCCCATTAAGCATGGGAACATTATTGATGTTAGAAGATATTGTGGCAGCGGAAGATGAACTTGCTGAAGTAGAACAAAAGAAATGGAAATAAAAACTCACATCAATATGTATAATTAAATAATAGATCCAAAATTATGGCTAAACCCATCTCAAGATACCAAGCACAACATTAATATCAAATCTTTGGATAGTAATATTAACTGCAAGCGGTACTCTTGTTGTAGTAATTAAATATTGACAATAAGTTATGTCAAACAATAGATCAATCTTTGGATTAATGTATTGTTCACATAGAATGATTTATAATCGTCACATATTTATCACCACAAATGTGTATATAACTCTGCCAGATATTACTTAACCTTTGGGTCAATTAATAAACGCATGAGTTACAAACACATAGCCATCTTTATGATTTAAACAAACTAATCTACACAAAAGAGGTCACTTTGGCGACATTTTGTTTCAATTAATTTATCTAAATAACACATTTCAAAGCATACAACACGTTGGGAGAAGATCCTTCAGACGTAAATTAAAATCTATCCCTAAAGGGAGAAGATCCTTAAGAAATTAATTCCGTCTATCTCAACATATGCTTTCCAAAATAAATGAGAGAAAATAATACAACTTCACGTCTGAATTCAGAAGTACAAAAGGGATCACACATATCACAAAAACATGATTATCAATATACCTTATATACTCTGATTCTACATAATCTGAAAAAACACCGAATTCAGAATTTCTTTTCTCGATGTGCGCGCCGAATGATCAATCAAACAAAATAAATTGAAAGAACCCACAATAGTATTGTCGACATGTAATTCATAAAATATGATTTTGAAGCCACAAATCACAATATATCAATATGAATCCATCATCAACAATAATAGGAATTGGGAAGCGTGTACATATTCAATCCAATTTTGTTGAATCAAAAAAACACAATATTAAAATATGACACCTAATCATATTATGTAATTTCACATAACCACGGCACGCATACTGTAACAGCAAAATTCACCATCGCTCAACAATTTCGATCGACGCTGAAGGCATATAACTTTTCAATTTTGATTTTCATGAAATTGACCGAAACTAAACCAAACATTGCGATATAACAAATATATCAACAATTCTCAGAGAATCATGTATAGAGTGGCTCTGATACCACTTGTTAGGAATTAAATTCAATTAATCCATGCTTTAACACCATAACTCTATCATGATAATCCGAGAACAACTGAATCGTAAGGGAAGCACTAACCTGAATTTGCCATCCTTAACTTGAAGATTGAAGACACGGTATTGGCCTTCCAAGAATCCGGTCTCCTCTAATTCTTTCTGTCTTGTGCGTTTCTCTGATGGGGGAGAGAATGCGTAGAGCAAGAGTCGGTTCTTGGGGACCAGACCATTTTAAAATAATAATTTATTTATATTTATTATTTGGCCCCTCATCAAATAATAAATCTTACTTTTGATATATATACATATATATATTATAATAACTTCTACATTAAATATATATTGTCCATAATTATTAGATATAAAATCTAACAGCTTGATCCATGTCAATCGAAGAGAAGCAAAATCTGTTGTTATATCTCTACCTCCAAATTCCTAAACAGATAACTTTCGATTCGGTTAAGTAGGTCAAGGAACGGCGTGAGTTCGCACCGAATCGAGATTCCCTTCACTATGATCGGCAGATCTGAAATCACCCATGTTTTCTTAGAAAAGAAAATTAATATATATATATATGGTTGAAGCTATGTTTGAGACATCACATCTCGTCCAATATCAAGTAGGTAATGCTTAAATTACTTTTAGTTTTATATATATGCATGAATTAATACACGCACACATTTATATATATTAACCTCTTTAAACGATGAGCATGCAAGCTTGTTGGTTAATTTGGAAACCGTGAAATACGAGTCACGCCGGTCAATATAACCGATTTGTTCAATATACTCTCTAGTCAAAATATTTTAATTAGAGAATGGGGACAAACTGTAGTGGGCAAAATTCGTCAGCCCAAGATATTCAACTGGCCCAACGCGATCAGTTGGACCAAACAAAATAGCCCAATACTCACTCTTGGGCCCAAGGGTGTCCGACCCAAGCGAATTGATTCGTCTACACGCTTGACCGAGTCAAGCAGCCTTCTCCTGCTATTAGGGTTGGAGAATGAGTCAACAGAAGAAATCTCTTCCACGAGAATCGGAACAGACGATCAAGGTGGTGCAACGGATAAGGACGAACGGTTTGAACCCTAAGGGGTTAAGCCGTCCTATATATACAACTTATCACGTTCATCAGCAGGATCCATCTCTCACGCATTCAATCACGCTCTCCACTCTTGCTCTCTCGCTCTCTACCCTCTCAACACGCTCATACTCCCTGAAGCAGAGCTTTCCGATTGTTCGAACTAACCGGACTAGCAAGAACGACCATCTCCTCTGTCTCAGTCATCTCAGTCGGATCAACCAGATCAATCGGCTTATTTGACTATCTTGCATTATCTTTCTCAACTCTTAATCATTTCAATTCAATTTATTTACCTTTTCGCATCACTCTATTGCCCTACTGACTTGAGCGTCGGAGGCCCTTCACCGGACACCCCCACCGGTGCTCTTGAAGGGCTCTTATGTTTGTTGCTTGTGTTGACAGGTTGCTAGTGCCCAACCCGTTCAATCAATCCAGCCCGTTCAGCCGGACAAGTCGGATCTAACTTGAATTGTAGATTTGCCCTCTACACATACTACTTTTAATTTTTAATTTTCCCTAATTCCTTTATTTACATAAAAACCACACATGACCCACAATTTTTTAAGTTCCAACTCGTAATTTTGAGCACCGTAACCACCGTTATACTCCCTCCGTCCACCTAAATTGTCCCTAAAGGAAACGGCCCAAATACCAATGCTGAAATAGATAAAGAGATTTTAAAGGCCCTTATTTTATGTATACATCTTACTATATTAGATAATGAGACATTTATATGGGATTGTCCCAATAACAAAAGATGGACAATTAGAATGGGACAAAAGGAATATCTCTTTATTTAAAATAAAAATAAAAATAAAAATAAAAATAGACATGTGGGTCCCTTTCTTTACCAAACAACATTCATCCAAAACAATTTTTATAAACCCATGCCAGAATTATATGCTTCAATTTTTGTGGATGGAGGGCGTAATCTATACAATATACATAAAAGAAGGATTGTTGAAAAAAATTACAACAATGTCATTTTTCCTCCTAAAGTAATCATGAATTGTCCAGTGGTTTATGAAGATGATTTACTTTAAAAAGATGTGAATTGTTTAATGGATTTGATAATAAATGTATTCTAAATTATAAATATTATTTCATTGTTTGGTAATATATCTATTTTACCATTAAATTATTCTATTAATTTTCTTATTTTGCTATATCTGTATGTTAGTATTTTTTTTATTTTCAATCGTATTTTTTATTGTAAAATTTTGTTATGACAATACAAAATTTAGTTACATTGTCACAAATAAAATTAATTATTATTTGAATTTGGTGAAATAATAATGAGTTAGATTTAAAGCTATTGGTCGATAAATTTACTATAATCATGACTTATTGCTTAATTTCTTGATGTATTTTTTTTTTTAAGAAATGTATTAAATTACTAAAAGAATATAGTAGTAATTACTAATTATTTAGATAACTATTACGAATTTAAATAAAATACCAAAAAAATATTAGTTTAAATATCTTATTTTCAATAGTAGTTTTACTATAATAGCCTATAGGGGGCTTATGTTTCTATCGCATAAAAATTTAAAATTATATTTACTTATATTCTATTAAAATTATTTTAAGTTTCTAAAATTATGAAAATTAAAATTTTATTTCATTTATATCTTTCGTGCAACGCACAAGCGCAATGCTAATAAGTATCAAAAAGACAAAAACAACGACAAGAAATTCTAACAACATGGAAAAGAATATTGATGCAAATACAAACTAAGGGCTCGTTTGGTGGCCTATATAAAGCCTCTATTATAATAGCAGGGCTTAGAGTATTGTTTGATAGGCCATTTTATTTAAACAGCATGCCCGTTTTTAAACAAGGGCCCGTTGGTAAACCATTGTTTTCTCACTTATCTTAATATCTCCTTACCCCTCATATAAATAGTAGGGATTTGTACAATGACTGCTTTTGCCTCTTCTACCCCAACCTCCTTTTCTTTTCCTTGTCGATATTTTCTTCTCCCAATCTCTCCCGGCAGCCACCAACATCACGGCACCACCGCCGCCATGAATTTGTTGCCGCCGATTTCGTCATCAACTCGTCGAAGCCTTCTACCTCATCCAGCTCGGCCTCACCTCTCCGATGCCGATGGAGACCTGCCGGAGCGTGACCGCCAACGCTGCTTCTGGGAGTTCAATTTCATGTCTTCACCGACTTCGACTCCGATTCCAACCTCCACAACTCGAAATCGCTCTCCCTCCTCAAGCGCCGATTTCAGATATTCTCTCTCTGGAAAAGCCGGCTAAGCACGCTACCAGCACCGTCAACACATTCTTTCCGACTTTTTGGTGGCGACGTTGAGATCGCTGCTGGTTGTTGTGTGAAGAAGTTTTTTGATTTTGGAAATTTGAAGTGCAATTAGTTTATTAGTTAATTCTTTTGGATTGGACTATTGGAGTTTACTATTTTCATCTAATTGAGATTGGCTGTGATGATCTTTGCCCATTCTTTGGGTATTGGGTTTACCCTGTTCTCCGGATTTGGATGAATTAATCGTGCATAAAAAAGAGATTATATACAGTATTTATCTAAATATGAATTAGTTATATTTTATATATTTAATATTAGACCAAAAAAAATTCACTTATTTTTTGTTGAAATTTTGTTATAGACATATATGTAATTTGGCCAAAAAAAGCAAGAAGGTTATTTTAGGAATTATATGAGTTAGTATAGAGTTTAATATATGTTACCAAACACCAACTTTAATTATACATAATTTTTAATAAAGCTATCAAACAATTGTATATATTAGTTATATGAGTTTAGTCTCTACTATTAATGTTGGTATTATTAATATAGAATTACTAGTAAGGTTACCAAACATGCACTAAATGCTCATCCGACGGTCTCATTTATTTGGGTTTACGAACGATCTCAATATTCAAATAAAAAAAAGAAGAAGATTCTCTTCGAATCTTATCAACTCCTTCTAAATCAAGATACAAGAAGAAAAAGAAAAACACAAAATAAAGTCCTTCATCCCTTAATTAATTTGCGTTGGCTTCGAGGCACATAGTTCTTAAGCCAGATAGGCTTATTATTCACCCATATTTTCACCACCTTTTTATTCATCATTATCATCCCTGGCATAATATTTGTTGTAAATTTAACTATTCCAAATTCTGGATCTTTTTTTCTTCCTTCCTCCACATACACATCCTCCACACATTCCCCAAGCTCTCTACCACAACCAAAATTAATTCAAAATTAAATTAAACACCAATTAATTAAAAACAATCCACATGGCAAATCTTAGATTTTTCTGTTTTGTTTGTTTAAAAAAAATTAGTAAGAAATTAATCAATAAATTTACCTATTAAAATGTTGGGAGATCTCTTTCTTGGTTAGAGGTGAACCAGTAGAGAAAGTCATGAACAAACATCTCTCCTCATCTTTACGTCTCCCTTTTTTCACTGCATGAACTCGTGGGGTTTCCTCCACCGCCACCGTGAACGGCTGAGCATTTGCGCTGAGCTTTCTCGTCGCGGTGGCGGCCACGGCGGTTGGCATCACGAATGGTTGAGCATTTGGGTTTAGTTTGCTCATGGTGATGTGTGTGTGTGTGTGTGTTTAATGTTGTGATGAGTGAAAGAAAGTGTGGTTGCTTGGAACTTATTTATAGAAAAAAAATTTATGCAGGATTCGTGCACCTGCAATTGGAAGTATGTGTGAGGCATTCAATTTTCAAAATTAAAAAAAAAAAAAAAAAAAAAAAAATTGTTTATTTTTTCTTTATGTTTAATGCAAAGTCGATATAATTAGAGGGGGGTTTATATTGATTCTTAAAATGTTGAGATTTTTTTTTTTTGGTTCAGGTTCTTTTATATACTTGATGACTTCTAAAATCAATTGATGGAAATGTAATAATTGTAGATTTTGTGCTTAATATACTGTGCATTTAATTTAGTGAATGTTATGGAAACGCTATATAAGAAATTTGCGTAGCTATTTATGTAATTTGGTGATGGCAACATATATATCTTAATTAATTTGGTCTAAGTTTTTTTTTTTTTTTTTTTCCCTGAGGCAAAAAAGTGTGATAGATGAGAGCTTTGAGTCTGTGATGATAAAGTTGGTGCAGGGCAAAAGGTTTTGTCATTGAAAATTTTAAAAATAGCTATGAAAATCACAACTACAAGTAATCGCCATTCTTTATTTTTACTTATGACAGTATAAATTATACATATACACATATATATATATATAATTCACTTGAGCTTATGCAATTTTCTTTTTTTCTTTTTAAAATATGGAAAGAAAAAAGAGATCAAAAAGATCAATTGAACAATCATGGTGACACGTACGCAACGGTATCTCGGTCCCCGTGCAAAATTTGTACGGAACACTAGTGCAATTAATTGTGCCACGTAATGGTATTTTGTTCCCCGTACAAGATTAATTTGTACTGAACATTAATGTAATTGTGCCACGTAACATTAGTGTAATCATGCCACTTAACTAAATTTTCTTCCTCATACAAGATTTGTACGGAACATTAGTGTAATTGTTCCATATAACGGTATTTTATTCCTCATAAAAGATTTGTACGGAATATTAGTGCAATTGTACCAGTTGTTCACATGGTACCGCCACATCAATAATCAACATAGTAATCCGTAGTATGGTAGATTTATATATCAATTTTATAGACGTTCCTGAAATATCCATGCAACCCTACATTTTTTTTACTGCAAACAATAATTGAATTGAAAATAAGTAAATTCATATTTTCTTAATTTTCAAACAATTTATTTAAATGTTTGACAACACAAATTATGTAGACAAATAGAAATCGATTGTCGTATCATTTGAGGGATACTTTTATCTGTTCTCAGTTACTGAAAAAAGATATATATATATATATTAGATCATATGAAAACTAATTATTTCGTGAAACCTGCAACCCATCATAAAATGTTGCATTTTATGCATAAAATGATGCATTTCGTGCATAAAATGTTGCATAATAAAATATATTATTTTATATTATTTTTATGCATATAATGCATCATCATGAGAATTTGCATAATAAAATATATTATTTTATTTTATTTTATATTATTTTTATGCATATAATGCATCATCATGAGAATGCAACATTTTATGATAAAAATGCAACACTTTTGTGCATAAAATGTAATATTTTATGATGGGTTGCAGGTTTCACATAATAATTAGTTTTTACCATAACATATCCATATATATATATATATATATATATATATAATTTAGAGATAATATACCTTTTTGCTCACTTTCATATTATAAAATTAATTTTTGCTTTGGAATATAATTTAATCAAATTTTACCCATATTTTGGTTTGGAGGACAAAAATGTCCCTCCTTCCCCCTTAGGGTTGGTAGTAGTTTAGCCCAGCCCATCCCAGCCCGACCCGGCCCGTCGGCCCGACCTGCCCGGTAAACAGTACTAACTGAACATATACGTACTGCGTAATCAATTACAATTTGATATTATCCATTTACCACTTACCGGTAAACAGTACTCGTAGAATATAAAACGTATTGCGTACTTACAGGGTAAACAGTACTAAATGATAAAAAAACGTACGGTGTACTTGCACATTTCAGGAGGAAAAAAAATGGAAATTTTTTTGGGCCGGGCTGGGCTGATCGGGTCGGTCGGGGTTAGGTTTCCAGGTCAGGTCGGGCTGTCGGGTCGGGGCGGGCTGGGGCTGGGGCTGGGGCTGGGCCTAGGCTGGGTTGGGTTAGGTTGGGTTGGGAGAGAGGAAGGGAAGAGAGTGAGGCAAGGGTATTATTATCCACCCCATCAAAATATAGATAAAATTTGTATTTTTTATATTTCAAGGCAATATTTGATTTTATAATATATTTTTGGATATTTTATTTTTTGCCTCATAAATTTAATATTTATACACTAGTATTATTACCCTTTTGTCGTATACATATATACAGCTTTCCCTTATCTCTAAAGTTTTGACTTTTGTATAGTTTAAAATTATGTTGCAATAAAGATGCAACATTTTTTTTTCCTTTTTCCATATAAAATACTCCCTCGGTTTCCAAATGGAGATAAGCTGGATTTGGGATCATCTCTCCCCAATTCTGTGTCCCAACTATGTTCTAAATCATAAATTTTATTAGTTTTTTTTCAATAAATTTATTTTATAATAATTTATTTTAAGTTTATGATTATTTTCAAAGGTTCACCCATCCAATTAGGATTTATAATTATTTTTTAATATTTAATTTATTAGTTATATTGAGGTTGATAAATTAAAAATTAGGATATATAATTGAGTCAAAAAATAAAATGCCCCTTAGAGATAAAAAAGATAAAATTTAACACAAACTTAACAAAACACAAAATTTACCCAGATTATATGTGACTATACCAAACTACCCTAATTTTCCCTCCACATGGACTCTCCTCTCTCCTCTCTCCTCTCTCCTCTCTCCTCTCTCCTCTTTTATTTCTCGTCCTTTAATAACATCTTCTCTCTCCTCATTCATTCCATCTCTTCTCTTTATTCCCTCTCCTCTCTCTCTTCTTCCTCAATTTTCGCAACATCATTCTCTCTCTTTTCTTTCTTGTTTTTTTTTTCTTTTCATTTTTTTTTTCTGTTTTCCCTTCTCTTATTTTTTTCCCTTTTTTTTTTCGAACTTTCCTTCTCTCTTCTTATTTTTCTTTTCCTTTTTTCGTTTTTTTCCCAGTTAATTTTCCTGTTCAGGTTTTCTTTTTTGTTTTATTTATTTATTTATTATTATTTTTTTACTGAAATGAGCTACAAAATTATTTTTAATTATGTTTAAAATACAGTCTTCATTAAATAATTTTTCTCTATGATTGAAAGTTAATTTTAGCCCCTTATAAGTAAAATATAGTCTCTCCTTCCTACCGAAATGACTTGGTTTCTTGAATATATGTGAAGTATAAAATAAAAAAATAATACTATTTCAGCGGGATATAGGGAGTATAATTTTAGCTTTTTATAAGTAAAAAAATATTCATTCCATCTCATTTAAGACGACGCGCATCTTTTCGGCATGAAAATTAAGGAGAACTTGTTAAAAGGTAGCATGTATATGCGATTAGCATTATTTTAATTAATGAATAATAATTTTATTAACTAAATTATTTTAATTAGTTGTTATTTGGGGCTCTAATTAAGTATAATAAGAGCTCAATTAGTGAGATTAAATTTTAAATTCTTTCTATACAAGGAAACATATCGTCTTGAATGAGACAATCCAAAAAGAAATGTGTGTCGTCTTAAATGGGATAGAAGGAGCATAATTTTAGCCGGATGAACTCTAGATCATGGTCGTGTCGATCACATACGATTAGAACACACGGTCATGTGCTACGACCATGACCATCACGACTTAGGGTTTATCCGGCTAAAATTATATACTCTTAATATGTATTTTTGCCCATTTTGAAGATACATCTTCAAAATATACCCATTTTGAAGATGTATCTTCAAAAAATGCCCACTTTTATTATAATAATATTAAAAATGGGCCCTACCTTTACCACTTACATCAATAAATTTGTCATTTTGTGCCTTAATTTTTATTTTTAAAATTTTTCATATGTATATTTTTTTTATTAAATATTTTCATATGTATATATATTTTTTCTTTATATTTTATGAACTAAATAATATTGTTCAGTACCAAATAATTATGTTCGAAAAAGTAATTCAACGTACAGTATGAAATAATTCAAAACTTTTCATTAAATAAAAAAAAAATAGATAAAAACGCAACGAGTGTTTTTGATGAAACATCGAGCGCTTTTCAAAAATTACGGGCACTTTTCATGAAATTAAAAAAAAATGAAAAATCACATTATGGAGCGCTTTTCAAACACCGTTGAGCGCTTTTCAGAAAGCATGGGGCGCTTTTCACAAATTATCAAGCGTTTTTCATTGATTTGTAAAATCTTCAAAAAAAAATAAAAATTGAGAAAAGTCAAAAACTCCCGGGAGTTTTTCCTCATGGAGAGTTATTGATATTCATGGAGAGATATTGAGGCTCATGGAGAGATATTGGTGAAGTGAGGCCCATTTTTATTGTATTTTAATAAAACGGACATTTTTTGAACATGTAATTTCAAAATGGGTATATTTTAAACCTACATTTCAAAAATGGGTATTTATAGATTTGGCCCTATTATATACTCCCTCCAATTCTGCACACAATGTATGCTTGCTCCCACACCAGTGTTAATAAATAATAGTTGAGTGTGATGTTAGAAGAGAGTGAAATTCACTTAAAGAGATCCACTTTAATAATAAATGTGAGTTAAATGAAGTATTTCTTTATAAATAAATGGAAATAGTTGTGTCAAATCATAAAAAGAGATGGTGAAGTAGTGTGCAAAAATAGAAAGTGTATAGTCTGGAAAATGTCACAAAAACAAAATAGTGATTGTGATGAAAAATTTATTTATAAGAGGTTAAAATTAACCTTTGCTAATTAAGAATGCTTATATTATATTGGGGGATTAACACTATATATAATAATGTAAATATAGATAGGTATTTTTGGGCATGTAAGCTTAGAAATAGTTTTATTAAGGAGTGGGCTTATTAATAATTGTTTCTGTTTCTATAGGCTAGTGGGCCTTTTTATTGTTTGGGGTGCATTTTTTGAGTATTGTTTTGGGAATTTTAGTGTGGGTAGTTTAATCAACCCAATTGAGTATAGTAGTATTAATTTCGATTATTGATTTATTAATTATAATATATATATATATATATATTATTTTCGTTTTCTTAGAACCAGATGAGCTTTATTACTAGGAAGAAAATGAAAAAAATCAGCAATAATTAAAAAATTTCAATAACAAAAATTGAGTGATTTTAAAAATATTTTGGACAATGGTTTATTTTAATAATAACATGCTTATGACATTTGAATCCAATAATATGTACAAGCACGAGGACAATTACTTCTAATACTCTTGAATAATTAAATTTAGATGGAAGCATCCATAACAAGCTTATATATAGTCACTACATTATTTATTTATTTTTTATCAGGCAACATAACACACTCACACACACACGTATCTAAGGTAACTCAAACCTCTAACCTCTAAATTAGAAGGAAAACGTCTTATCAACTGAACTGCGTTTTGTCCGCATAATCCCTGCACTATTAATTTGCATAATGGGCGCTACATATAGAGTTGGATACATCCGTACATGGAAATAAAAGATGATTAGTGAAGTTTGTGGGCGGTGGAGGTGGCGTTGAAGGAGTTGCGGCGAGCGGTTGCGAGGATAGTCTTGTCGGCCACTACGAAGTAAGCCATTCCAGCCACTGCATACATATATACATAAATCTATATTAATTGTCGTTTAATTTTTACTACTATATAAACTTGTACGTATATTATACTACTATTAAACTATCTTAAAAGGTAATTCTACTAGTATATATACTCACTCCGTCCTCTATTTTTTTACCCAAAAAATTTCAGCACGTATTTCTACTGAAACTTAGTACAGGTTTTAAAATATAATTATAAAGTATTTTTTTCTTTCACGGGATACTACGAATATCGTACTATCCCTTACAAAAAAAAATATTTTAAAATTATATTTTAAAGCTCGTACTAAATTTCAATAAAAAGGCATGTCAAATAATATAAATGTCAAGAAATGGAGGATGGAAGAAGTATATAGTACTAGCTAGGAAAAACATTCACTGACCAGTGGAGATAATGAGAGCCTGTGCAGCGGGGTTGAGATTGGCTCGTGCCCAAGGCAACGGGAAATTCTATTAGGGGTGTAAGTGCACTACCCCAACCCATTTATTGTAGGCCATGTGACAGTGGGTCCATTTAAATTTTTAAACAAATTCTTCTTAAATTTTAATTATACTCTTCTCTAATTAAGGAACGCGGTTAACTGGAGTCTAACGCCGTAAACCCAGCGACACTCCATCTTCTCCATTCAAATTTCTTCCGCCTTATTCCATGGCTTCACAACCATTATCATCAATTAATTGGAAGGAGAGATTCGTGATGGCTACTCAAAATCGAGCACTGGAAATGTTCAATCTCAAGTTAAACTTGCTTCGTATATTTTGACTTTTTTTGTGCTGGACATATTCAGCACCATTTCTGAATACTTTGACGAATAGTAAAGCTTTAAAAATTTTACCCTTTAAATTATTTGAGAGTTTGTCCGTAATACACTTCCTAGTTCCTACTATGGACAATCTTAGCAAGAGGATGGAGATCGAAATTGATGAGGAAACGTGCAGCTGCTGCAAAACTTGAACCAGAATCGGCCCTTCACTTGTTTATGCAGTGTGGGAGCGTGCAGCAGATTTGGGATAAAATGGTCGAGTGGGCCGGCTTCGGTGGTCGATCGCATAATACTTATTTATTTTTCCAAGTTTACTTGGAGGAGGTAAGGCTGTGAAAAGATTGGAGCCTTTGCATCTGCGTTATTTGGGTTATTTTGAAGTGGCGAAATGCGGTTAAGTTTGACGAAAAAGAGTGGGATTTTCGGCGGATCGAAAAAGAAATAAAGTGTCGGTTTCGGCATTGGTGCGTGGCTAGAAATGAGGTTGCTCCAAATTTAAGTTATGTAGACCGGAATAGATCGAGTTTATGTGGTTTTTGGTCTTCGGATTAATCTACAGTACCTCTAGTACCTCATTTTTTGTTGAATAAGTTCTTACCTTTATGATAAATAAATAAAAAATGCTTATGAGAGTTTGAGACAAAAGCTTGCAATGGAGAAGGGAGGACTTTTTTCTTGCAATGGAAATATGCACATAATAAAGCAACGAGAACATCACCTTTACTCATAAACACAATTACAATTGTCACTCTATTACATAACTATATAAATGAAACATATTTACATGTGCTTGTCATCAATGACATCACACTGATTGATTCATATGTTTGAAATCACTAAGAAATTGTCAAGCGATTGACAATGCAAGTACTTTTGGTAATGAGATGAACAATACATTCAATATCCTCTTGCGAAGTTGTCTTTTATATCTCTATATACTGGTTGATGCATAGACTGCTCGTACAATTTTGTAGCTAATGTTTAATTTCTTTTCGGCATTTTCACAAACAGTTTGCTTGCACATTGTTTTCAAGGACAATTCAACTAAACAATCGTAATGAAATCAAACTATTACGACAATAATATTGGAAAATTAAACAACGAAGACTTGCAATTGAAAAATGAAACAAAGAAAACTTGGAATCGAATATAATTTTTCCATGCGTCATCCCCCTCAATAGAAAAAAAAATATACAGGTTCTTCTCAAGCAAGGTACCTGGTGTGTTGAAGAAAGAGAAGGCGGGGGCGTTAAATGTGAAAAAAAGAAATGGATATGTAGTGAATACTGCGTCTGAAATAAGCGGAAGAAATTTGAATGGAAAAGATGGAGTGTCGCTGGTTTACGGCGTTAGACTCATAACTGCGTTCCTTAATTAGAGAAGAGTAGAATTAAAATTTAAGAATATTTGTTTGAAAAATTAAATGGATCCACTGCCACATGGCCTATAATAAATGGGTTTGGGTAGTGCACTTACACCCCTAATAGAATTTCCCCAAGGCAACATCCTTGCACTTGCCACCTGTACGTAGAAGTAGAGGTGCCCACCGGAACAGGAACCGGAACCGAACCGTCGGTTTTTAACCGGAACCGGGCGGTTCCGGAACCGAACCGGAACCGACGGTTCAGAACCGACCCGAGGAACCGGTAGAACCGACGGTTCGGTTTCGGTTCCGAAAGTTTGGAACCGGGAACCGACGGTTCGGTTCCAGTTCGGAACCGAAAAGAACCGGTTTTTTTTTTTAATTCTAATTTTATTTTATGTTTCAATATTATACTTGTATTTGTATACTTATTTGATGTAACATATGATTACTGATTAGTGTGTTACATTTTTTTATATGGAAATGTTATATTTGTAAAGTTAAATATTTTTATCATTTAATTTATAATTCACAATTTAATAAGCTAAAATAAATAAGACTAATACAAAAAATATCTTTAAATTAATAATAAACAATGTCACATGATGATGAAGAATTAAAGATGACAATTTACATAAAAGATGTCATCTATGGCCATAGGAATTAGGAATTAGGAGACCAAGGCCATCTATGGACTTAGGAATTAGTTCTCAGAGTCAACGGGCCCAACAACTCCATTCTTTCTTCCAAAACAGGGGATCATCCGGACTCGCTCAAAACGATGAATTATCTATATGTTTAAATGAACCGGTTATTGCATCAGAACTAACAAGTGCAGGTCCAAACAATCAAGATCTTTTGCATTGGTGGTCAAGAAGAGCAGCTCAATACCCAATCCTATCCATAATGGCTCGAGAACTCTTTGTTGTTCCTGCCTCGACGGTGTCGGTCGAGCAAGCTTTTAGCAGCGGAGGGTACACTTTAGACGAAAGACGATCAACGATGACCCCGCGGAATCTCGAAGCTCAAGTATTGCTCAAGGACTACACTTTAGCCAAACACCGTGAGCAAGAGAACAAATGGGATCTCAAGTATTTTTTTACATTTTATAATTTGAATTGTCTTACAATTAAAATTAAATCAATAAACAATGAAGTATTGAATCATAATCGAACAAAAAAAAAATTAATTTTTTTTTTAAAAAGTCGGTTCCTATCCGGTTCCGGAACCAGAACCGAATCGGAACCGTCGGTTCCAGGAACCGGAACCGGAACCGTTACTGTTCCGGTTCGGTTTCGGTTCCGGCCATCTTGGAACCGGAACCGTCGGTTCGGTTCCGGTTCCGGAACCGTGGGCACCTCTACGTAGAAGTCATCATTATTATTATTATTATTATTATTAATCATATGTACTAGGAACCAAAAATAATTGTGGAAAGAGATATTAAATTAAAAAAAAAAAAAACAAATTAAATATGAATATACTAACAGTTGGGATTGCAGTAGCAATAGTAGCAGCAACAGCTGCTTTAGCCCCTGCCATTACACCCTCTGCAAAAACCTCCCCATATTAATATACACTACAAGAAAATCTACTTAATAAGGCACTTAAAAGTGTCATCAAGAATAGGTTATTGAGGCATTTTGAATATTAAGGCATTTAATAGAAGTGCCTCATTATGAAGTGTAACAATAGATCAAATGCCATGAGATAGGTTATGTCACCACACATATAAGTGTCCACACAAATTGTATATAAAGGCATTGTAAAGTGCCATGATATGTGTTCTCAAAGTGCACTAGCTAATTCTTTTTTGGCCGAAAAATAAAATATTGCCCAACAAATATTTACAGTTTTTACAAGTTGCACTTTTTTGTATGTAATTATCTGTTAATCATTACGTTTTTAACAATACTAAAATCAGAATTTTATTGGACTACAATGAAATAAAATATAAAAGAGAATTTAAGAATTGGATAGAAGAAAATTCATTAAAAACATATATCATCTTGGAGCCCTTTGATTCAATTAAATACAATAATAACAATTTACATATCATAATCTGCTTTAGCTTCAATAAATAAAATTCAATTCCACATAATTCAACTAAATAAAAGAATGACAAATTACATATATTATTCATCTAACTTCGATTCAATCCAGTAGTATGCTTCAAATCCCAACCGTCGATTGATCACGATCTTGTCAATTAGCTAGGTGTTGACTGCACATGAAAAAAATCTGTAAGAATCTTCAAATTTTGTATAAGTAAAGTATAAGCTTATAAGAATGCCCGGAGCTTGGCAAATAATCATTTCACTAAATATATCTACAATCATAAGATCGATAAAAAATACGAATGAAAAATCCAAACTTTCACCTATTCACTCATCATTTTGAAATTAACTCATTCTCTTCCAAAACATTCTTCCGCACTGATTTTTCTGAATCTGATTTAGCCTTCAAAAGAAAAGAAGAAAAAAATTACAAATATTCTAAATATGCAATGATAAAAAGAAAAAGATTCAACAAAACAAATACTATTAATTTTAAAAATAATAAAAAAAGATTATGAAACATGACTCATAATTCTGACCTTCAATGGTATAAATATTCTTCGAACCACAATTGCATAGGTATATCTAGATTGAAAAAGTGCTCCACCAAAATCTAATGGAACGAAAAGAGAAAGAGAAGATGGAATAGAAAAACAAAAATCACAAACCCAAATTTACCTTTTCAATGGGAATTGAATCAGTTAATGAGGCAAGAGTCCCTTTGATTTTAGGCTCTTATTGAATTTAATTTGGGAAGTTGCTACGGCTGAGAAGCACGTAATGAGAGAGGGGGTAAAGAATGAGATCGTGGATCTCAATTTCTATTTGCATGAATTTTCAATGGCGGTTCTTTTTCTTTTTTTGGTTTTTCCGCTCAGTAGTTTTATTGTGATTTTTGTAAAAAAAAGAGTTTTCTTGTAATTTTAATTGTTTTAATTTACATTGCTAGTTCAATATTAATTAACGATATACATTTATATATAAAAAATACACCAAAAAATATATTCACAAAACAAGAATCTAAATAATTACCAAAAAAAATATAAAAAGAACTTTAGTTGAACCAAGTGCACATACAACGAATTTATAAGTAAAATTCAAAAAATAACAAAAATAAACAAAAAAAAGATTAATATTTTTATATTAGTGTATAATTTCTGGTTGGGTTATATATACGAATACCAAAATTGTATTAGTACGAGATAATGGAAAGGAAAAAGAATGGAATAGAAATTTAATTAAACTATAATAATAAAAAAGATTCACTACTATATATTTGCCACGTAAGAATACAGATGTCAATAAATGTGTCATATGGTGGCACTTATTCAACAGTGCCACATTAGTGTGTTGATAAAATGTAGTTTGAGGTGGTTGCATCGTTAGGCCATATTTAACGGCAGTTTTCCTCAAGTGCCTCCAAGTTAATGTAGTATTAGCCCATTTTTCTTGTAGTGATATAAAACACAAAAATTCTTGAACATATACTATTTCAAAAAAAGAAAAAAAAAGAAATCTTGATCATGAAGCTAAAAAAAAAAAGAAATCTAAATATACACACAACAAACCTCGAGAACATCGCTTAGCGAGGGCTAGCTTTTGGTCCAGAGAAGCTAAAGAAGTTCTATCGGCCATATTTCTTGTCATAATTTTGCTTCAAAATTTCTTTGCAATATAATCTGTTTATGTAAGTAATAGTATAATGAAGTGGGTGATGATGTTTGTTGAGAAAATGGAAGTGTATTTATAGTGTGTGTTTGGGTAAGAGAGAGAGAGAGAGAGTTTGATGGTTTTGAGTTTCAATCCGACGTCGGATGGATTTAGGAATTAGGAGTCGGTTGTTTGTAGTCGGTTGATTCTCTTTATTGCTGCTGTACTAGACAGTTTTTGCAGTTTGCTTTTCCCCATCAAAATTGCTTCTTATTCTGAGCAACTATTTTTATCCTATCTTAATATGTCGATTCCACTTAAAAAAAAAAAAAGAAAAAAAAAAGGACACACTTAGGTCAATCAGAGACACCGTGCGGACGGCTAAAACACTGACACTTTTATTCGTGTAGATTAACACTTTTCTATATAAAGATTGACACTTTTAAAAATTGACATTTTATTCGTAAAATAATTATGTTAAAGATTGACACTTTTATTCGTATAAATTAGCACTTTTCTGTATAAAGATTGACACTTTGACTCGACTACACTACATGGCCGACCTCACCCAAGTTTTTGTCAAAAAAAAAATTATATTAGAATCATTAAGGTTGCCCATGTGATATATAATCGAATTAATTGCTCTAAAACTCATGAAAATTGGACAATAGTATCAATTCAATTTCTTGAATATTAGAATATGTTTCTAAAACTAATGTGTTTATGAAAATATTCTTTAATGTTTCTCAAGTGTTAGTTGTTAATTGTGGTTTGTTCTTGTAGTGAGTACACAACTGTCAACAACTCATAAGTAGTTAGTTCGATTAGGATTAGATTAAATACTCTAATCCTATATTTTGGAAGTCAATTTTATGAATGCGGATCTAATTTTTTCTCTTGTCTCTCCCTCTCTCTTATCTTCTCTTTCTCTATTTTCTCTTCTCTTTATGTTGCTCTGTTAGTGTCCATTGATCTACATCCAGTTTATTCTAATTTAGATATATATAGATGTGCATGTGAATTGATTAAGAATTATTTTTCAAATGCTCATAAAATAACAAAGATTGAACTTTTGAATTTGTTGCAAAATTGAATATTTTTCTTTTACCGTATTTGATAAGTGAAAACACGAAAATTTTATTGAGCGAAACTATTTATATAATGGTAATTAAATTATAATCTAGAATAAAGGAATGCCCAAAATAATTAACATACTCTAATAATATAATTAAAACTTAAATGAATTATATTTTAGTTCTAATATCTTTTAATTATACATATAATTATATATTGTCGTACATCGCAAGTGCAAAATCTAATATATTGTTGTAAACTAGAGAGAAATTCTCTAGAGAAAAGAGAGAAGAAGAGAGAATATGTAGAGAGAAAAGTAAATTGCATGAGATTTCTCGATGTATTATTATGAGGACTAAAAACTTCTATTTATAGTGGTACAAGGAGCTAGAGTTAGTATTAGGGTTATGGATGATTATCCATAAGATATATATGGAGTATATCTTTTAGATATGGAATATATCTTTTAGATATATTTACAACACTCCCCCTCATCCCTAACAAAATATGATGCCTCGTTAAAACCTTGTCAGGAAAACCTAGGGGACAAAATCTGATCGAAGGAAAAAGAGTACAGCTGCTCCCCTGAAATTAAGTATTGTAGATCTTGAGTCGGCGCATATCAATCTTGTATACCAACTGTCTGAATGTTGATGTTGGTAATGCCTTTGTGAATAAGCCCGTCAGATTGTCACTTCAGCAATCTGTCGAATATTGATGTCGCTACTCCTCTTGAAGATCATGCTTTGTCACAAAATTTGAGAGAAATAGTGCTCTGTCCTGCCACTTTTGATATGCAAAGTTACAAAATAATGTCCACTAAATATCATCATTTATAATATTCCCCCTTGGACATTATTGTTGTGATGTTCATGTCTCGTTAAAAACCTCTCTAGAAAAACCCTGTGGGAAAAAATCTAATAGGGGAAAAGAGTACATGACAAACACTCACTCATGTGTTGCACTAGTTGCCTCATTAAAAACCTTACCTATGAAAACCTAATGGGAAAAAACTTAGTAAGAGAAAAAAAGTACAACCATTAGATCTCAGGGTCTAAACTTCTGGATTATTCATTTAGCTCAAGTGACCAAATGTTCAAGATCATTTAGAACTTGTCACTCCCCCTCAAGATAAAAATCTTGCAACATATTCAAATATTGAAGATATTGATCTTGCGTAGATTTTGGAGGAGTTTAGTGAATAGCTCTATAAAATTATTATCAAATTTCACCATTCTTCTGGAACGTGTTAGTGCAACACAATCAATACATTGTCCTTATAAAGGACAGTGGGAGAAACTCTCAAATCATTAACTAGTTTGAGATTTAGAATATTGAGATGCAAAATACTTTGCATCTAAGTATACGCCAATGTCAATCTCAATTTCTCATAATATAGATCAAGGTTTCTCATACCTTGAAGATAACAAAGAATTCATCTCCTTCTGGGAGAAAATTTTTAATCTTGCTATAGCAAATTAACTTGAATGTATCAGGTCTGATAGTGTAGTACTTCCGGTACTGAAAGTAATGAACTTGTGGCTTATACTTTCTTTCTTTGTTATCTTATCAACTCAAAATAATGAGACAATCATTGGGATACTAGTAAATATGAAAAATTTTAAAGGATTTTCTTCAAGTATACAGACTGGTATAAAGATGTTCGGTTTGCATGCCGACAAATTACTTAGATTCATCTAAACCTTTTATTTCTCCAGTCATGAGTTAATCTCAAGCTCTTTACGTGTATAATTAATCAACATATATAGGAATGATATACAATCATTCAAAGACTTTTGATAAACACGCCAAAGCATTTTATCATGATTCACATATTCTTACTTCTGGAAGAATTGACTTAATATAATACACGTTATGAGATCTTTTTCCTTCTTATAAGGAAGTCTAAGTCCAATAGGGACTTATATCTATAGATATTCACGTCCAATGACATATACACAATTGTGGTCATGACGTTTATTAACTGAATATCTATATTTACAATTACTGCCATATATGTGTCACGCCCCAATTCCCGAAGGAAGGCGCACGCGCCAAGAGCGTGACTAGGGGTTGGATTTAAGGAGCGGGAATAGAAAAGGGAAACAATTCATCACAATTATTGAATAATGCTTCCGAAAATTTGGGCAGCATTTTCTTTGCAAGGGGAATAAGCCAGAATAAAAATAACGGCAAATAATCCCAACATAACATACATTAATAAACTAGGATCGCTTAAGATTCGATGGCTCAACGAATCACAAAAGATCATTATCCACAATAGATAAGATAACGAGGTCAAGTTTCTCGACAAAAAGACAGTCTACAAATCCAGAGTGCAATATTCTTAAGCATAACAAAAGAAATACGATCAGCGGAAGCTTCACAAAAAGACAGTCCTAGCCTCAACTCCGCACCATCATCACCGATCCATCAACCTGAAAACATTTGAAATATTTTGGGCTAAGTACTAATTTACTCAGTGGGCTACGCATTTTGTCAATTGGTGAGAAATATAGCAGTTTATCCATATCATAGGCATAACTTAGAGGCTTTGGAAAATAAAATTCAACTATGCATGCTAAATCATTTTACTTGCACCGCGGTATCATGTCGCTCTCTACAGTTACTATTACTGTGATTCCAGACCTCTAGCCACCGACAAATCCATATATCTAGGCTTCGGGTCGAAACCGGAAAGTCTATTTGAGCTGGTGAACTCCGTGTCGAAACCCAAGAATTCCATTAAAATAGTATGTGAGAGAGATCAACCAATCACATAACTACCAGGGGAGTGTACACGATTCAAGGCTAGTTTATAAGGCTAAGCGATGAATCTCGATCGATTACTTTAGAGCATTAAACATGTAGAGCGCACATTAAACATTTTTATGGATAACCAGTTTTCATCTTTAAAACCATGAGCATATATAACTCGTATACTTTGGAAGAATAAACCCACCTCTCGAAGCGTAGATAATGGTCAGTCTTGATAGGCAACACCTAAATCAGAGTCCTCGTCGAGCCGCGCCTATTCATAAGATACTATAAGAATTCTAAAATTCTTAAAATAAATCTAAAGAAAATATATTCACCGTCTAAAATCTTGATGGTAAATATGTTAAGGTTAACAGATTAATTTAAATCTTTTAAAACTTTTTATTAATAGAATAACCATATTATTATTATTAAAATAGTTCAATTAAATAACTAGTTGGGTTCAAATATTCATTGAATAATTAATCCGAAATTAGGATAAATTTCGGAACATATTTTTGGCTAATTAAAACTTAATAAATTAATTAATCCTTAATTAATTAAAGTCCAATAACTTAATTAATCGCAGCCCATTTGTTTAATTAAAAACCCACAAACTCTGAGGCTCGATCCCTTATTTAGAAATCTTCCCGTTTTTAGAATCCATGGCCCATTAGTAACCATTTTTCAGCAGCCCAAAAAAAATTCAAGGAAAACTTGCCAAATCAAAGTAAAATCGAATTAATATGTAAATTGCATTCGAAGACACTAGAGTTAGAAATGTGACATCCAAAGCAAATCAAGAAATTAAAAACTACTTGTTGCATCTAGGCAACTGGCAACATCATTTTTAATTTGTAGATTATATTTGTCAGTTTTAGTAATGCATTATTTGATTTTTTACCTATATACGCTGAAGCTGAACTTGTCTTCCTCCTTCCCTTCTGATGACACGCTTCGCGACACCTCCTCCATCTCTCAACTCTTCCTCTCACCGCTGATCTCCATCGCCGAAAAACACGAATTTTTCTTAGTAAATGATACGTACTTCTTATTATTGGCCCAATATTAATTCTTAGAGGTTTATTTAAGTATTCCTTAATGAATCCTTTAAGAAATATTAATAAGTTATATAATATAGATTTCGGTTTCTTAGTCCGTAATATAAATTACGAGATATAAATTATATTTATATATCTATTTCTAAATTGCAAAATAAAATGCAATTTCATATAATTCGAACAAATCCTATTTAACTGAAATTTGAAACAAAGCTACGCAAAATTTCGAATTTAATCATATTTTCTATTTAATAAAAGTCGGGGTATTAGAATATGTCATATTGGAACGCAATGCCATAACATGATAATCAAATTTACTTTAGAGTCTCTATTAAAACTCCACGCAATGTCATAACATGAGAATCAAATTTACTTTAGAGTCTCTATTAAAACTCTTGAGCTTCTCGATTTATTTTACACCACTGTATTAAATGTCATTGCTCTTCCTTAAAAATGATCTTTTGTGTCCAACTGGGACAACATTTTCTGGTGTATTAACTACAAATAAGACTTTTAGTCTTATTAGCGAGTAAAGCTCTGCCTCAATTTCTTTTGTCAATGTGCTTCTAGCACACTTAACTTTTGGATCCAAATCATCATTTAGAATTGAGGCAAGAAGTGTTGTCGACAACTTGATATTTTCATCACATATTTCTCATGTACTTACAAGATACATGGCATTATCAACACATATAGAACTCAGATCTATATTATTTCTCATAATATAATTGATCTGGTCGTTCCGTAATCCCAATATTATAATATTAGAGCACGTGCAATCATACTGGGATTCTCGTCTTCAGGACGATCCTCTTCAGGAGGTTTATGGAGTGATATAATTTCTTTATTGAATTTGTATTCTGCGGATATTTATTTTAGCACCAAAATATTTCCCACGCTTCTTGCGTCGAGAGACATAATATGTATTTCAAAGTCCATCATGACCAGTGTTCTAAAAGTCGCTAAACGCTAGTAGGGCGGTGTCAGGGCGATTAGCATCTAGGCGGCCTAGGCGGAAGTCTAGGCGGTGCCTAGACGGCCTAGACGGATTAGTATAAAATCAAAGTCTACGTCAAATTTTTCATATATTTATAATGATATCCATAAGTTAAAGTATAAAATCCATGATTTTTCACTTATAATTTAATCTTACAATCCTTCAAGCCCCGACTAGCCCGTATAAACCCTCCTAGGACTGCCTAGACATGCCTAGTACTATCTAAGCACCTATTTAGATGCCGATTAATTCATCGCCGCCTAGAGAAAACCGTCTTGCCATTAATCGGGACGGTCCGGCACCTTCTAGCCCCTAGACGCCTTCTAGGCGGGCAAGTCGGCCTTCTTTTAGAACACTGATCATGACTTTAATTATTTATGGTGCAGCATATAAACATTATATGTTTTATCACTCCATTGGCAGTTAATAATTTTATGAACTTTCAGTTCATCATATATTGTGCTTGTATATAATCCAACATAAATTTGACGGCATTCTTTTCATCTATATCTCCCCCTAATGCTTTAAAACAATTTTGAATTATGAAATATAACACGCTTTTAAATTTGCTTCAGGCAAATTAACATTGTGTGTTTTACTTAATGTTGGAAATATCATTTAATCAAAATGACAATCTGTAAATCGTACAGTAAATAAATTGCCCGTTAAAGGTTCAAGATTCCTTATAATCGAAGGCGAATCAAATCCAACATATATCCCAAGTCTTCGTTGGGGACCAATTTTGGTATGTTTGTGGGGGTGCGATTGGAACTTGAACTGCGCAACCAAAAGTTCTTAAGTGAGAAACATCACGTTCTCGACCAGAAATTATTTGCATTGGTCATTATTGATGGTAGGCTATTGGCCTATGACGAACTAATGTTGCAGCATACAATATGGCATGACCCCAAACATAAGTTGGCGGTTTAACTTCATAAGCAATGGTCTAACAATAAGTTGAAGTCATTTAATAAATGACTATGCTAAGCCATTTTAAGTATGAACATGAGCAACATAATGTTCAATCTCAATTCTAGTAGCCATACAATTATTAAATGCTTGAGTCTCAAACTCACTAGCACTATCAAGACAAATTCGCTTGATTGAATTGTCTGGAAATTGAGTTCTTAATTTCGTTATTTGAGCAAGTAGTCTAGCAAATGATGCATTTATACTGAAAAGCAAGCATACATGTGACCATCTAAAAGAAGTAACAATCAATACTATGAAGTATTGAAATGGTCCACATGGTGGATGTATATAGATCCACAAATATCTCCTTGAAAACTTTCCAAGAAAGATGGAGATTTAATATTGACCTTTGTATAATAAGGTCTAAAGACTAACTTGCATTGCACACAAGCATCACATGGGAATTCATTTGTTAAAGAATCTTCTGGTTCTTTATATGCCCACATGTGCTATTGATTATTCAGCACATTATAGTTGTTATTGGATGTCCCAATCTATCATGCCAAAGCTTAAAGCTTTTCGTGTCATCGAACTTTGAGTTCATGACATGATATGTCTCAATCGCTTTTATGAATGTATAATACATTCCATAAGGCAATTTTTATAATTTTTCTTTTGTTTGCTTCTAGCAATATACAAAAGAATTTATGCAATGCAAAGATATTCATTGCTACCTACTGTTGTTGTTTCAATGTGGTATCCATTGAAACAAATGCCCTTAAAACTTAATAAGTTTCTTCTCGACTTACCATAGTAAAGGGCATATTCTATAGTTAATTTAGCATCATTTGGTAAACGATACAAGCTCTTCCGGAGCCATCAATGATATTTGATGCATGTCTGATAATGTTAACTTTTAAAAAATATTCCTATCTTTGAGAATAGTGTGTGTAGTAGCACATAGCACTATCGGCTAAACATATATCGCAATGTACCATTTGCATTTATGTGAACAATTCACACACCATATTTGTACAAATTTGTATTTTTCTTGACCTCTTCTCAATCATATTATCGTCATAAACGATGTATCATGTGCTTCAGGCACTACTTGAATAAATAAATTGAACTTGCATTATGACATTTCAGAAAAAGTTTTATTTAAGCTTTGTACTGCAACTGGAGTACAATTACTGAAAATGCAAGTCAATCAAACTTGAGGGAGAAATATGATCATTTGTTGATCATAATAGATGATTCAAAGATTTCCATAAATCAATAATATCTTCCAACAAGATATTAATTTATCGGCTCTTACACGAGCAATGACAAAGAAAAATTAATATTTATGCCTTCTGGGCACTTGGGTCACACGAGTAAATATATATCTCAAAATTTGAGACCCAAATCATAATCATTATGATGAATGATTGATGCACAATCATTTGTGCAATTCTTTATGGATAATTATACTATATTATCCAAAATATGAATTGCTCATCAGAAGCATGTGATATTATTTAAGAATATCAATTGTGCTATTTCAGGAGCAACAATGTATATAAAAACACAAAATAATTTGTGTTTATGAATTGCTCTTTAAGAGCATGGAATATTCTTCACGAATATTAGTTGTGCTACTTCGGGAGCAACAACGTAAATCGAACCAATGATAAATTTAATTAAATGGTTCGATAACAAGAACATATAATAATCCTCAAGATTATTAAACATAGAAAAATCATGTTTATTCAGGAAACAATGATTATTATATCAATTGGAAATTGTAAATAAACATACGTAATAAATTGCGAACAAATAAGTACATATCCAGTGATGTACTCATCAAATCTATGAATCATGCAATAAGTTTCGAATATAAATGAAAACTTAATTAGCATATGATGTAATTTATAGATCTATAGCAAGTGACATAAAAAGCAAAAGCTCCGATCCATGATGATTTATATTATAACCATAGTTTACAAATCAAATCTAAATAAATAAACTAGCATTATAGCGTGAACAGCAGTCACGGAAGAGCATGTATGAATACATGTATGGATATACTGATGCGATCACAATATGCGGAAGCTGAGAATCGAACAACGTCAGACACGAAAGATTCAATCCAAATATAACTATGAAAAAATCGAATGACAAGGAACCTGAATTTCTACCCAAATTACACTGAATAGGCGTCGACAGAAACCTAAGCAATTCAATTCCGATTACGCTCAAATTTTAACACGAGTTACAAATTAGGGTTATGAAGAACATATCCAAAATTCAGCGAAAACGCACGAGTAGTTTTCGATTTGGCTCGGTGGTCAGTTTTGGGTCGAACTAAGGTTTCAAAAACGGATCTGAAATTAAACAAGAGGTTTTATGAGATGGGATGGTTATGGGAACGAAGGGGATGGTTATTGATGATATAGGAACGATGAAGAATGGCTGGGAAAATAAAAACGAACACGAATTGAAGAATTGAAACGGAAATAAATTGTGAATCTTACCCGAAATGAACCCCGGATCTACGTGAATCCGAAACGCGTTTATGGAGCAATCTTCGTGGCTCGACTAACCCGGATACTACGAGATATCACAAACGAGTCGATGAATTCAAGTTTGAAATCGCCAACAATCAAACTCTACCAAGAACCTATAGGATCGTGAACCGAAGCACGAAATATGAGACAAAACGATCAACTAGATTTCTGATTCAATATTGTCTGTTTCAAAGTATGAACGAAAATTAACATAAATACTAATCTAATTCCTAAGCTAGGTAGGTTTTCGAAATTAGCAAGACTTGGGCTTGATAATTTCGGACTCCTTAATTAAATATAACTGGGCCAATTAATCACCTAAACATGTTGTGATAATTGGACTAAACTAAATTAAAAATAAATACAAAGTTTTTAAGCCCAAATAAAATATAAGAAAATTTGTTTTCTTGGACTTGTCTTCCTTTTCTTCAAAGATGGACGCCCAAATCTTCATCTTCAACACTTGTTAAATTCACCAACTTGTATTGATGAAATTCGACTCCATCATTTGCCAATCTCTTCGAAATGTAGCATTGCAAATAACCTTGCAGCTTCTTGGCTCTCGACCTCGTCACTGCTCCTCCGAGCTGCAAGTCCCGATTGGTCTCTTCAATGCTAAGTCCCGTCTCATCATATACTATCTCCGAAAATCTATGTATATGCCCAGATCTATGTATATAACCTATAGCTACATGGAACTGTATCAATACATTAGAATATATTGGAATCAATATCAATAGTAGTAATAAATTAATTAACATTTGATAAAGAATTTGAGGCATTAGAGATACAAATTCTTTTGAATTTAGACCATCTTTAGGCAATTAATAATAGATCTGTAAACTTATAACATAAAAGCATTGATTCCAATTTATTTAACAACTACACAGTATGCATATGCATAATCTAACAAACAATTCATTTAACAATCAAAGCGTGAATATTTATATATATTGTGAAGCTGTGTGGCATAATAGATAGAATATCGATTACTCCATTACTTGATCGAAATTTATACGATTTGAATTATTTAATGGAATATTGATTATTGCATTACTTGATCAAAATCTATGCGACTTGAATCAAAAGGGAGAACATAAACAAACTAATAATGATTACCTATTTGCAATCGCCAACTTTGGATATAGAACAATCGTGTTGATAACGTGTCGTAAACTAGAGAGAAATTTTCTAGAGAAAAGAGAGAAAAGAAGAGAGAATATGTAGAGAGAAAAGTAAACTGCAAGAGATTTCTCGATGTATTATTATGATGACTAAAAGCATCTATTTATAGTGGTACAAGGAGCTAGTGTTAGTATTAGGGTTATGAATGATTATCCATAAAATATATATGGAGTATATCTTTTAGATATGGAATATATCTTTTAGATATATTTACAACATATATAAAATTATAAATTCATCTCACAACAATTATTACTTTTACTAATTTATTATTATGATAATTATAATTATTACTTACATATTAAGCATACGACGCGTTGGCTTCGAGGAATATATTTTTTGAGCCAAACCGGTTTAGTATATAACGAGCAATTTCACCACTTCTCGATCTCGTAAAATAAATATTGGCATCATTAAATTATTGAAAACTATTTTCCAAACTTTGGATTCTTTGAGTATTGATCGTGCACATAAACATGCTCCACACATTTCCCATACACACTGCCAAAAACCCAAAAAAGAAATAAAATAAAATTAGTAAATAATTATATCAGCTAGAGAAAATTAATAGTGATTTCTTTAATTTATTATAAAAATCGGAAATTTCTTCATTTTTGAGGGGTGAGCCATTTGAGAAAGTCATGTACAAAGACCTTTCTTCACATTCTAAATGGCGTTTGAGGGCAGCTGGGAAAAATGGTGTAGCGTAGGGATTGAGTTTATTCATGGCTGGATTTTTGTTTTGTATATAATAAAATTTGCAGGAATAAAAAAAAAAGGAAGAAGAAGAAGAAGAAAAGTTTTTGATTGAATATAGTGATAGTGTGAGAGAAAGTGGGATTATTTATAGAGGAGTAGAAGTAAAATTGCGAAGGGAATTGAATCTTGTTAGATAATTATGATGTGGAGATTTTAATATTTAAATATTAAATACAATGGACACAATATTGGTAATTTTGAATATTGGGTCTTTGAATGAAGTAATGAGAAATGTTTGTTTCTTGGATTTCTTGAATCTAGTTCTTAGAATGCTCAGAATTTCTATTTTATTTTTTTTTCAATTTCAAATTCTTGTTGGCTGCAAATATAATGAACGGTAAAAAGATGAAGGAATTATGGCATTTTTATTTCTATTTTTGTATAGCATAGTGTAAACGCAATTTTATGAAGAAAAAAAATGCAACTTTTTAGTGCAACTAGATTACATAAGGTTAGGAAATAGATTTCTTCCTAACTTATATTAATCATATATTTAGCATGTATATCTCTTGTATATTTCTTGTATATCTTTTCCTATTATATGGAGATGCTCCTTTCTATATAAACACATACTTGTAATCATTTTACTATCATCAAATGATATTCATTTTATAACTTCTATATGGTATCAAGAGCCTAAGATCCTCTCTTTTTTTTACGAGCTGTTCTTCTTCTTCTCTCCTACTACACATCTCCCATGGCTCCCATCACCGCTTTCACCACCGTCGTGCAGCTCCAAGCGCCGACTCACTTTCCCATCAAACTAACGCCGACGAACTTCTCTGTCTGGAGTCGTCAGATCACGTCGACCCTCATCAGGCTCGATCTCTTCGATCACATCGATGGCACGCTCGTCATCCCCTCCAAAACCACGGGTTCCGATCACTCGCCGAACCCTCTATACAATATTTGGTATCGCCAAGATCAAATCTTGGTCAGCGCTCTTCTTGGAAGCTGCTCCGATCCTATTCAGCCCATCATCTCCACAGCCACGTCTGCGAAAGATGCTTGGGATCGTCTCCGTTCCACGTATGCCAGCACCACGCCTGGCCGCATTCTTTCCCTCAAGTCCAAGCTTGCCAACAATCCACGCGGCTCTGCTCTATCTCCGACTATATCAAGGAAATGCAGTCGATTGCCGACTCTCTCGCTCTGGCTGGGCACCCTATTTCGGACACCGATCTCGTGGCTGCCGTCATCAATCAACTAGGCGATGATTATCGCCCCGTGTACTTTGCTATTCGCTTACGTGAGACTGCCGTCTCCATGGCCGATCTCTCCGACATACTTAAGGACATTGAGCGATCTCTTACTCCTGCTCCGGATGCCAACCCCTTGATTCCTACGGCCAACACCACTCAGGCTCGGTCTTCTTCTCCTTCTGACGGTGGTCGTGGTCGTGGCTTTCACGGCAGAGGGCGAGGCGGACGCTCTACTGGCCGTTCTACCTTTGGTGGCCGCGGGCTTTCATCATTTTGGTCAGCACATGGTTCAAATTCTAACTCTCCCTTTTGTGAATTCTACAGTATTCCCGGTCACAACACTCGTGATTGTCGTAAGTTGGCGCGGTTTCTTCACGACCACAACATCGGCGTCACGAACCATTCCTCTACACCCAACGTGAACTCCACCACCATGCATGGCGGAACTCAACCCTCTTGGCTCTTCGACTCGGGCGCCTCTCATCATGTGACGAATACTCCCAACTCCATGCAGACTTTCTCAGATTTTGGGGGTCCCGAAGTGCTCCACCTTGGCAATGGTAAGACCGTACCTATCTCAAAACTTGGAACCTCCTCTATTCAAACCAATGACCGACCTCTTTCCTTATCTCCGGTTCTTTATGTTCCTAACCTTAACTGTAACCTAATTTATGTGTCTCAATTGTGTCATACTAATCATGTTTTCGTGGAATTCTTTCCCGACTATTTCCTTGTCAAGGATCTCAAAATGGGGAATCCTCTACTTCGGGGGCGAAACACTAATCATCTCTATCACTCACCACTCCCAAAGGTCCATTATACAGCCGCCAAAACCTACAACTGGTATCACAAGCTTAGTCATCCCTCTCTCAAGCTCACTAAGTATCTAGCTAGTATTCTTCGATTTCCGATGTCGCATTCAAATTCCTTTCATTGTAACTCTTGCCTTATTAATAAAAGTCACAAGCTTCCCTTTCATGAGAATTCGCTTTTCAGTACTAAACCTCTAGAACTTGTCTACACTGACGTTTGGAGCACCTCTACAACGTCAATTGATGGTTACTCATATTATCTTGTCTTTGTTGATCACTTCTCAAAATACATTTGGTGGTATCCTCTCAAACGAAAATCTGAAGTATTTCACATTTTTCCTCAATTCCAACGATTGGTAGAAAACTACTTCAATACAAAACTCATCTCGCTCTACTCCGATAATGGGGGTGAATTTCAGAAACTCATACCCCTCCTCAATCACTCTGGGATATCTCACTTCACCACACCACCTCATACACCCGAACACAATGGTACCGCCGAACGGCGTCATTGTCATATCGTCGATACCAGTTTCTCTCTTCTTCACTTTGCCTCCATTCCCGTTGAGTATTGGTCCTATGCCTTTGCCACAGCCGTTTATCTCATAAATCGGCTCCCTACTCCTCTCCTTCAACACCGGTCTCTTTATGAAGTTCTCCATCATGTCTCACCCTCCTACACCAAACTCAAGCCGTTTGGTTGTTTGTGCTTTCCATGGCTTCGGCCATATCACTCCACCAAGCTTGCACCTAAGTCCTCTCCTTGCGTCTTCTTAGGCTACTCCATATCCAAATCCGCCTACATGTGTCTCGATCTATCATCCCATCGTCTCTATCTCTCTCGTCACGTTCGCTTTGTTGAGGACGAATTTCCTTTTCGCTCTTCTCCGTCGTCTAATTTCCCTTACTTCTCCTACTTCTCATCCTACTACCACCACGGACTCTAATCCTTACCCTCCACCGTTGCCGCCTATACACACACCACCTGCTCCACCTCCAGCACAGCCACCTTCCACTCCCACTCCTCCTCTCGCTGAACCACCACCCACCGATCGTGTCTCAACTCTTGCCTCACCTCATCTCAGTCTACAACCTTCGCTCGCCCTCCTCGCCTTCGTCGACAAAATCCACGATACTACAACTCCTCCTTCATCAACCACACTACCCTACATCCCATTCCCGCCTCTCTAGAACCCGCTACTGTCAAGGAAGCCCTTCGTGATCCCCTCTGGAAGTCAGCCATGGGCGATGAGTTTCGTGCACTCACTCGTAATCACACTTGGGATCTTGTACCTCCAGGTAGTCGGACACCTATCTCATGCAAGTGGGTATTTCGGGTCAAACGCCGTGCTGATGGCTCAGTCGAATGCTACAAGGCCCGCTTAGTTGTTCGTGGTTTTCTCCAACAGCCCGGGCGTGACTACAATGATACCTTCAGTCCAGTCATCAAGCCAGTCACCATTCGGCTGATTCTCTCCATTGATCTCGCCAATAAGTGGCCTTTACAACAGCTCGATGTAAATAACGCCTTTCTAAATGGTACACTAACTAAGGAAGTTTATATGGAACAACGAGTGGTTATCGTGATCCCGATTAACCTACTCATATCTGTCGACTTCGTAAGGCACTTTATGGTCTCAAGCAGGCTCCACGCCCATGGTATCTTGCGCTCTCAGCCTTTCTTCTCAAGTTTGGTTTTCGTCGGTCCCTTGCCGACACCTCTCTTTTTTACTATAATCATGGAGGAATTATTGTGTTTTTTCTTGTATATGTTGATGATATTGTGCTCACTGGCAACAACTGTGAGTTTTTATCTCAATTTGTATCGAAGCTCTCGCAGGCCTTCTCTCTTAAAGAGCTCGGTTGTCTGAGCCACTTTCTTGGAGTTGAAGTACTACCGACTTCGTCCGGTGTATTTTTATCCCAGAGATCTTACTTGGTGGATATTTTCTCTCGCTTTCATATGGATGCTGCGAAACCTTGCTCTACTCCAATGTCGTCGTCTGAGAAGCTCCATAAATCCACTGGAAAACCTTTAACTGATCTTTCTGCTTACCGTCGAGCACTCGGTCTCCTCCAATATTTATGCCTCACTCGACCGGATATTGCGTTTGTTGTTAACAAGTTATCTCAATTCCTTCATTCTCCATGCGACACTCATTGGGAAGCTGCTAAGCGTGTTCTGCGTTATCTTAAAGGTACACTTGATCATGGCCTCTTTCTTCATCACACGACAACTCCTTCCCTTACTATTTTCTCTGATGCGGATTGGGGTGGCTCGCTCGATGATAGTCGTTCCACTACCGGCTACGCCATTTATTTTGGCAAAAATCTTGTCTCTTGGAAATCTGTTAAACAGCGGAGTGTTTCCCGTTCATCTACGGAGGTGGAATATCATGCCATAGCTAATGCAACCCCTGAAGTCCTATGGATTCGGCACTTGCTTCGTGAAATCGGTTTTTCCCTTTCTTTGTTGCCTAACATCATGTGTGATAATGTGGGTGCCACGTTTGTCTCTCGTCATCCTATATTTCATTCGAGAATGAAACATTTGGCGCTGGATTATTTCTTTGTTCGAGAACAAGTTGAAGCTGGCCAACTTCGTGTTACTCACATTCCTGCAGCTGCACAGATTGTTGATGTTCTTACAAAGCCGTTGGGCTCAACCTCCTTCCGTCACTTTCATACCAAGCTGGGTATCTCTGACGGATCCTCCATCTTGCGGGGGCATGTTAGGAAATAGATTTCTTCCTAACTTATATTAATCATATATTTAGCATGTTGTATATTTCTTGTATATCTTTTCCTATTATATGGAGATGCTCCTCTCTATATAAACACATACTTGTAATCATTTTACTATCATCAAATGATATTCATTCTATAACTTCTATACATAATTCATCTTGGTCCGGTTTCACATTACAGTTATGTAAATTTCTAGTTTTTTTTCAAATCCCAATGATAGGAGGTTGGATATTAATTTATGTTGTGAATGTGAAAGGTTATGAATGAGCTCGAGCTTTGACTTTGAGTGCGAATTTATTAGTCGTTGGAGTTGTAATGATAATCTGTCGATTCATATTAGGTTCTATGGTTAACGGTTATCTAACTTTTATTTAACTAACTTTTAATTTAGGGATGTCAATGGCTGGGTTTTACTCGGACCGGACCCGGAACAGCTCATTACCCACTAGTTTAAAATGGTGCGGTTCCGGTCCGGTTCCAGACCCGACCCGGTAGGACCCGTGACATGAGAGGTCCGGTTCTGGACCGACCCGTTCGTTTTAGGTCAGACCCGACCCGGCCCGTCAAAGTTTTTTTTTTTTTTTTTGGTAATTTAAAAAATTGTAATAGATAACTAAAAAATGTGATAGTCATAATTGAGTCGGACTTTTTTTTTCTTAAAAATTAATTAAACTACTAGTATTTGGTATTTTTAGGAAAAAATTAAAAAATAAAAAAATCTTCAAAGGCTCACATCACCATAACCATAGTTGATGCTAAACATCTCGCCTTCTTCCTTTTTCTTTCTCTTCTTGCCACTTGAGAAGTTTGCCTGATGTTGCAGAATTCTCCATTAAAATCACCAAACGATATGACCTCTCCTCTTTCTCTCTCTCTCTCTCCTCGCTATCAACTCCCCCAACAAAACTTTACTCCCCTCTCGCCCTCCCCAAACCCAGAAAACGCCCCACCGCTGCCCACAGCTTCGCCTACAACAGCGGCTGGTTCTCCAGCTCCGACGACCTCGAAACCACCGGTCCTTCAGCCTCTCCTCTAGCTCCGACGACTCCTTCCGCCTCCGCACCGCCACCCACACCTTCAAGCAGATGAAGAGCATAGACGAGGTGGGCCGCCGCTCCTTCTCCTCCGCCGCCTCCTTCGACGCAGCCATCACAACTAAATGCACCCGCAAAACCCCTGCCCCCGCCACCGGTGGAAAAATAGGGAGTTGGCGAAGGAGGCGAGTAACGATGGTGGCAACGGAGATTCAATTTCGCGTCACGTTCTCAATTATGCTACGGGTTTGCAATTTAATTTAAGGGTTCGGTCCGGGTCCGGGTCCAATTTAATGGTCCGGGTCCGGTCCAGGTAGCATGTTAATTTAACGGCCCGGGTTCGGTCCGGGTCCAATTTTAACGGTCGGGTCCGGATCCGGAACCATAGAATTTTAGCGGGTCCGGTCCGGGTAAAACCCGCCCATTGACATCCTTAAAAAAAGAAAAAATAAATAAATAATTCTATATGCTTTCTAAATTTTAATATTTTCCAATTAAAATAAAACGTGGGCAAAAGTAAATTCATAAGAAAAATATGTATATGTACACCTAAATTATAAGTGCAGAAGCCCAAAATTGAGATTGACACTCTGTAACACTGTTATGGGCTTTGGATGAGCCCTTTTAGACCAGTAGTTAAATACGAGTAGAAAATAAAAATTCATGTTTTGAAACTTTTGGTGTACAAAATAATGGACTAGCCATTAACAAAATATTGGGCTTTTACTTTAAAAATTAATTGGACAAGTCAATTTTAAAAGCTCGATAACACTTCAAAAATAATTGCCTCTATGCGTATTTGAGCATTTTGAGTTGGAAATTAGAATATAGTAGTACTCGGTAAATTCTTTTGTACATGTACATGTACTAAACCCGTACAATAATCTTCCGTCCCGCTTCATTAGTCTCATAAATTAAATATATGTGAGATGTTAAATAATACTCCAGTACTAATGAAGCGGGACAGAAAAAAAAAAAAAAAAAAAAAAAAAAAAAGTACTATTAAAGTAAATCAATGACGAAATATTATTTAAAATTATTTTTTTGGATGGGAAATTTAATACCCCATCCGTGTCAAGATTATTGACCTCCTTTTCTTATTGAACCGTCTCAAGATTTCTGACCCCTTTACCTTTTAGGAAATAATTAGCATACTAATAGTACAATTAGTAAACCCCTTATTACACTTAACATTCTCTAATTAAATCTCATCATCCACTTACCTCTCAGCATCCCAATATAATTTAAATTCTAAAAGTTTAAATTATCATGACTTGCTCGTTTGTTCTCCGATTTTTATATAACAAATTAAAGGTCTTGATACAATCTTTCATTTAAGATCCGACATTAGTATGTTTTTATGCATCTATGATGCTCTAGTTTTAAAATAGGCCTAAATACAATAGACCACATTACATTTCTACACACAATACACTTTACACACTGTTGGGAACCCCACTCGGTTTGTGAGTTTTGTGATGTTTACTTGGATAGTTTTTTACTCCTTTCTAGAGTTAGGTTGCTAGATCAAACTGTCATGTATAACTCAGTTTGATGATCTTAATTAGGCAGATCTTAGTTAACCAGATTGTAGGAGTTCAGCACTTGCCTTGAAGAGTTCAAGACTCGCAGATTTAAGGAAGTTCGCTGAAGACTCCAGATCGAAGAGGAAGCATTAACATGCTTACATATGTTGATATGATCAGTTTACTAGATCTCAATTAGTAAACTGAACTGCCTCAACGGGAAGAAGCTACGATGTTTCAGAGTACCGTTCTGACACAACTAACAGCTCTATTTCAAATGAAGCCTATAAATACCTTCTTCCATTCCAAAATCAAGTACGGGAAACTAAAAGCTTTCAAGCCAAATCGCTGAAGAAATCTCTCACGCTCAAATCATTTAACACTCGAAATTAGACGAGTTTCCCAAGTGTTGATAACGAGATTTCTCATTCTGGAATCTGAATAGTAGACGTTTACTGCTGTCTAATTTACTCACTCAAACTCTCTCTACATATTATGATTGGATATACTTCAGTAGATAGAAGAGTTATAACTTCAACCATTGTAGAGTGTAGTCAAGCTCTATAACAAGGAAGAGTTTAGCAATGAAGTTTACGCTTTATTGTAAGTTATAAAGAAAGGTTGTAAGGGTCACGACCCATAACTCGTGCTTGCTTTTCGTCGAGGAACTGGCGAAGATTAAGGCTGGTTCTCAATCAGTATAAAGAAGAGAGAAGGAAATCCAAAGTAAGGGATTTCAGATCGCAAGATCTGACGTGGATGTAGGAAGGTTATCTCTGAACCATGATAAACTGTCGTGTCTCGATCTCTCTCTCTTTATTCTCTCTTTACAGCTTATTCGTTCTTAAACTATCATACTAATAAGCATATCAATATGTGTGTATATCACAATCTGTTAGTTTAGACAAAAGAATTTTCTTAAGAGTTTTCCAACACTAGCCACCAACTTCCGCACTTCAGTTCAGTTTAACAAACTCAGCTATTCACAGTCTGAGTTGGATAAACTGAACTCACACTCTGATCAAACTATCTGACTCAACCCATCTTAGTCAGTTCCTGTTTGCCAGATCGCACAAAATGCAAACTGTTGGAAATTGGTGTATCCCCCCCCATACACCAATGAACTCTTTCCGGGACCAACAAGTGGTATCAGAGCGGTGGTTCTTTTGACCATCGCCTCTGAATACAAGAAGTTTTTCTAATTTTTTTTAAAAGCTTTCGGTCAACCTTAACCAACTCTAAGAAAAAAAATTATTACATTTTTTTTCTTAACCATGATAGCCTCTCTATTTCAAGAATATAAAGATTACATCGCAGATGAAGAATCTGATAATGAGGTGATTATCATAGCTGAGCAAGTTCTCCTTGCTGATGAGGTTGATGAGAATGATGATGAAGAAGAGTTCTACATAGGTTTCAACTACCTAACTGATGAACCAAAGGTAATCACTGATCTCGTTAATTCTATACTTTCTAATGACGAAACTGCAAATGACAACCCGCCCGAGATGGTACCTTGGGAGGAGTTCAATCAACAAACTGCAGACTACAAGAAACTTGCAAATATGTTCCAAGAACTGGTACTTGTTGGAAAAGAAATGGAAGAAGAGAATGAGAACTACAAAATGGTACTCAAAGAAAAGGATGAAGAAATTGTCTCTCTCGCTGAACGATAAATTGATCTGACGAATCAAAATGAAGCATTGATCGAGAAGGAATATCTCATACAAAGTAGAGTCAATCGCATGTTCAAGGGAAAACATAAATTGGAGGAAATCCATTCAGCTCGAAGAAACCCTACAATCAAAACTGGATTAGGGTTTAACGGTCAAAGGAAGAATCAAGGTCAAACTGTGGCTAACAAAATTCAGTTTGTCAAAACAAAGGACAAACAGTTCACCAAGCTAGCCCAACAATCCTTACCTGACAAACGAATCAAACTGAAGAATCCAGTTCGTCAACCCCAGGCAATACTAATCAAGGAACATGCACCATCTACTTCAAGAAGTCAGACCTATCAACCAACTCTGAAGAAAGCAATTCCCTCTGCACCATCTAAGGGGGAATCTGACGAGAAGGAAAGAAAGAAGGAAAGGAAACTCTAAACTGCTCCCAAACTGAAGAAAATGAGATCTGACTATACCAGACAGAATCATTATGAGCAGTGGAATCATCAATCCTACTATCATCAACAACAGTATTATCAAGAGCCTTATCAACTTAACTGCTGCCAGTTTGGACATCAAACTGGATACCCAGATCAATGGTGTCAATTTGGTTATTATGAGCAACCTGATTATCTAGTCTACTATCATTCTGCTTATCAACCCTACCACCAGTCTGGATACAGTGAGGACCCCTTCTACTGCATGACGCAATATCATCATATTCCTCGATACTATAAAAGGAGATCATCAAGAAGGAAGGGAACACAATCAAACCAATCTGGAGGTACCTAAAATGCTGACAAGGCACCCATTTTCAGATGGGTTGTCAAAATTGTCTAATTACAGATTGGAAGACACGAGAATGGAAGCCTAGCTGCCGATGTTTTAGTCTGGATCATCGACAGTGAATGCATGAAGCGCTTAATATTCGACAAGGACTTCCTCTCGTACCGTAATAGACATGTCGAGTCACAACCACCAGCACTGAACTGCTCTTTATCAGTTCAGACTCTTAATGTAGATCCTTGCACCTAGATCTTGACTTCGGACAGACCTTTTGGAACAACTGCTGATCATTGTTGGGAATCCAGTTCAGGTTATTATACCAGCTTGATAGAGGCCAGTCAGATCTAATCATCGCTACAGTTTGACGTGTTTCATCACTCGAACTGCACACTAATCTACCTCTCAAACAACGGGACCCAACCACTTGTTTCAAATCAATATTTTGAGGTCATTACAAAAGAAAGAAGATCAGTTTGGTACTTAGTCATCAAACTGCAACATCAACTGACGTTCCAAATCTCATATTCATCTATCTCAGGTTAAGGGGAAATTGGAGATGTCGCATCAATCTCCATAGACTAAAACTTTTCTCCTACGCAATGTGCCTTACTTAATTATCACATTCAAAGATTTTATTAGATCTTTACCGAGAATATGAAAAGTTTTGCATAAATCGAGAGATTTATGTCATTCGTCCGATTGTTCGGTGGAATGGTGATTTGCGTGTAACCTACTCACCCCCACTGGCAGTCTACGTGCCCATGTCCCCTCCCCCCCCCTCTCACGATTGCACGTCACACACAATCTAAACCGTCCAAGATTTGATGAATCAATCTTGACCGTTGATATATATATACACATAGTGCGTAGAAATTCATTCTACACTTGTGTGCTTTTCTAACTTCTTGCAATTCTCAAATCTCTCAACAAATCTCATTTATTCAAATGGCTGCAGATTTATCATTCTCACAACAAGTCGAGGAAATCATGCCAGAAATCTTCTTCGAGAAGATTTCCATCCATGATAACTTAGGGTATGAAAGGCCTCAATCCGATCTTTGAATCCATCTCCTAATGAAACAGATTCTTCAACATCATCTCTGCAAGGCCCTCCCATTTTCTCCGGAGGCACGTCGCCCAATTCTACTGTTCTCTCGTAACAGTGGATACAGATCTAACATTAGCGACCCTTGGTGCTGCAAGCATACAATCTTGCAGATGCAGGAAGCATTTGCATAATCGAAGAAATTTCTCTCTCCGCCGTACAAGAAGTCTACCAGCAAGCACTGATCAAACTGGTGAAGGAATCCGATCTGACAACCTTCAACCAGCACCTGTTGAAGCCTGAGTATCGAATTCTCTTTGAGTTTGTGCATAATGTTTTCTTGTCTTACGCAGGTTCCAACGAATATGTCTCTTTACCCAAGCTAAGGATAATGGCAGCTGTGATGAAGCAGCTAGACGTCAACTGGGCCATATTGTTGGTCAATATGTTGATTAAAGAAGCCAAGCTCATTGTTCGGGTTAGAGACGGAGACGGGGTCATGGAGATCAAGGCAAAGCATCTTCTGCACCATGGCACGAAGATCAGCTTCATGCTGCTTAGCCGCTACCAGACCACGTTTGGTCCAACATAGTTGTAATCCCTGAGGACCAGTTGGTGCCCTATTCTGAAAAGTAGCTGGAGATGCAGATCGGTGTGCTCCCGCACATGATCAAGAAAGCCGACGCTCCCACCAAAAAGCTATTGCTGAGGATGAAGGCTACAAAGGCAGTCCAGCCCGCTGTCTCAGCCGCAGTTGGAATCGAGCTATCTCCCGCTCCTCAATCTAAAGGGAATGGAAAGAAGAAAGCCATTGCCATGGAGATCCCATCTGGGTCCAAGAGAGTAACTCGTTCGTAGAGTTCTCAGACCTAATCTGCAGTTTCCTCTCCCTCAAACTCTCATGCACCGTATGTCTCTCATCTCCTGGCTGTCAAGCTGGAAGGCAGTCAATCTGTCTCCCCTCCTCCTACCTCTGTCAAACTGGAGGAAGGTCCATCTATTGCTGCTCACTCTACCTCCTCAGCTCACGATCCGACTGGAACTGAAGAAAGGATCATGGCCTTTATCAAAGCTGAATTAATGACAATGTCGAGAAAGCTCAATCAGTTCGAGCTAGCTGACATTCAAAGGCAAGCTGTGGTCAATGAGAAAATTAATAAGGTAGACTCCATCCTCATCAACGAACTTAAATGAGTCAATGCGAAATTTGACCATTGCCTCAAGGAGATGCACGATGAAGTCTCTTCTCTTGCCAAGACTACTATTGTGGAGACCATGGAGACCCGCGCACCCTCAGTCTTTGTAGAGTACGGCCTTGCCCAAACGTCGGATGTGGTAGCTCTCAAAATTCATTGCGAGGATTACGTGGATCGCTAGGTCAAAACTCTTTAAGCTGAGAACGCCAAACTCTGGAAGTTTATCAAAACCCATTTTGATGATATCGAAAAGGGGGAAGATGGCAATATAGTGGCGAAAAAGAAAAAGAGCTCAGAGGAAGGTGATGAGTCTTCCAAATAGAGGAAGTGTTATGAGGGAAAGAAGATCCTGGAAGAGATAATCCGGGATCTCTATAACAATAAATACCACCCTAAGAACAACAAGAAACTGAAACCAATCTGCTGTTAAGGGGGAAGATAGATAACATTGCATAAGGAGTTATCAATAGAACTGTGTAGTCTAGCTTACTTGTAATATGTTAAGTTTTGTTTCTGTTGTAAGCAGTAAATTATCTAATGAAGTAATGTCTTAATTAAAGCCTTGATGACAATTTCTCTTTGTCCAAGTTGCTACTAAATACAACTTCATTTGTTGATTTACCTTTATGATTCCTAATGAACTGAAATGTCTATCTTTTTTTATTTTAGGAACCATATTGTAAAGTGTTGGGTTTCGACATCATCAAAAATGGGGAAATTGTTGGGAACCCCAATCGGTTTGTGAGTTTTGATGATGTTTATCGAAACCACACTTAGATAGTTTTTTACTCTTTTCTAGAGTTAGGTTGCTAGATCAAACTGCCATGTATAGCTCAGTTTGATGATCTTAATTAGGCAGATCTTAGTTAACCAGATTGTAGGAGTTTAGCACTTGTCCTGAAGAGTTCAAGACTCGCAGATTGAAGGAAGTTCACTGAAGACTCCAGATCGAAGAGGAAGCATCAACCTGCTTACATAGGTTGATCTGATCAGTTTACTAGATCTCAATTAGTAAACTAAACTGCCTCAACGGGAAGAAGCTGCAATGTTTCAGAGTACCGTTCTGACACAACCAACGGCTTTATTTCAAATGAAGCATGTAAATACCTTCTTCCATTCCAGAATCAAGTACGGGAAACCAAAAGCTTTCAAGCCAAATCGCTGAAGAAATCTCTCACGTTCAAATCATTCAACACTCGAAATTAGACGAGTTTCCCAAGTGTTGATAACGAGATTTCTCATTCTGGAATTTGAGTACTAGACGTTTACTGTTGTCTAATTTACTCACTCAAACACTCTCTACATATTCTAATTGGATATACTTTAGTAGACAGAAGAGTTGTAACTTCCACCATTGTAGAGTGTAATCAAGCTCTGCAACAAGGAAGAGTTTAGCAGTTAAGTTTACGCTTTATTGTAAGTTATAAAGAAGGGTTGTAAGGGTCACGACCCATAACTCGTGCTTGGTTTTCGTTGAGGAACTGACGAAGATTAAGGCTGGTTCTCAACCAGTATAAAGAAGAGAGAAGGAAATCCAAAGTAAGAGATTTCAGATCGCAAGATCTGACGTGGATGTAGGAAGGTTATCTCCGAACCACGATAAACTCTCGTGTCTTGATCTCTCTCTCTTTATTCTCTCTTTACAGCTTATTTGTTCTTAAACTGTCATACTAACAAGCATATCAATCTGTGTGTATATCACAATCTGTTAGTTTAGACAAAAGAATTTTCTTAAGAGTTTTCCAACACTAGCCACCAACTTCCGCACTTCAGTTCAGTCTAACAAACTCAGTTGTTCACAGTCTGAGTTGGATAAACTGAACTCACACTCTGATCAAACTATCTGACTCAGCCCATCTTAGTCAGTTCCTGTTTGCCAGATCGCACAAAACGCAAAACTGTTGAAAATTGGTGTATTCCTTCCACCCCCATACACCAATGAACTCTTTCCGGGACCAACAAGTCTAAACACTCCCATCTTTATTCTCGTGCCGAAAAAAATCTTGAGACGGAGGGAGTACTCCATATATGGTTTTGATTTCACACCGTTGATAAATTATGTGTTCTCATAATTTCCTTTTGTCGAATAGGTCACATATTTGTATACATCAAATTAGAAAGAGAACACACACACACACATCCAAGATGACTCGAAACCCCAACCTTTTTGTTGGAGGTGAATCGTTTTACCAACTGAGTTGTGCTTCGTTGTCTTACAAAAGTGGTATATGGAGTATAATATAAGGGGTTGTCTAGATCTTTATACAGCCTGACCAAATTTTTTATATATCAAATTAAATAAACGAGTTATATTAAAGTAAATAGAGCTAATAATATTTTTTTTTCAATTTGAGTAGCTTTATATTTAGTATTCTATAATAAATATATTGCACATTATTTATTAAAGTGTTCAAGGAATATCAGTACATTATATTCTAGTAGTATGGCTTTCTTATAAGCATCTATAACACACAATTATAAAACAATAGCCTATAAAATTATTTACATACACGTTTTTTATTTAATAGAGCTCCCGAAAAACGGCATGTACAGTTTATTAATTCTTCAAACAATTTATTGCTAGGGCTACAAAACATGCCTTCATACGTAAACTGACAAAAAAATCCAAATATGTCATTCTTTAAGTACTATTATTGCAAAGTAACATTATAACAGTCCATCAATAATTCCAAATGTAAATTGATGATATATTATGTCGTAGTTGAAATTAATATGCTGGATAGATTTTCACATGGCAACCCGCTATGAGTAGTCAACTTTGAGTTTATTTATTAATTTTAATAAATTTATACTGACTTGTTTAAAAATTATTATAGGTTTGATTATAATTGATATAAATAATAGACGGATCACTGCAAGAAGGTTATGTTTACCAATATTTTTAATTGTGATATACATAAAAATGGAATTTTGGGCGCCTTTTGTTTGGGCCCTAAGTAGATAATGGTCACAAAATTAATATTTTTTTCCTAAGTCTGCATCTCAATCATGAGTTGACAGAAAAAGGCCTTACTCTTGGCTTTTACTGAAGCATAATTTTGTAAAATTCTGGGTTCTTTTCCCACTAATTTTAGATAATTTGCGCTTCAATTTTGCTTTTTATATGAATATGTTTTAAAAAAATATATATATAAAGAGAACAAATTCATAAATGGACTGTTTGTGTATTTGAACATCTTGCATGGTTACTCTAGTGCTAAATTGCACTACACAAACAAATAATTCAATCAGATAAAATTTTACCAAAGTGAAACTTAATTAATAATCTAAAAAAATCTAAAACATAAATTATTAGAATTTAATAATTTAGCTCAATTAGTAGGCCAGACCAGCTTTATTTTGACAAATTAATTTCAAAAAGTAACCAAATTCATAATTAATTTCGAAAATTACATCTACAAATGGCAACTTCCATAGAATTCACTAAAAACTACTCCCTCCGTCCCACCCCGTTTGACACACTTTAATATTTTATATCTAACATATATTCAAGAAGTGTGTAATATGAGGTAGGATGGAGGGAGTACAAACTCGTGATTCTTTTTTTTTTTGTTTTTCTTGAAAAATACAACTATGAAGCTAAATACCATATTTCGGAAAAGGCAAAATATAATTATAGAATTCCTTAAAAAAAATAAAATAATAATAATAATAAAGGATCACCAAGTAAACTAACCATTCAAAATGAGACACATAATTTAGTGAATAAATTAGCACATGCTTTTGCCATTTTGTTAACGACAAAATATGTATGTGGTGTACAACTAAGACAAAAACTTGTGTCAGCCGGAGGCACCGTGCGGCCGGGTCCAAAGTGTCAATCTTTATACAGAAAAGTGACAATTTATATGAATAAAAGTGTCAATCTTTAACATAATTATTTTACGAATAAATTAAATGACAATTTTTAAAAGTGTCAATCTTTATACAGAAAAGTGTCAATCTATATGAATAAAAGTGTCATTATTTTAGCCCGGCCGCACGGTGCCTCCGGCTGACCCAAGTGTGTTCCTACAACTAATGTAATTAAAATCTCAACTTCCCCTCACGATTTTAAATCCCACTGCATTTAATTCCTTAATATTTCAATCGTATCATGTTCCATAAGTATCTCTTCTTTGATTGATATACATATCTACGCCTTCATTATTATGTTTTTTTTCTAAAAAAATTATCTCATATTTAAATATGAGATAATTTGTGCTTATTTTTGCAATTTTATTTACTTGTATAGATGTCCTTAAATTAAGTTTAAGCTGACACCTCATATATGTTTATCATTTTAAAAATAAAAGGCGAATATTGCTTATTGAAAAAATATTAATGCATATTTTTGGCCCAAAAATGACATACCTATATATGATGAGAGAGAGAGAGAGAAAGAGAGATTCATCATTACATTTAAAAAAATATTATTAAAGATATTTATTTAATTAATAATTTGGAAGAATGTTCGGTTGTAATCGGACGGATGTGGCTTTGATTATTTTTCACCCAATTAATTAGCCCAACAACTCCACCTTATGCTAAAATACATTTTTTTATGTATAATTAATTACTTCGTTAATATATACATCCAAATATATGATACCCTCCTGAATTTATATTAACATGAATATTTTGTTTACGAAGAACAAAATATTTGTACGTAGCTTTGACCAAATTAATTGTATGAATTCGTTTGGGTTTATGTTCTTGTTTACAGCATCCATAGTTTTTTTTTCAGTACTCGGGATAGAATGTACTTTAATTACTTATTAATTTGTATAAATAAAATTTACTAATGAATGATTAGAAAAACTAATGATTATAAATGTCTTAACTAATCACAAGAGACTTTTACTAATGATTGTAGTCAATGCATCAAGCAACTTTTTGCTCCAATATTTCCCACTAAAACTTGTTCACTCTTTTATTACAAAACACAATTTATTAATGAATGATTAGAAAAACTAATTAATTAAAATTATACTGTATTGACTAATCACTAGAGACTTCTAATAATGATTGTAGTCAATACATTAAGCAACTCTCTTTGCTCCAACATTTCCCACTAAAACATGTATACTCTTTTATTACAAAACACAATCAATAATACACTTTAGAGATTTATTAGTAAGAACATTACAAGTGATATTATATATTTTTTAAATAAATATCTAATTGAAAATCCATATTAAATCATAGTATAAGTGTTGGAAAATAAGTAAGCATATGACGTGGGGTTCATAATTTTTTGCCTCATGATTTGCGTTCTCCTCATATAACGACAAACATTAATGTACAAGATTTTATAAATCTATAAATTGGCTACACGTACGCAAAGTTGTCTTTCTCCATAAATTAGTGATGTCTATTCTCCAACAAACTTTCAGCTCTTAATATATATATATATATATATATATACTCCTATTTTTTTTATTTTTATACTCTTTTAATTTTAGGCATTGGGGATTAAAACTCCAATTACTTCGTTAATAAATATCATGAATAGAATATTTCGTTACGGTTTTTAATTTTTATATTGAATCGTATTAAAATGATATTTCGGTCTCATTTAATATGAATGTATTAAAATGAAATGAATATAAAAATATAGCATTTTGATTGATTTTTAAATGAAAAGAAAATAATGACTAAAGAGTCCACATCCAAAAATTGATGAAGCATATAGATCTCAGAATGACCGGAAAAAAGAAAATAAAAATACACAAGTTACGAACGGATCAATCAAGAGTTTAAAACGCCAACAGTCTATATTTAGAAGTATCCTGTAAAAAAAAGAAAACTTCAAAATTATATTTTGAAACCCGTACTAGGTTTCGGTAGAATTGCGTGCCAAAAAAGTCAATAAAACAAACATAGCTAATGAAGTGGGACGGAGGTAGTACTTATCATTCAATTCCAGTCAAACCCTCCATTTTTTTCCGAATAACTAATTATTAATACTTAGGAAGGTATAGTTTGAATTTTTTTCTTGGATAGTTTTCATTTGAATAATCCATAAGTTTGTAAATTTGAGAGAGAGAGAGAAAGATAGTCTAGCATTGACGTTGCTAGCTAGTAAAGCGATGGTGAGAGTAGTATCTATGCTAGGCGTAGGCTTAGAGTGAATTGAAGTGCAGTTTGAATTATTAAAGCATAATCACATAGCATTGACAAGAAGAGTAACGAAAAATAAAATAAAATAAAATAAAATAAAATAAAAAGAATAGTAAGACTATGATTAAGGCTCTCTTTGATTCATAAAAATTATGTTTGCACTATGTGATGTCAATTGTCAATTTAATGCACACGATCGACATGTCAAAGAGTCATATTCTGTTTGAATTAAATTAATACTACTTTCGTGTGAAAAATAGAGATAAATCCGGATTATTAATTTTAGGAGATAAATCCAGATTATTAATTTTAGTGTGATCTAAGGCTAGTATAGATATAAACATGATTTCGATATACAATGAGCTTGATATTATTTATAAACATTAACCAAACGATCACTCTAAATCAGTGATCCATATATATTCATATTTCTCACGCCGAAATTTATTTCTATATGAACAAAATTATATTAGAATACATTTTTATATAAGAATATGAATACATCTGAACCCTTAATCTTTGCAAGATGTAGTACTATTTAGATTGACGAATGCATCAAATTAAGACATACAATGCATCAAAACGATGATAAATCAAAATACTACATGTCTACATGCAATGCATGAAAAATGAGAGTGCATCAAATGAATGCATACAGTGCCTCATCCAACTTAATAATTAATTCTGGACTACCTACTTATTAAAAATTATGGATCGAATTCATTTCACCATATATATATATATATAGTTTGGTTTATATCCGTTCCCTATATATATATATATATATATATAATTTGTGTGTATACATCCACAATCATATTAATATTAGTCATCTAATTATCTGGTTAATTAGATTTAAATGTAATCTCCAACACTCATGAATTTATTTAATGTCTTTTTCAAGATTCCCATCCAAAAATTATGCCCATACTCTTTCACAAATTTTATGCTCAACCATCATATTTATTAGCCGGGTTACAAGTTATGTAAAATAATTAAATAAATTGTCGAATCAAATAAACTCATGCATCCAGAATTTTCATTTTTGATCGTGCTAGAAATTACATATCCAAATCTGGGCCCACCACACCAACCCCAGAAACCTTCCCCATTTTTTCTCTCTTTTTTTAAATCCGGGCTACATATAATAAAATCAGATAGTAATAAAATTAAAAAATGTTTGCGTAAGTTGATATAGCGGTAGAGAGTTTGACATCAAAGGTTTCGGGTTCAAGTTATCTGTGGTGCGATATTTAAATTTCAATTAATTGTAATGACGAAGCGCAGTTCAATAAGTAAGACGTTTCCCCTCCAAACAAAAGGTCGGGGTATCGAGTCACCCGAGTGCGTGTATGTGTGAGTGTGTTGTATTTGACTGATAAAAAAATATATAGTATAATAATTAAATAAGAAAAGGATTTCTCAAAAAAGTAAAATAAATTGAATTTAACAAGACAAGCCCGAGTCCTTGACTCCTTGGACCTCTAAGCCCGTTATAAACCGGGCTTTCTTTGTTGAATAAATAATAGTTTAAGTGTTTGTTTGGTTCAAGTTGGGTAACGGAAAGGGAATAGAATCAAGTCGAGTAAGGGAATGATAATAATAATAATTACTTTTATTGAGTGTTTGGTTCAATAGTAGAAAGAGAGTCACTTGTGAGGGGATTCTCTTTCTCCTTGTTTCCCCTCCTTGAGGGGTAACAATTTGGTGGATTGGGTTACCCCCAAGTAAGGGAAATGTATAATGTTGGGAACCCCTGCAGTTTGGTTTTGATGATGTTTTCCGAAACCACACTTAGTCTTATTTTATACTTACTTAGGTTGACAAGAGCGACATGCCCTGTTTGCACAGGTCGTCTCCCTAGTTCTTTTACAGGTTGAACCTTTGTAAAGAACAGATCGTGTTTGACGATCTGATCTATTGTCTTCAAACTGTTCTTATTTTTCCTAGTCAACCTGTAGTAGAAGTTCAGTTGGTCTGCTCTGAAGAGCTCAAAATCGCTGGAGTTCTACAAATCGAAGGTCAAGTAGATTCGCCTTCACGAGTCTGGACGACCTGTTCTCTGGTACCTGTTTGCCAGCTAGGACGAATTCTCCCAACGGCTAGAAGTGAGTCAGCAGTACGGCCTCTCTGCCATCGCTGACAATTTCCAACGGCTAGATTTCAAATCTGCGCCTATAAATACTTCAAGCCTCTCCAGAATCAAGCACTGGAAATTCAATATACAAGCCAAATCTCTGCAGAAATCTCTGAAGCTCAAAGCTCCACTTAACACTCGAAACAAGATGATTTCCCAAGTGTAAAGTCCATCAGATTTCTGATTCTGGAATCCTTGTTCTTAAGTGTTCACTGCTGCTTAAGAGCACCTTGTATTTTTCTACACCCAAAGTCTGTAAAGTCTGAAAGTGTTAGAAAGATTGTTAGATCTCTCTGTTGGGTTTGGATTAACTTAGCAGTTTAGAGGACGAGTTTGTATCAAGTTTGTAATCTCTTATTTAGAGAAGTTTGTAAGAGTCACGACCCAAAACTCGTGTTTGGATTTCATCGAGGTTAGACGAAATCTGAAGCTGATTCTCTATCAGTCTAAATAAGAAGAGAAGTAAGGAATTTCAGCTACAACGGTAGCTGACGTGGACGTAGGGAAGGTTATCCCGAACAACGCTAAAATCGACTGTCTTGATCTCTCCTTTATTCACAGTTGATTTATTACTTGCTCTTTGACCTGCATATTCAGCATAAAAACTCTTCGTACAAGCTCGCAAACCTTTTAGTGAAAAGAAAAGATTTTCTAAATGTTGTCAAACCCACTCACCAACTTCCGCACTGCATAGTCAACCTGTTGACTCATCTGTGAACCTGTTCCAGCTCAACAGGTCGTCTCTCTCTGACACGAGTTGACTCGACTAGTCAATCTGTTAGTCTATTTGTTTTAAAAGTCAAAACGTTGGCATTTGGTGTATTCCCCCCCCCCCCATACATCAAAACACTCTTTATGGGACCAACAGATAACTTATTACTCAAACCAAACAAAAACCAATTGAATCAATTACTTGTTTCCCTTTCCATACCTAAAAAAACTTGAACCAAATATGGATTAAAAAATTATACCGTAGTGAGATCCTTATAAAATCCATAGTAAAATATATTAAGGATGCATTTACTTCAAAAAAAATAAAAATAATAAAAATAAATAAATAAATAAAATTTAGAAGGATTAGAAGATAATAATATAATGTGGTATAAATTTATAAAAATCAGCGGGACTCATAATTTTTATATTATGTTTACTTCGAATGATAATAGATTTATACAAATGTTTATATTATATATGTATGTTGTTTACTTTATAAGAAATTGATAAATAAAATATGAAATGCCTAAATCACCCTTACTTTTTTTATTTTATTTTATTTTATCATCATTGTAGATGGTATGTGATGGTAGAGAAATCATTTTAAAAAAAGAGTAAAAGGTGGAATAAAATTATCAAGTATAATATCATACAATCGTATAATACGAAGGACTACCTGAATTTTTATTTGGTCTGATCGGATTTTTACGTTTCCGTTACCAAAATAAAGTGAACCTATGAATAAAAAGTGATATATTTTTTTTTTTATAATAAAAATAAAGCCCAATTTCCAGCAAATGTTGGGCAGGACCCACTTGGACTAGGAGTGTGGGCCCGGTGGCATGTGACCCATGTGTGGTATAAAACAATTTTAATTTTGAATATTACTCCTTTTTTTTTTAGATCCACCTGTGTGCCTTTGATTTGGAAATTTCTACAGAATTAGCATAGTATAGTTGAGAAATTTTAATTGAAATTTGTAGCCATACACTACAATAAAATTTGTCACACTGAAAATAAGTTCGATATCATGTGCCTTGATGTTAGCGGCACTGTCTTCTTCGCTACCAACAAAATCCAGATGTAATTATATAATTATATATGTGTAGAAAAAAATCAAAAAAACATATTTATTTGTTTCTCAATAATAGTTACACTCATGTTTTGTAGTATCTATTATACAACCTTAATTTGGTGAAATTCTCATAATTTGTCAAACTTCATAACATGGCGCCGTTATTTACAACATTCAATGTATTCGGTGCTCTCTTTCTACATCACTTCCTTTTTCCTTAGTAGGAGTATTTGATTTTAATTTAACTAAATTATTGTAGTATATATTTATATTCAACTATTTTCTCGGGTCATTTGGTTGAAAGTATAGAAGAAAACTTATACTACCTCCATCTTATATATTTAGACCAATTTGTTTTATGCACGTATTTCTACCGAAACCTAGTATGAGTTTTAAAATATAATTTTGTAATATCATTTTTTTTACGGGATACTATGACACTCATAGTATCCCGTAAAAAAAACGATACTACAAAATTATATTTTAAAACTCGTACTATGTTTCGGTGGAAATACGTGCATAAAGTAAAGTGGTCTAAATACATGGGATGTAGGTAGTACTTATAACTAGGTACATTATAACATATTAATATTCAAATTAGTTAGAAATATTATACGATGATGAAATTACATAAACTTAGATAGTTGTTTAATTAAGACATTTCTAGTTGGTATTACTTATCCCACCTAGAAATTGAGATACATAATACTACAAATCAGTATTATTCATATTGGGCCCTGACTTTATACATCCATGTGTTTCAAGCAAATAAGATATTATAGGGTAATAGGTATATTAGTACTTCTTTAGTTCCGTTTATAACTAGCCAACTTTAGTAGAGTTAAGTATATTATACTCTCTTCGTCCTTTTCAAGTTGTTATATTTTTTTCAACAATTTTTTCAAGCGTTTTCGAGCGCCTTGATGATGAGTTTTAAAATATTTAAAATAAAAAAAAACTTTTACGGGATACTACAATACTTGTAATATCCCTAAATGAAAAAATTATTTAAAAAGTTATTTTAAAACTCATCATCAAGACGTTCGAAAACGCTTGAAAAATTGATGAAAAAAGTATAACAATTTGAAAAAGACAAAGGTTATAATCAACGAGCTATTTATAAACAGGACGGAAAGATTATATCATAGTGACCCTTACCAAATGAGCCCTTGATATATTTTTGAAGTTTATTTTATGTAAAAGAAAAACGAAAATTAAGAAATCTAAAGGAAACGATGGTAGAACGACGTCGCATTAAATGTAGAAGGCCAAGGGTAGCAAAGAAGTCATCGATCATTGAAGTTGAGGTTTTAAATGAGTTCCAAAATTAATGGAAAATCCTTCTAAATAACCCTACCCTTAGGGCCCCTACCCCCCAATTCCAAATTCATTGGTTTATGAATGTGTGCAAATATGCATGGTCCCCTATTTCTTAATGTATTTCAAATTTTAATACCAACATTATATTATATGTGTGGACACTTCAATAATAATATCCCCAACCACATAATTATAAGCCCAATCGTCATTATCAATTTATTAGAGGGATACTTATGCAATAATTATGAATACGATCGATTAATTAAACATTGATTAATTAATTATGTTATTTATTTCAACCATATCGTTAGCATTACAAAATTACACACTAGGGTAGTGTGTGTAGGTCAAGGTAGCATAGTGTGTGTTATGTTTATTTCTTTATATAAATTAATACAATTTGTGAAAGAAATCAAGTATCTTATATTTGCCCAACTCTCTCTACTACTTTATGTAGCAAACAATACACATTCTCTCTAGCTACTAGCCCACAAGGCATGGAACAAACTATCCTCTTTCACAATACGGTTGAAGAACAACTTTTCTCCTCCTCCACCTCCTCCGCCACCACCACCGCCGCTGCCGCCACCTCCACTTCCTCGTCTTGCTCTAACGAGACGAGGAGCACGGCCAGCCTTCGGGACCGGAAGAAGGACGACGGCGATATCAGATCATCACAAGGCGAAAAGAGCGGCAATGAAGTGGCGGCCAAGCGGCGGAAGGCCGCCGCCGCCGCCTCCGGCGGCGCCGGCGGTGACAAGCACCCGACTTACCGCGGGGTGCGGAAGCGGAACTGGGGGAAATGGGTGTGTGAGATCCGAGAGCCGAGGAAGAAGTCGAGGATATGGCTTGGGACCTACCCGACGGCGGAGATGGCGGCGCGGGCCCACGACGTGGCGGCGCTGGCCATCAAGGGCAAGTCGGCTTACCTCAATTTCCCCCACCTAGCCGAGTTCCTGCCGCGCCCGGCCTCCACCGCGCCCAAGGACATCCAGGCCGCGGCCGCGAAGGCCGCCGCCGCCGCGTTCCCCAACGAAGCCGAGACGAGCCGGAGCCAGCTCGCCAGCTCGCACTCGTCCACCGACTTGGCGTCGGACAGCATGCAGGAGTCGGCTTCGACGGCTCATCACCCGGCGGCTCACGATGACGACACGTTTTTCGATTTGCCGGATTTGTCCCTGAGCGGCGGCGGCGATCACGGCAATGGGTATTGTTACTATGTGTCGTCGTGGCCGCCGATGGCCGGAGCCGACGCCGGGTTCCGCCTTGAAGCTGAAGATCCGATCTTGTGGGAGTGGAGTTAGCTAGCTAGTTAATTACAAGTATTTTTCATTTTTTTTAATTATTCTTTTTATATTTATATTTATATATAATTTTTGTGAAATGGAATAGCTAAAAAACATTTTGGTCGTGTGATTGAAAGTGAATGGTATTTAGTTATGATTTGGAAGATTCGAATAATAACAATTAAAGTATTAATTAATTATATTAGTCAATTATTTTGTGGAATTTGCACTTTACTTATTCCTTTTCTTTCACTATTTACTATTAAATCTAAAGTCATACTCCCTCCGTTTTTTTTAAGTGTCCCGGTCAACAAATCGCAAATAATAAAAAATTTTGTAAATTTACATTTTAACTTCATTTATTATTCTCTTTTTTTGCTCACCACCTAATATATAACATTAATTATAAGGGTAAATTTGGAAAACTATAGCTAATATATTATCAAATTTCGAAATGGGACATTTAGAAACAAACGATAAAAATAATAATCAGGACACTTAAAAAAAAGTGAGGGAGTATCTACGTCTATATTTTTGTGCCAAAATAGTGATAGAGACTTTACACTTACTAGTGACTCAACTCGAATTAATCGACAACAGTTTCACTATTTTGTTTCTTTAATTAGACATCAACATGCATATGCATTTATTAATTCAAAGATTGCATTATAGTATATATTAGTGTTTTATCTATGAAAGAGTGATTATCTTGATTTTTCATAAAATTGCATGTGACACTAATATATTATCACAATTATCGGGTTCTTCACAAAAACCCTAATATGTTGCATGGACTAATTTTAATTGATACGGACGATTTTTATCTATAAAGAAAATGTTTTCTGGGAACTTGGTGGCTAATTTAAATTCATAATATACTATATTTATAGATAATCTTTTAATGTTTATATTAAGGTTTTGGGCAAATGTATCAGTATATAATATTTCGTAGAAACTTAATTCTCCCGTAAAATTTACCATTATATATTCAAATTAGTTTATAATTTCAATGGAAGACCAACTTTCTATTTGATCCCTTTTTCACTAATATATACTACCTCCATCCCATTTATTTAGACCTATTTGCTTTATGCACGTATTTCCACTGAAACTTAGTACGGGTTTTAAAACATAATTTTGTAGTATCGTTTTTTTTACGGGATACTATTACTATTTGGCACGTATTTCCACCGAAACTTAGTACGGGTTTTAAAACATAATTTTGTAGTATCGTTTTTTTTACGGGATACTATGACACTCATAGTATCCCGTAAAAAAAACGATACTACAAAATTATGTTTTAAAACTCGTACTAAGTTTCGGTGGAAATACGTGCCAAATAGTAAATAGGTCTAAATAAATGGGATGGAGGTAGTATATACATATATTTTTCGTGTTAAGGTCATTATCATTAGTGCTTGTTTTGATGATTACAGTTAAATTATTTTGTGATGTGACCGTTCAATATTTAATCTTCTATTTATTATTATTAACTTTTGTGGTTACTTATTACTAACTCTTTCCCAATCCGGCAATCACGAATACATACACTATATTAATTCGTTAGTTTATTATATATTAGTAATACCAATCAACAATTAATTATCGTGCATATATTCTTGAATTCTCTTATGCACAATTTAAGTAGATGTGTTCAATCATTGTTGGTGATTAATTAACTGTTTTGACAATGATGAAGAAGAAGAAGAAGAAGAAGAAGAATTTTTATTTAGTCTTTGCAAATATGTACTCCGTACTTCATCTCGTTTTATTAAAAATATATGATTTGTAGTGGAACATTTTATTAGGCTTCACTATTATGTGTAATCATTTCATTGAATATCTCCTTTTTTTTTTTTTATGCACATACATTCAATCTCGATAAAATAATATTCTCCATAATTAAAACATGATGACATATGTAGATATATCAAAAACTCATATATTTATAAAAAGTCTACAAGGAAATATGATTTTTACTCTTGTGAAATGATAAGATGATATTTTAAGCAAAAAAAAAAGGTATCTATAGATAATCTAAAGGGTAGGGCTTACAATTATACACCAAAACACATAAAATTTTGATGTTTTTTTAATCACTATTTGCTATAGTGAGAAGTGATCATCTCAGCATCACTATCTCCCTCCTTAATTTCTAGTCTGTTCTTCAATCATTTAACCTCCTTGATCTCTATGGGTCCCACCCATTATTGGATCCATTTTAATTTATACAATTAACATAAAACATAATGACAAAAACTTGTGTCAGCCGAAAGTACCGTGCGGCCGGGCCCAAAGTGTCAATCTTTATACAGAAAAGTATCAATCTATATGAATAAAAATGTCAATCTTTAACAGAATTATTTTACGAATAAAATGACAATTTTTAAAAGTGCCAATTTTTATATAGAAAAGTGTCAATCTAAATGAATAAAAGTGTCATTATTTTAGTCCGGCCGCACAATGCCTCCGGCTGACCCAAGTGTGTCCCAAACATAATTAAGTAGAACCTATCGCAGTATAAATTAATTAGGGGGAGTCAGTGTTATAGGATTCTATGAGGTAAAATTAATTAATAACAATTATTATAAATTAAAAGTGCAACAAAATTACACTAAATTATTATCCTTTAAGTTGATTAGCTACCTTTTCAAAGGTCCGAAAAATGTAATTCTCGAAACTGTGCCGTATTTTTTGGTTCATAATCTGTTGAGAGGTCCATAAAAATTAAAGGAAATTTATTACTAATTTATACATGTATGAACATATTGAATGGTTCTTGGTTCTCTCTCTCTCTCTAGTTATATTTGATTTCATTTATAGTTTTACAGCATTTATTACATACGATTACTACTATTTCAAAATTCCAGCCTAGAATTTAGTTGAATAGTCTAAAATATTTATATATATTTCTTCTAGGGTTCTTCACTTACAATAGCACTATAGTACTAATTAATTTTAAGAAAGTCATATGTTCAGGCATAAGTTGACCTCGATTACTAAAATATACTTATATACTCAATTTTTTTTGATCGGGACTTATATACTTAATTAATTGCTCAACCGTATACCAAGTTTTTAATCCTTGATCAACTAAATAATAGGTTTAAACAAAAAGGCTACTATTATATACTTCAAGAATGTCAATTTCCAATCAAATTAAAGATCACAGATCAAAACTGACTGTTCCATAATATTCAAATAAAATTTTCTACGTCACACAATAACCAAAACCTTTTGGGCTCGTTTGGTAGGCGAGATTTTGCTCTGGGAAAGTAATATGATCACAAATTATTAAATTCATGTGTTTGGTGTAATAGGGAAAGTAATCAGATTCCAAAAAATTAAATTCTTGTGTTTGTTTCAAATTTTATAAAATTTAGGAAAGTAATAAGAATCCTGACATCAAGGAAAGTTAGTTCAAAATTCAAGGATTCTTATTTCCTACTTCAACCTAGGTATTCTTTTTCCTTAATACATGGATAATAATAATAATAATAATAATAATAATAATAATAATAATAATAATAATAATAATTTAAAATAATAATATAAATAAATAATAAATAATAATAACAAAAAACAAAAACAAAATTAAAAAATAATAATAAAACCCAAAAAAATAATAGTAATAAAAACAAAAAATAAATAATAAATAATAATAATAATAAATAAAATAATAATAAAATAATAATAATAATAATAATAATAATAATAATAATAATAATAATAATAATAATAATAATAATAATAATAATAATATTTGATGTTATGAAATTGATATTTTTTCAATGTAAACGATAACTTGATTTCATATTAGAATCTAGACAATTTTATTGATAATATCCAAACACTGGATTGTTGATTAGAATAATATTCCTCAGAATCATATTCCATAACAACTTTATTTTCCTGTTTTATTTTCCCTAGGATTACATTCCTCATAATCATTTTTCCTGATAACATTACTTTCCTACCAACCAAACGAGCCATTTGGGTAAACTTCGTTCAAAAGAGGGAAGATAAATTGCGTAGAGGATAAAATTGATAAAAGATTTTTTTTTTTCTTGATATAGAAATACAAAATCAGACAATATTTTTACTAATTCAAAATATGTACTTATATTGCATAAAATAATTAAAATAAAATAAAATAAAGGGAGACACAATCTACATGATTGGTCGGCGGTATCTACGACTAGCATCATGTGTGAGGTTAGTGGCAATTAATTACATTGTCAAGATCGTAATCATTTAATTAACCATGTCTTAATAAATAAATGATTATTCCCTCACCTAGATATTTGTTTTTTTTTTGTTTATTACATATTTGTTTAAGCATTGAAAAAAAAAAATTAAATCGTATTACTCAAGATTTGAGATTAAAAGAAAATGGTCAATCATTACTTAAAAATTAATCAAATTCACTACAATTCCTCATTCGACGATAACCAAATTCAACAGCCAATAGCAAGAAGTTGACATGAAAAGTCTAAACTATCTCATTTCTAATATATATAAATATTTAATTATTTTAAATTGACCAAATATACAAAGGCGGTTGGCTGATCATACTTTTGTCCTGAAAATACATGTGACATTTTTTTTTTATTTCCCATCGAAAATATATTTGTATATGTTTCTACGAAGCACTTCAGCACGATAACCTATTTTAATTGGGTTCTAAAATTTAATTGACAATTTTATGTCAAATAGAAGTAAATAATAATAGTAATCGACCATGTTGATACATGATACCTATTTTTGTACGTTTGAGTATAAGTGAAGAAATGTATTCTTAAACTCTCACATAAGAACTTTCACGCACTTCTAAACAATTATAAATTTAAAAGTAATACCCCAAAAAGAAAAGAAAATTGAAAAAGAAGAATAAAAAGAAAGAAAGAAAGAATAAAAGGGGAAAAAAAACAAGTAAGCTAAGTCCTTTCCCTTTGAAAGAAGGATTCCATCAATTGCTTTCCCACAAATAATGTGACTAGCTGGAATGCTTTTCTTTTTTTTTTAATTATTTTTTCCTGCATATTATTCACATTAATCTCACTAAATAAAATAAAAATAGTTTAGTGGGTCCTTTAGTTTATTAAACCTTTTTCTAAATCTGATTAAAGGAGAAGGCACTCAATAAGATGTAAGCGGACTATAATTGCAAATTTCATAATCAGCTAAAGATCATTACTAAAGAAAGAAAGATCTGTGCTTTGGATTTTGCTAAAATGGTATGCAATATGCATTTAGCTAAAGGCAGTAGGCACAATTTATAATCTTAATCTTAAAGTTACTTTCTTTTCATTGCTTGGTTGTAAGTAGCGTTTGTGTAGGAATATTGTTTTTATGTCTTTTTCTTGTCCTTTTATTACTTTGAATTAGTAATTATTTTTTCTTTCTACCAATGTTATATAAACGAAAAATGTCTACTAAACCCAATCAGAAAGTTGAGAAGGCTTCATTTCATGGATTAGCTCTAATTCTTTCAAATACTACTATATTATATTACTTCCCTCATCTCAACCTACTGGTCCACTTTCTTAATTATGTGAAATAGTATAAAATAATAAAAGCGAACTAATAACAGAGGGGTATTAAATTGTTAGGGATTTTCATCTACTCCTTCACATCGATCAATGAATGAGAACATGAGCTAAAATATGAGAAATTAGTGTTCCTACTTTACGTATAATCAAGGTTCCAGGCCACATGGTGCAGCTAATCGTACTTACACTGCAGCTAATCGTACTTATACTATGTAAAATGTGCCTAAACCGATTAATAATACAAATAAATATGATTACAACAATATATTGATAAATTGAATATATGATGAAAATTGTTATGAAAAGAAAAATAATTTTAATAAAAAAAATAAAAAAATAAAAAAATAAAAAAAAACGAGATTGCCTAATGTACATGCCAAGATTCGAGACCAAGACAAGAAATAGACGTAACAAATCAAACACACACACATAGTTATAAATCATTGAACGTTACCCACATGGGACTATGTCTCAAGCATACGAGAATCCTATGTTTAGCCCACACTTTCTTTATTTCATGCCTTAACTTTACAGAGGTGATGATCCAGAAACCTCAGCCACATAAAAACCCTAAATCATTTCCAACACCGTTTGTCATCTCGTCTGTCGTCCGGAAATAAATCTCCGGCTTAAAATATTATGTGCCGGCATAGTTATCACGTACTATAATATTTCAAGAAAACGAAATAAATCACACCCTGAAGAGATCCTCGTTTCACGTTTTTTCCGTAGTGTGTTCCTCAAACAATATCACATGATATGCTACACAAAAATGATCAAATTTTCTTTCACTTCTGAATAATCAAAACTCATTCCACACACACACAAAGGCTGATATTAGATCATGTCAATCGGCTAAATCAACGGTCGAGATACCATGATCAAGAACAAGAATCGGAACTCAGTAACAATCCTCCACATAGTATATATGAAGACAATGCTCTCAGTTTGACCATCTACTCATCTTTGCAGAAAGTTTGATTGGGAAGGGGGGGGGGGGGAGGTCTCCTCTTAACAACGTTTCGTCGTTTGGAAGTATTAAGAATTTCATAAATGCCCAAATAAAGCTTGTGAAATTTTCAGAGTTACCTACTCATTTATGTAACTCGTACGGTTAACAGCAACAAGCACATCAGTAAGTCGTGGGTTAATCCTTACCATATAAATCTTTGAAATGATAGTGACATGCTGTAGGTCCAATCTCCAACTGGTCCCAAACTATACAAGAGCACAAGCTCACATTAATAATAGACGCATTCAGTTTAGAGGGTGGGACAGCAACGGTAACAAAACTAGTTGCATAATTACATTCAAAGCGTATTCTGCAGAAGTAATATACCAAAATCAAGGGTATACTGTTGAAAATACGTACACATCCTACAATACGAGAAGCAAGTGTATGGTAGTTGCAGCAGAAGATTCAATCTAAACGGACAGCAATCACACACACACACAAACATATTTTAATGGTTCTTGAAATTTCATTTATTACCATTTATAACAAATTCTCAGTAATACAGTTCAAGAATGCTTAGCAACCCTACCAACAACTCATAGTTTTACTAATGACACGACACAATGTTTCTCACATTCACTACGACAAGTCAATACTGATTTTTTTTTGTTGACACTAGGATTTCTCTTTAAGTGACTATCTTTACCGTTAATGAGGATAAGGGAGTAACAGCTGAAATTAAAGCCAAATAATTATTTTGAGTACGGATGATGAGGGGGGCCTAGGATTTCAATCTGATTTCATAATTGTATAAACATCACCCTGTTAAAATAGTTACTAGCACACAACAGTTGATAGTCTACAACCAACTAAATGACTGAAAATCAATAATATGCAGCTTCTGAATAATTATCTTGAAACTAATTGAACAATTGATATTATAATATGATACCTAGGCCATATTCAACAGCTCCATCTACCCTCTTCTGCCACCCACAACCTAAGCCCACTTCTGCTTAAAGAATAGAGGAAATCCTCTTACTGGAAGAAATGGTCAAGGACCAATAAGAGATGCATATAATTAGATTCCTATAGAAATTCATGATTCGATAAAAAACCAAGAAACATATGAGGGTTGCATAAGCACAATCTTACATTTCTATACAAATATAATCTGTTTCTCAATTTATACACACTACAGACCAGTTTTCTTCAATATAACTAGAAAAAATGAATTATAAAAAATAGATAAAATATACTAATACTACCTCCATCAACGATAAACGGGCACACTTTCCCTTTTCATCCGTCCACAAAACACGGGCACCTTCCACTTTAAGATATAGACCGCACATAAAAAAGCAACACTTTAGACTAAATGTGACACAAACTTCACTTTAACATCTACTCATCACAAATATATATTAATACCCGTGCCCGATAAGTGGTGCCCGTTTATCATGGACGGAGGTAGTAGATTAAAACAGGATAGAAAAACTAGCTCTCAGAATAATGACTATCAGACTTCAACAGCATACCTTCAACTAAAATCACTTGAGTCTTTGGGCTAGAGCTTTCCGTTCCTTCACGTTATAACAGCCAGAGAGACCCGATTTACCTTAGACAAATAGAAAGTAAAATTGGTACATGATGATAACATTATTGTCTGGGGAATGTATAGTATACAAAACACAGAACTGGAATGCAACCAACCAAGGATAGATAAGGAAATCCAGCACGGACAAGATGCATGATCATCTCCCTCACTCTGTAGCACAGGCACGTCCACACACGCACACACACAAGACACGCTTGAAATTTAATTGCCAAAACAAGCTTATCGCAGAAGGTGTAATTAGTAAATTATATTATTCAAATGGTACACGTGTGTAATTGACAATGAAAAGTTACTGATTCAACATTGATATTTTGGCTGTTTCTCCTAAAACAAACTCAAAATGGACATTAGCAACAAAAATGAGATACAATTTCTGTACATAGTAGCATAGCAGAACCTAACACCAAAGTCAAATGAAGCTCCAGCTAATCCATACACTTGGAAACCCTAGGGCTATGCATCATTGCATTATTTACTCCCAAAACCTCCATATGGAGAACTGGACTGATTTCAATCTGCAAGCAGAAAGTTAAAAAAGTACCAGTTGCTTGGAGCAGTCAAATGAAGCAGGGGGGAAGTCAAAAATACTATTCAAAATAAAAATCAAAAAATGTTTCCAGCTTCTAAACCTAAAACACTGAACCTATGCTACTAACAATTTCTGGAAAGGAACCTCTATTACTTTCGATGTGGTCTTTTCTTGGATTCATGAGAGCAATAAGTATCATATAGTACATGTGAAACGTCATCCTCAGAACGAACTACTAGGTTCACTTAGACCCAGTAGGTATAAGAATTGACTCCAGAAACCATAATGATCAGATGTATACAGGTTTGACATCATTAACCCCAAAACTTGCTGCACACACTGGACACTTGCGATGGCGCGTTTCAATAATTCTCTGGAGGCAGGGATTGCAAAAAAGATGATAGCATTTTGTGATGACCACCTGGCAAAACGTACTTGTTAGGTCTGTCAACTAAAATATTCTTGGAGCTGAATATCTAACTATATCCCATAAATTACATACAAATCGACAAAAAAAAGTTCAAAAGTGAATAGTAGCTATATCAAAACCACAGCAGGAAATGAATATAAGGCCCTCTAAATCCAATCATCACCAGATCATTCTATCTAGCTAGGCTCCTGAATGGTTTGATTACATATACTTGAAGAGGTTTTTCTGAGAGAGCCACGTTTATCTCATCCAAATAAATCTTTTAATCTCCTAAAGTTTCAATTCTTTTTGGTAAAATTATATTCATTAAAATACTGAAGAGATTGTAGTAGAAGAACTCATCACCTCCATATCCCACAAGTAAAGATAACATATAAGGAATATTTAATAGGAAATAGATCACTCGTCTGATTATAAGAATGTACCTCTTTCCTTCTGTCAAGGCAGACACTGCACTTCAGAATTTCTTTGTATTCCTTGAGCTCCTGCTTGAGCTTTTCAATTAGAGAGGAACCCTCAACTTGCGATTTTAGTTGTTGAGCCTTCCTCCTTAGATTATCTAGATCTTCCTCTACCCTTTTCCTCTCAAACCTAATTAGAAGGAAAAGTTGCAAGTAAGAAATTAGTTTTCCCATGAACTGAAATAAAAATTATATCAATTCTGAACACCTTTCTTTCTCTAGTTCTATCTGCATCTCAGCGAGAGACGCTCGACTCCTATCGACTTGGGTCTGTGCTTCTTCAACTGTACCCATCAGTACTTGAGAAGACTTCCTCACGTCTAAGAGTCTTCTTTGAGTACTTTCTAAAGCAGCAGCATTATGGGCTCTATCTTCAGTAAGTCTCTGTCTCTGATCTGAGTATCCCTTCAACTGCAGCCAAAAGATTATTAGTACAATCAACTACAACATTGATACTATGTATGCCACTCAAACTACCTGATCTTCAATGCGGCCAGCCTTAAAGTCATAAACATCTACAGTTTTCTTGGTATGATGTACAGATTTTTCCAGCATATTCTTCTCCACAAGCAGAACATCTCCCATCTGTCTTGAACGCACACCTTCTAAAACAAGCTGAAACAGAAACCAAAGTCAAGGTAATTCAATAATTTTGTCCCGTCGAAAAATTGGTTAAAATGAGGGCAAATACAGGCTGTTTCTTATGAAATTCAGTTGAAGTCACAGGATCAACAAGGTCAACCTTAACGTTATAGTCATCTCTCTCAGTGATTTGCTGCAAAAGCTGCTGGTTTTGGCTCTGCATGTCATCATAGGCCTGCCCAATAGTCTGAAGCAATACAGACCAACTCTTAGTCTAATTTAGGATACATGATAGAGAGATATTTATCTTTAGAATGGAAGGATACGGAATCTGATAGCATGCAGATAAAGGTCAATTTTGTATTAGACAGCTACGACTCGTAGATGTTGAGGTTGAGTGCATACCTCTATCTCTGACAGATAGGCCTCAGTTTCTTCATGTTTGAATTTTAAATCATCAGAAAGTCTTGTCTTTTCCCTGCCAGCAGTGTTAGAAACTATCAGAATACACAATTATAAAATTGCAGCCATCAACCATTGACAAAATCCTAAAAGGGTGTATGTTTTCACATGTCTTATGAGCTAGATATTTGAGCTTGACAAATCCAATCAACTCTCTCTCACTGCTACTAGTCAAGTCATTATCCTTTTCCACCTAGACACACCAATACATCTGCTGTTACTACAGATTATGCGGATGATGGCGACTTCTGTAGTTTACCATGTAATAATCTCCAGTCCGGAGGACCTTTTCTTCTATTATTATGGTGGAAAACAGTCAAGAGTATAATAATGATCTAGAGCTTCTAGATGGCCTATGTGCATGTATAATTCGAAATGTATGTAGATTCCTAATTAAAATAGCTCGTCTTAGGTGTTCACAGATGTGCGGGCTTTCAACTATTTAAATTACCCAAAGAAGAAGCCACTTTATTGTTTCCTTGAATATATCACCTAACTGCTATGGTTATACATTGGAATTTGGAACCATAAGGTAGCTCAAATGGAAAAGTCTGATATCTTAATCATACTATACAGGAAAACTCTAAAAATGTTGGTCCAACAACGAGCATATACTGAAGAGAAAATATTTACACTTTCGACTAACTAGAAAAGGTATTCCTTGCAATGGGAAGAGGCAAGTGTACAAGTACAACATTTAATGTCTCTCTCGCATAGAATATCGCAAGCACAAAATTTACACAAGTGGATACTGAAAAGACATTATACATATTCAAGCATAAACAGATAAGACCCTATCAGCTGGTGAAAGACGAAAACTATAAGACAGCAAAAGCCATTAGTACGCCTCAGTTCTTATTGCAACAAATATAATTTATGAAAAGCAAAGTAAAAGATAATATTAGAATTTGTCAAGAAATGGACCTCCTAGAAGACCCTAGCTTCTTTCTCAGCTCAGCAATTTGAGCCTCCGAAGCAGCTAATTTTTGCTGGGCTTTTGCTTCAGCTTCAATCGCAACTTTAACTCGCAACTCCAGATTACGCTCATCAAGGGAGGATTTAAGGCTATGAACATGAGCCCATGCCTCTATCTCAGTACTTCTAGCTGCACTGACGTCCCTGCATATGATAGGGTGTAAAGCACAGGACATGGATATAGCAGAAGATCCTTGACATTAATCCACAAAGATGATCTCAGATCTGAATAACAGACATGCTAAAATTGAGATATGCATCCTCCTATAGGGTGATAATTTGTCCTTTCATGAGCTTCTAGAAAAACTTAATGAATTCGTAGGGAGTCAAAAAGATTCACCACATCTAGATACTCAATTGAAGTCGTACTGAAAGTAGGCATTTGGACTTCCCAAAATACTATCGGAACAAGAACATAATCCAAAGGAAGTTGTATAAAACTAAATATGAAACACTGAAGAATGCAAACCTTGAGTCAACCGATTGGAGCCCATACATTTCCTGAAACAGCTTCAAGTCTGTAACAGTTGCCTTTAAATCACTGATCTGTGCCCGCAAATCCAATATTAGAAATCATAAATTAGATCCCTCTATTTCTCAAAGTAATTCTTGCAAAAATTGCTGGGTTTTATAGCTAAGAAACAGCTATACTGTTACATAAGCAATAGACATGGATTTGCAATCTACTGTTAAGCTCTAAGTCTGTTGTTATAAGAAATAGGATACAATCTACTGTTACATACAAGAACAAAGAATGGCATACAAATTTGGCCTCGGTAAAACTCAAATGACCTAATATGTATACAACCCAAGCAAAATTTCATACCAGAGCTTGCAGTTTCTGAATTTCAGCGCTTTGCTGGGCGGATCTGGAAGTCAAAGTCTCCAACTCCTTAGCCTGTTTATAATATAAACACACAGAGAGACATGTATATATGAGGAAATTCGGCTACTAAAAACAATGAGCTAAAAATAATAAAAATGATAAAATCAAGTGCATTAAATTTTACCTTACAGTTAAGAATATTAGTCAATGATTCGACATCAGCTTGCAAACTGTGAACGTCAGCAGCAGTCTCCTTGTGTTTAGCTAACTGATTCTGCATGCTACCCATTTTCTCAGGAAATGATGAAACCAAAGCTTTAAACTCGGCAATGATTTCTTTCCTACCTGTAATTAACAAATTAAACTAGCTGCAATAAGTCTACTTAAGGGCAATAAATCTACTTAAGGGCAATGAATGTCCTATCCATACCAGGTTCTTTAGATGCTTCTTGCAGTTTGACCTCAATTAAATCCTTCTCTTTATTGTATCTCTCTATCTCAACTTCCAAGTCGCTTATTCTGGAGTCAGCAACAGCTGAAGATCGCTGAAGAACATCAACTAACTCATTTTTCAGGAGACTTTCTTTTTCCCGCCAGTAAAGGCTCTCTTTCTCAACCTGAGTATGTAAGGGTGGATGACTGAAACAGTTCCTTTTATCCTTTATCTTTTTCAAAAGAACAACTGCAACAAGTGAAGCCAAAATGAAAAAAATAAAATAAAACAAATGTAACCTGTAATTTCTCATAAAGGCCTTGATACTGAAATACGTCTGCTTTAGCTTTTGTCAATTGATCTTTCAGTAGACGATATGATTGGGATGAACAAATGCAATGGACATTCTTTAAGTTGCTCTGCCAAGCAAAATTTCACAGGCTTAAGAGAAGCAAGGGCAAATCTGTTTCATGAAGTTGAAAGAAATGAGCATACATAGAAGCTAGTAGGAAAAAAGATAACCTGCAAATTTGATAAGTTTCTTAATATGTTCAGCCTATCTTCATGAAGACGCTTGAGCTCATCCAGTCGAGAAGTAGATTGGTCCTATGCAGCAAAACAATTTCCATCAGTCAAAATCTATGCAATAGAAACTTCGTCATCTAAACAAGGCGAATAACAAAAACAGTCAACTACCAGTAATTCCTTCAGGGCAGATTCCATATCTTGCAAGTCCCTTTCCTTGTCCCTTACTTTATCATTAGTTACTTGCTTGTTTCCTCGATTCAGAACATGGAAAGATGCACCTTTTGCCACATCTCTTTCTGCTTTCAAAATTGCCAACTTGTGGTTGCTTTCTTCCAGTTCATCGATTGTACTTTCTAGTTCTCCTTTAATTGGAAAAGGAAAAGAATGATGTGATGTATCTGAACTATGTTAAAAACCATGCATTTGGCAGAAAATGAAGGGATTTGAAGAGGAACAGAATCATAACCGCATCCATAAACCATTTCCTCTGTAACAGCATGGAAATTTCTATTCCTTGTCGTATCCAAACAAAGTGGCATTAAACAAACATAGCTGTTTCTTTTTATCTTTAGAAGAATACTGAAAAATCAAGAGAAATGAGGGATACAGAAAAATATGAAGACGCAGCAGCACTATACAACAAGAAACATGGAAGCCAACATATAATATTCTTCTTAGCTATGTGACATATGCAGTGACTCTCAATACCAAGCACAGGGATACCTCAACACTGAAGGCAACCGAGCCAGACCAGAAAGCAAAATACAGTGAAAGCAGCATATTGGTGAGTGGACTATTGAGGAGAAACTGACAAAGTAATACCTTTCAAACGCTTCAGATCAGCTTTATTCTTTGCATCAGTGTCTCTATGTCTTTGAAGTTCACCAGCCAATGATTTATGTTTCAAGTGAAGCTTCAGTGCTGCCATTCTGACATCTCTAACCTCAGTCAGCAAATCAGAAGAAACCGCCTTCTGGCTCTGTCCTACAGTGAAGTGTGGTAGAGGAAATAAGTGACTGAAAAGCATGACACGACTGAGAAAGGTGGGAGAGATGAGCACTAACTAAGAAATCCTACAAGAACTTCATGAACTACATTCAGAATTTAAAGCATCTGCAAGTTAACAATATGGCCTTACCATTTGAAGAGAGGGCCTTCCGAGATGCAGTATACAATATACTCTTCAAAGTGTTCAAATCATCAAAAGAAGCAATGATATTCTTGAGAATGGTCTCTAATTTCTCTGTCATTTCACCATCTATTTTTCTATCCTTTTCAGTTGGATTCATCGGTATACTGGCTGAGCTACTTTCAGTTGCACCTGTTTCTAGGAGCCGGCTCAGTAAAGCATCCTCTGGCGGTGAATTACCATCTAACAAGGCAATTGGTTAAATCTATGAGCAAAAAGTTTTAAAAACCATAATTCAGAACAAACAATGTTCAGGTTGAAAAAATGTGTGACAGGCATAGATCATCGGCAGCTAAGATCTAAATCAAGTATTTCTACTCCGCGTATAGTCTACGAAATATGTAAAAGAGCCAAATATAAGGAACTGGAGCGTATCAGTAATAATCTAGTATTTCATGACATTGAGCGGAAAAGCACTAAAATTCAATGCATATTCACAAAGGTGTATGGTGACAAGAGATTGGTGGGGGGGGAGGGGGGTCACAAATTTGGGCAGGAAAAGACAGAACTTAAGGACTTCACCACAACTGTGCTCAGAATCTACTATGAGTTACCTGACTTGCATCTTAAACAAATCTATAAGCAAAGAGACAAATTTAGACAGCAGAGGTAGATATGGCAGTGCCAGTTTCTGCAGAAGAAAACATCCGAAAGCAGAACTTCTACAAAGTTGCAATGTAACAAAAATCAGGCATAACATATCCTACATGGTTCATAGATGAGGACAACTACAAAGTTCCTGAAAAATCTGATTCTATCAGCCTCAATAATAACCTTAAAAGTAATTATAGTCGTAGTAAATGTTCATCATAATATAAAGGAGACGGTGTACGACACAGCCACAGACGCAATTGTCCATTAGGAAATTTATAGAATACAGGCGTCCACCCAGTCACAAAAAAGAGAAGGTCTACTCTACATCTTTAGGCTTCAAGAGTCAAGACACTGACAAGATCACAAACTCTTAGGGTTATCATAAACTTTGTTCTGCAAGAAAAACAGAGGCTCATAAAATACGGTGAAGGTTCAGATTGATGGGTGTGAATAATGTCGACCAATCAGGCAATAAAAGTACATGTCATACGAGAAATAGGGAATACAAAAGTCAATTAAATAAGCGTGTAACTGTAGCATTTGTGGTTCAAACTACCAACATTGTAAAATAGTATACAAAGAATCATTAATAACCATACAAGCATATAAATAGGAAAAGTTTTATCATTTAAAAATCTAAGGCTGTTACAAAGTCGCAATATTTGAACATATCACTGAATCATCAAGAAGTAAGGTTGACTAGCATACACTAATTAAAGGGGGAAAGAGGCACATACACAAAAACATATCTTCAAGACGCAAGACGTACCTTCTTTAGCTAGGTGGCATCCAAAACCTCGAGCGTCTTTTGTATTTTCAAGTGTGCAATTAGAATGCGTCTCCAAGTGATCAACCAGCTGATTAATATGGGAGCCACGAGTATGCAAACATTTTGCAGATGTCAGATAAATCTAATATGTTAATAACTATCAGGTTCAATTTTCACCTACTTAATCAACCCACTCAAAAGATGCTACCAAAAAAAAAAAAAAGACCAAGACAACTAAAGCCTCAAAATCAAATCAAATCAAAACCAAACAATCTTTCTCATGAGAAGTGGTAGGAAATAAGTAAACCAAAACTATTCATAGCATCATAATTACTCACCTCTTTCCATGAATTATCAACCACAGCTAAAGTTTTCTCATATGAACTCTGTCTGTCCCTCAGCTGGCACAATCTGTCCTCAAGAGCATTAATCTCAACTTTCTGAGTTTCCAACTTCTGTAGTAGTTTTTGATTTTGGAATTGAAGCACTGCTGCATCGAGCTATAAAAATTTGAGAATTTTGGTTATTATTTTGTGATCATAGCAAGACATAAATCTCAAAAAAAATGTGCCATCAAAACATGTCGGCTATATTAGATGATCCTATGCAAAGCAAAAATTCAAGTTTGAAACCCTACATGATAAGTAATAAGAAATCAGGATATATCTGCAGCAGATCCAACTTTATAAGAATATGGGTAAATCTTCAAATAGAGTTGTATGATTGTACCAGATAATAATGCTTAGAGAAGTCAGTTGTGCAAATATTGTTTCTTGACATTACTAATACATATTGCTAACAATATCCTTTTTGAAAGAAAAATCTTCCATATAAGTTTCTTCACCAAAAAAGCAAGATCCAAAAGGGTTTCCCAGAATAAAATTTCCTGAAGCAAGATAACTCGCTCAGGTTCTGATCTGCACCTTACTTAAGCCAAAGAATAAAACTTTCAACCTCGGCCCTGAACTCGGAATGATTATAGTTATACGTACTTTATTCACGGCTCAGCAGAAAAAGAAAAAAAGAAAAAAAAAGTAGTCAACCAAAAATATGATGCTTTACACAGGCTATATTAAATGAAAGTAGCCCTTCCGAATTTGATAGCATTCACCAAATAAAAGGTATCCTAATGCATTGGCAAAACATATAATCAGGACTCATCACACAAAACACCTTATATAGATACACAAGTTCAAGGATTCAGATGGAAACATGTAAACTAATACCGTACAAAGATAAATAAGATTCAAACCCACCAAAGAAGCTCATTCCAAGATCACTAAATATCCCGAGGAAGTAAACACCTTTCATGCATATGATTGCTTGAATAAACCTAATTCTACCTAATTTAACAAGGGAAGTCTTTAATTAGCTAAACTAAACAAAAAAAATTAATGAAGAAGGAAGAATAAGGAGGAAGAAGAAAAAGGAGTAGCAGCCTCACCTTTTTCTCCTCGGACAGCGGCGCAAGAGGTTGCTTCTTGGCCGCGGCGGCCGTGGGCGATATAGAGCTAACATGACGCCTTTTCTTGTCAGCTTCACCTGTACTGCCCATTACAAACCCACCCCTCAAAACCCTAGAATCATCACCTTCCTTTTAAACCCCACAAATAGATACTTCTCATGACTAATTCACAGAAACCCCCTGATAATTGAACACATAAATATGCCAAGAAACGTGCATGGAAAAAAATCCAGTCTTGGCACAAATTAGAAACCCCAATTTTTAGCACAACCGAGATTTATCAAAGAAAAAAAAAAGTGTATAAACCACTCCAATTCCACGACAAACCCTAGTCCGCAAAGAAACCGCGATTGCTGAGCTTCAATTAACAATTAACAGAATATACGAATTTGTCTTTTCTTCTCCTTCTTCTTCTTTCTTTCCTCTTTAATTGAATTCAATTTTTTTGCCACTTTTGCTGGGTACAGGTATTATTAACTGAGACAAGGTGTGAAAATACACACACTCACACAGAACCTCTGAACATCAACAATGTGGGGGAGGAGAGAGAAAGCGAAACTGCTCAAATATGATTGGAGAGCGGAGGAGGGATTTGAGAAATTCCTCGGGGCAAATTCGTCATTTCAGCTTGAAGTTGGAGAAATCCTGTGTCAACAATACGGCTGACGTGGAGTGTAAGGGTGTGTTTGGTAAAGAAGATGAACCAAGATGAGAGAGATCATCTTGGTTCATCTCACTGTTTGGTAACCAACTAAAATAAACTGGAGGGCCCGAGATGAATACAAGACCCGTTGATATTTTACTGTTCCGCCTTGTTTAGTCATCTCACGTTTTGGTCGGATGAGGTGAACTCATTAAAACAGTAACACAATACTTTCTCTCTCTTACCATTTTACCCTTATGTATTTATACGATTTCAAATAATAATAATAATAATAATAATAAAATAATAATAATAAAATAATAATAATAATAATAATGTAATAAAATAATAATAATAATAATAATAAATAAATAAATAAATAATAACAATAATAGTAATAATAATAATAATAATGTAATAAAATAATAATAATAATAGTAATAGTAATAGTAATAGTAATAATTCTAATAATAGTAATAATAATAAATAATAATAATAATGTAATAAAATAATAATATTAATGTAATAAAATAATCATAATAATAAATAAATAATATCAATAATAGTAGTAATAATAATAATAGTAATAATAATAAATATTAATAATTTAATAAAATAATAATAATAATAATAATAGTAATAGTAATAGTAACAATTATAATAATAGTAATAATAATAATAAATAATAATAATAATTTAATAATAATAATAGTAATAATTATAATAATAACAAGAATAATAATAATAATAAATATAATAATAATAATAATAATAAATAATAACAATAATAGTAATAATTATAATAATAACAAGAATAATAAAAATAATAACTCAATAATATAATAATAATAATAATAATAATAATAATAATAATAATAATAATAATAATAATAATAATAATAATAATAATACAGAGTAATAAATAATAAATAATAAAGGGTACTATTTAATCTCAACGATAAAAAGTGAAATCGGTAGGGGTATTTAATAAGGGTAAAATAGTCAATTTAAATTTTAATCTAGAGTTTTGCAATTTGTACCAAACACAATATGATATCATCCGGGTCTGAATTTTTTGCTACCAAATGGTGAGATGAATGATTCATCTTGACACTATTCATATGAGTCATCTTGAGATGAATCATCATTCTTCATCTTGAGATGATTACCAAACGCAGCCTAATAGGGTGCTTTGGTTAAATGACAAAAAGACCCTTACATGTAAATAGGGTTTCGATGCACAACTGTCGTCGCACTAGATTATTACCTTCTCAAACCTTCAAGGCTGATTTTAAACATAGCCCCAATTCTCTCTTTATTAACCCCAAATAAAAATAAATAATAAATTTAATTCTAAATGTACAATGATGTCCTTGTAATTATATAGCCCCCAACATCTAATTCTTAAGTTTTTATAATTTTTATTAATTTTAATATTTTTTAATAAATTAATTTTATAATGATTTGGTTTAATTTTATAATTATTTTCAAGATTTGATTTAATTTTATAATTATTTTCAAGGGTTCGCTCATCCAGTTAGGGTTTATAATTATTTTTTAGCATTTAGTTTCACTTTTATTAGGTATATTAGGGTTGATAAATTCAAAATTAGAGTATGTATTTTTAAAGTTTTCAATTTATACTTATAAATGTCTATTGTGATTTACTATATTATAACATTTTTATTTTTATAAAAACGATATAAAACTAATAAAAATTAACTTTTGGGACACAATTGGGATATTGAATTTGGGACAGAGGATCTCATCCGCCTAATATTTACGTAAGAATATGTCTATCAAATTAATGAAATACCTAAATATTGAATAATATCAAGCATAAATTCATGTAGATTGTAAAGGAGAATACTTTTATAATACATGAATACTTTTAAAATTCATGCCTACAAAAAATGCAATATTTGACCCACATAATTCTTTGGATTTTCTTTATCCACAATTTTCTACAACTCAACTTACAAGTAAAATATTAATTTCTCTATCTTCCACATACCCAACCTACAATCCAACCAAATATCACAATTTAGATGTTTATCAATGATCCAACTCAATCTAAAATATATTTATTTTACAATTATTTTGTATACCATGTGTATATACTTAAATTTTATTACATTTAAAAAAATTTATAAAAGTATACTTATATATATATATATATATATATATATATATATTATTCAAAAAATAATAATTTTCTTAGTTATACTTTCAAAAGCTACAAATCGATAATTTTAATTGTAAAACTATGTATATTGGGGTAATCTTGAGAGTTAGAAAAATAATTTGGATCATTTGGATTCATAACAAGGATTGCAAATTATAATCTCAAAAAAAATACAAAATGATACTCCATCCGTCCCTGATATTAGTGTCCATATTTTCCGTTTGGGACGTCCCTGATATTAGTGTGCAATCCAAAAATGAAAAGATTCCCTAAGCAAAAATACATATTTACCCTTCTACTTTATTCTTTATTTCAATATTTACCAAACTGTGCCCACTTTTTTCCACTATTTCCACATTTTTCCACTATTGGTGTGGGGCCCTTATTCCACTATCTCCACCTTTTTTCACTTTACACTATTTTCGTCTAAAACTGCTTGTCGTTTCTCTCAGCACACTAATATCAGGGACGGAAGAAGTATAAAGAAAGTGAGAAAAGCGTTTTTTTTTTTTTTGATTCAAAACATATCAATATTGTTGTCTAATTATAGAGAATTTAAAAACATAAATTTTGGTATAATTTTTTTTTTCTTAATACAAATTTATCAACATTATTATCCTGATAAGATTTATTTCCAAAAATTATTTTGAACCAATCAATGAATGTCAAGAGGCATCCACTAATTGGATAACCCAATTTATCAACCAAGTCGTTCCAGCAACCAGGTTTTGGAGTTAGTTTTTTTATTTTTTTTAATTTTTTTTTAATTTTTTATGTTTTTGTCTTATTCGTAGGACCTCCCATGAGAGAATCATGGGTGTATTCAATCTCTTTTTTTTTTTTTTTTTAATTTTAAAAGTTCATATATATTCAAATCAAATTTCAAAAAGTCTATAAATTTGTTGGTATTCAATTATAAGTTTTATTAAATATACATCTAAATCTTATGATCTTGAAAATTTATAAAATTATAATATATATATTTTATAAAAGTTCATAGGTATTTAAATCAGAATTTAGAAAGTCCTTATAAATATGTTGGTATTCAATTATTAGTTTTAAATAGAGTGAAATTTTTAAATGTCCATTTAGGTTAGTGGACATCAAATTATATCCACCAATATAAGAAACTCAAATCAAGTCTACTTTTTACCTTTTAGGACCAAAATGCCCTTAAATGAGTTGACTTTGACTAAATTTTTTGATTTTTTTTGTTTTTTTTTCTTTCTAATTTTCTGATTTTTTTTATTTGTAATTTCTTTTTCAATTTTTTTTTCTGGCATTTTTTTTACCAATTTTATCTCTATTGGCTCTAATGACACTAATAGTACCAATAGACCCAATTGTTTCAATTTTTTTCAGTCGTTTTATTTTATTTTATTTTTCGATTTTAGCTCTATTGGCTCTATTGACACTAATATTACCAATAGATCCAATTGATTCAAATTTTTTCTTTTCAGATTATTGGGTCTAATGAAACCATAAAATTCTAAATCTAAATTGGGTCTAATGGGTCTATTTGAATTAAATAGACCCATTAGACCCCAATTCAGCGCACCTAGTCTAGTGTACAATCACAATCCAAGAAACAGTTCAAACCATAATTTGCATCTTTTTAATACCAGTTGCATAAAATACAAATGAAACCATAAAATTCTAAATCTAAATTGGGGTCTAATGAGACTATCACCACCAAATAGTCTCAATAGACCCAATACCTACATTCATCTCGACATTCTCTCTAATGGGACTATTTGAATTAAATAGCATCATTAGACCCCAATTCAGCGCACCCAGTCCAATGTACAAAATCAAAAAAGAAGCACTCACAATAAAATCAAAAAAGGTGCACTATTACTATTTCGACATTAATAGTACTAATAGAGCCAATTATTCAACAATAAAAAACAACAATTAACAGAAACATTGCATTGCATTAAGAAATGCATCTCGATTCATATTACATTTCTTAACGAAAAAAATCAAAAAAACAGATTAGTACAACAAAATATAAAAAAGACTCCCTAAAAAAACAAAATCGAGAAAAGAAGAAAAATAATTTAAAAAAAAGAAAAGAATCAAAAAATCAAAATCGAAAGAGGTCATTATGAAATTGAAAAAAAAAAAATCAACATTTGAGTTTAGAATGAAGAAAAAAAATAATCAGCTACTTTCTTTCGTCAAGGATAAATTCTATCATATGCATCAGGAAAAAATAGCAACATCAAAACGGAAAAATGAAGAAAAAAAAAAAGGGAGAGGAAAAGGAGGAGATCGCAGGGTATGGTTAACCGCAGGTGGAGGAGGCGGCGGCGGCGGGATCTGAGCTGAGGTGGCGGCGGCGTTGATAGATCTGAGCTGCCGTCGATGGATTTGAGCCGATCTCCCTTCGCTGCCGACATCTGAACCAACAGATCTGAGGTCACCGTCGACAATCCGGACAATCACACGGTGCTCTCGGCTGCAGGGATATGTGCCACTGTCGCCAGCGACGCAGTGCTCACACACATGGATATGGTGAAGCAGAGGCTGCAATTGATGTGGGTGTTTTGGGATTGTGTCACGAGAGTGCTGAGGCGGGACGGATTTGGCGCTTTTCACGCTTTTTACAGAACGACGGTGGAAGAGAGGAAGGCGGTGGTTGTGAACTATCAAGTGCAGCGGCAACGGCGCATCTGGAGATTGAGTGGCGGATTCTGCACGGTGGTGGAGGTGAGTGAGAGAGAGAGAGAGTGAATTGGGGGAGAGAATTTAGGGTTTCTCACAAATGAAAAATAAAAATCTGAAACAGGTTTTGAATCTAAAATTCAAATTTTGTTTGGAAATGGTATTTTGGTCCTAAAAAGCAAAAGATGGACATAATTTGTGTAAATTATGTTGGTGGACATTATTTGATGTCCACTAACTTAAATGGACATATATATGCATTACCACTTTTAAATATCCATCTAAATATTGTGATCTTGAAAATTTGTAGAATTCTAATATGTTATGAATTTTGCAGGATTCTTAATGCCTAATATAAATAAAAAATCTCTACATAAATCTCGCATCTCGACAGTAGATTTTTGAAGTCTGTCTTTCTCTAGCCGAAGATCAAACGTGACGATTACAATATATCCTCCCGCCGCCGATTCGACGTTGCCGCCGCCTCCCCCACTATTGACACAACCTTCCTCTTTGTACATATTGTGATACCCAATTATGCTCTTTCCACGTTACCGGCCGGCACCTCCCCACTATTGACACATATTCTTTGTACATATTGTCATACCCAATTTTATTATTGTATCTCAACAGGGGAGGTTCAATTACGAAAACGGTGGCAATACATACTTCAATCGTGGCCGTCCAAGTGGAAACTAAATTCATTTATATATATATATGTATATTTAAAGTTTTGAAAACAAGTGGTTGTATTTCTATTTTTGTAGGCAGTTTTGAATATTATAATCATGTATTTATATTTTTCTTTTTACCATATTTGTAATGGTATTTTGTGGTTGTTTTGTTAAAGGTGTATTTTGTGTATTATTTTGGTTGCATTGTTATTAATAAATAGTTAAGTACAAAGATTTAGGACCAACTACCGAGTAAGATTAATGAAAATCGCTTAAAAATATTATAGTTGCATTTTACGGTTTATAACTTTAAATAAGAAAATAAGAAAATAATACTCCCTCATATTATGCAAAAAAAAAAATGAATTTTTTAAATGCTCATTCACCGCATTAAATGCTCTAATATGACTAATCGAACGGCAAAAAGCAATAGCTGCAAGACCTCCTCATTTTCAAGCGGCAACTTGGAGAGAGAAATAAGAAGTCGAAGGTGAGGTGAGGAGCTCGGCTACTGGTTTTTCCATTTCCATCCATTTTTTCCGTTGATTTATCTGGATGTCTACTGTAAGCCCTTACACAAGATGTAATGTTAGGTTGAGAGAACTTGAGCATAGAAGGATGAAACGAAAAAGGGGCTACGGTGAAGGTAAATGAAATTTGGTTTGTTGTAGAAGTTATTTTAAGTTTTTGGTTGTGGGTAAGAGCGAAGACCTTGCATATAATGTAGAGGTCCTTCGATAGGGTGATGAAAAAGCTCGTTGATAAATTGGATTAAACGAACCTTAAAAACTTTAGTCAATCTTGTTTTAGAATTTTTTTAAAGGGGTGGGCGATTGTCTTTCAAGGTCCAGTGATGTATTTCCACTTAGGCATCTAGACCCTTCTTCACGCTGCGAAGGTATTTTAAGCTTCAATTTCATGGAGTCGAAGCAACTTTCGGGAAAGAAGAGTATGCATTATGCATGCCTGGCCGCCCTTCACTTTGGTCCAATCCCAGCAATTCCAGAGACCTTCTATTTACTGCGTGTTGGGAACCCTACTCAGTTTATGAGTTTTGATGATGTTTATCGAAACAACACTTAGAAGTTCTAACACTGTTCTAGAGTTAGGTTGCTGGATGTAGGAGGGTTATCTCCGAACCACGATAAACTATCGTATCTCGATCTCTCTCTCTCTCTCGCAAACTTTCCTCATTACTTGCATATTATAAACTGTCGAACTAATAAGCACATCAAACTGCATGCATATATCAAACTGTTAGTTTAAGATAAAAGAATTTTCTAAGAGTTTTTCCAACACAAACCACCAACTCCCGCACTCTAGTTCAGTTTAACAAACTCAGTTGTTCACAGTCTGAGTTGGATAAACTGAACTTTCACTCTGATCAAACTCTCTGACTCAGTTCGCTAAGTCAGTTTGTACGGTTTAGTGTTAGTCAAAATCGAAAAATGTTGGAAATTGGTGTATTCCCCCCCCCCCCCATACACCAATGAACTCTTTCTAGGACCAACACTGCGTTTATACTAAAGACATCGATAATGCATTTGTTATAGAATGTGCCGAGCGTGGTAGAGGTGGAGAGTTTGCCCTAAAGCTAGGGCTGAATCTGTTTGTGTATGGAGTTCTATTTGGGTATGGCTTCATTGAACACATGATTGATACTAGAGTATTCAACGTAGCTGATGACATCTCATCATTCAATGCGTTTCCATGGGGATGGCTTTCATATAAGTCCCTTGTCTCTAAATTCTTCCAGTCTTATGATTAGGGTTGTTTAAACGGTTCCGGGTTTTCGGGTTACCCGAAACCGAACCGGACCCCAGCCGGGTTTGGGTACCCAAAACCAGGAATTTCGGGTAATGGGTTGGGTCCGGTTCCTGATTTCTAAATATTTTCGGGTTTCGGGTTACCCAGACCCGAAAGGCGGGTACCCAATACCCGAACTTATTTAAATATAATAATTATTTTTTTATTTATTAATATATTGATTCATTTAATATAATATTATCCATTCTTCATTTTCATTCATAGAAAGTTCGAAACCCTACTATCATTCTTCATTCATTTTGTGATTGTGATTGTGAACTTGTGATTTTTTTTTCCGAGAATTTGGATGATGGATACAAGTTATTATTATGTTGATTATTATGTGTTAATTGTTAGAACATTTTTATGTTGAAGTTTGGATACAGTGTTTTATATATTATATTTTTTAAAAGAAAAAAAGCACATAATTCAGGTACTATTGGGTACTCGGAATCGATCCGAAATAAATACGGGTCGGTTCCGGGTACCCAAACTTTTTTACGGGTCGGGTACGGGTCCTAATTTTACAAAAATTTCGGGTCGGGTACCGTGAAGTTCGAGTCGGGTACCCGGACCCACCCGAATAGACAACCCTACTTATGATCGCATGATGGTGCAATTCTCAAAGTAGAAACGTCACAGTCGACCTGTATGGATTTTCACTGGCCCTGCAAGCTTAGGCATTTGAGGTTTTCCCGGGCCTCGGGAATGTATGCAGTTTTCTGATACGTTAATCCAACCCAAACCCTAGTCAGTTATTATGGTGGTATTGCCCAAATTGATTAACGTACAATGATTTTGCAACATATTTTGAGTGGAATTTTTCTTGTGAAGAAAGTTAGTTAATTATTTTCTTGCATTTATCATTAAATTTTTAAATACTTTGATGGAGAAGCAGGTTATCTGATGTAATTCATTTTGAAAGCATGAGAAGTTCACGTTTTTTGATCAAGTAGGAAAAGACATCTTGAGAGGTGCCACCGCCTAGGGCCCAGGGAAACATTACAGCCCATTACCAACGTTAACTTAATTAAAAAGACACACAATTAACACATCATTATTTGAAAAAAATGTCAACTTTGTAGTGTCTCTTTATTTTAGTTTCTAACGGATCGAAAGAAAAAGAAAATTCCTAATTTATCATCGTCTTGCTCTCACCGTTTCATCGATTTCATCATTTCAACCTTTGTATTTGCCATTTTGCCGCTGCCATTGAAAAATCCGAAGGGGGGGGGGGTTCACTAATTGTCAATGACCATTGTAAAAAATCAACGGAAGGTTGGAAATTTAGAATTTGGAGACTTGAAGTTGGGATCTAGGTAATAATATATCGAATTTTCAAAATATGAGTTTGTGATGTATACTTTTCTAATTTTGAATAATGATCGAAATTGGGGATGACGGCATTGGATTTGGGGGGACCATATTTCCTCGATTTGGAGTAGGGACCATGCGAAAAAGAGAGGGATGCATCATGTATTCAATAATCTAACAGTTTAAGTGTTTTGATTTCATTTAAGTGATTTGATTCCTTTTTTTATTATTTTCAAGTTTCAATAATTGTAGTTGATTAAATATTTATATTAATACTTCACTAACTACTCTGATATTGTTGTTTAATAGGGTTACACGGACAGAGATATAACACAAACTTTGGGTCGTTGAATTTATCAAACCATACGCTATATATCATGTGCTATTATTCTTTTTCAAACTCTTATATTATGTTGCCAAAGAAACATTTATCTGGGAGTGAAAAAAGGAAAAAGAGAAAACGAGATGATGAGTTAAAAAAATCACAACATGGAGCTCTTGATAAATTTGTCTTTAAGGATGTAGATGCTCAAGAGAACTTGAATCAGGCAAATGAAACTCTAGACAATGAAAATCATGAAAATGAGAATGATAAGATTGATGATTCGAGTGAACCTAATATTGTGCTAAATGCATCTAGTAGTAAAAGTTTTGGCATTGATGAAGACCAAATAAGTGCTCCTATTGATATTTATGATCCACAAAATTGGGAGAAATTTGATAACAAAATGAGAGATATTTTAGTTGAGAAGGGTCCCATAAGGGAAATAGATTGTTATTTTCCTTTAAATGAACATTCTAGGCACTTTTCATATACACTATTCTAGGAAGCTTAGCAATGGTGAGATTATGGATATGAAATAGTTAGTTTATTCCAAGCTTGTTGACAAAGTATATTATTTATTTATTTATTTATTTTTATTTTTTTAGTACTAGCAAACAATTTGAATTTTGATAGCAAATATTGAAACAACCTAACAACTATGTCTCTATATATATTGTGCAAATTCAACAAGTTCAAATTGTCAAAATAATAACAGTATCTAATAGTCACAATACGTTGACTCTGGGCAATAAATCTCCAGAATCGCGTTGAATGCCAACTTACCAAACCCATTGACACCCCAATCTTCCCCGTATGAATTCTTGAACAGTAAATATGGGATGTCATCCTCCACACCATGCCCCACGAGCAATATTGCGTGATATGGATCTTTATCAGTATGATCGAGCACATATATCTTTTCTTCCACTGTAGGACCCAAGTAGATTTCATCTTCTATTTCATTGAAGCTTCGGCAAGAAAGTACAATGGCGGGACACGGGGCATGCTCAATCATGCCCCTAATCTTAGTGCAAATCATCCTCGGGCAGATCATTTTCGTGACCCTTTGATCAGTGATAATAGCATCATAATCGTTAAGGTATACTCTAGGCACCCCTTGTGGGCGTTGCTCAAAAGAGATCTGTTGAACCGTACCAATGTATGGGTAGTCAAGTGCTGAGGGAATTCCATATTGTATAGCATAGCAAAAAGTAGAGACTATCGAGAGGGGAACCCCATCTTCTGGTGCGTTGTAGTCTGGCTACGCCATTTCGGGGTCTCCAAATTCTTTATGTGCGTGATTCATTAACTCATGTACAAACCATTTGGTACATGGTGGCCCATCACATATGTAGTCAACCGCAGCTAGGGAGTCAGTTGTTGCATGCTCCCAGCAAGTGTTTGTGCATCCCTGGTCCCAAATCTGCATAATGGTATCAAGTTCACGTCTCTCCATCCAGGAATAAAATGAGCGAACGCGTGTACTGCTCATCCAATCCCCGCTGCCATGAGAATGAGGGAGGGAATGAGGGATGTAAGTTTGTTAGCAAATGAAGGATTATGTGATTGAAAATATATTAACCAAAGACTTCGACATTATGAACTTAGTAACGAGCATATGTCTAACATGAGTACCTGGAATGAAATGAGGGTGAGATTGAATAATAATGAAACAATTGATAAATCTCTGCAAGAGGATATTATGAAAGAGAAAGAGCGTTGGAGACAGGTCCTATATAGAATATTGTTTAAATCTATTTTCGAATAGATTTCTTATTTTTTAGTTTTGCATTTCTTCACAAAATATATACTTCATCCGTCCACGATCTGTTAGCCAAAAATAATTTATAGATGATTTTGAAGCTTTGTGATGATGGATTTTAAATTGTATTTTTAGAGTTTAGTTTTTTTTACAGGGTACTACAACACTCGTAAAACTCCAAAAATACAATATAAAATATATCATCACAAACTTTCAAAAAAAGTCAAAAAGTCAACTTGGCCAACAAATCGTGGACGGAGGGAATATTATTTTATGCATATTGTACAAAGTTTATAGAAGAAAAATAAATAATTTGACCAAATCAAACCAGTTGGAGATATTGTGGCTACATGGAAGATCATGGAATGAGGCTACATGAAGGCACTACTCCACTACAAACGTGAGAAGTTGCTTGGAGATCAAGTTTTAGCTTCTATTTAAGGACAGCTCAAGAGAATAAATCTGCTACCAAGAGTATGTTTTTAGTTGAGGGTTTACTAGCATAATACAACTAGCTTAGTGGATAGTTAGTTCGTTTATGTTAGTCTTTTTGTTGACATTTTCCTCTACTTGTTTTTTTTTCGTAAATTCACTTCAATGATAGTGAATATTTTTGCCTTGAGGCACTGCAAGATATAATTTATATCTTGCAAAAAAAACCATCTGCGTCTTCATTTTGTTTATCCGTTTTTCATTTTCCGCTGCGCACGGTATCAGAAGAGGTGCTCGTAGAGCAAACCTCTGTGGGTACCTCCGTGTCACCCCCGCCGAGATACCAACAAGTGGTATCAGAGCTGACACCTGATACACTAAGTGGCGGTCCTGGATATACTCTTTCACTGAGGGGGAGCACGGTTTTGATGTTTTGTAGGTATTATCTGTTGTGAAATATTTGGTTAAACATAATCTTGCCTTTTGCGGATCTAATGATAATAATTATAACCTTTTAGGATTGATTGAAATGAATGCAGAATTTGATGTGATTATGCAAGATCATGTTACTATGTTATTGTTGGGAACCTTTTCTCTCTTTGAACTAAGTTTTGATAATGCTATTAGAAACCATACTTAGACAATAGATTTTAAGTGGAACAGACTGGTCTCCGTGTTTGGATCAGTCAAGCTTAACCCGGACAGGTTGCTATGTAAAGGTCAAGGTTGGTAGTGCAACCTTGTACCTAATCTACTCAAACCTGTCATAATGTTCCTTTATGTAATATGTCTATGTAATCTGCTCTAACCATTCTCGAAGATTTCTCACGAAGATTACAGAAGACTGAAGACAGCTCGAGGTATAGGAAGCTTGACCTGCAAAGTCCAACCTGAGTTGTGGCTAAGGAACCTGTCCTCAACTCATCGTCTATAATTGTGTCAGTGTACGGTTCTGCATATCCTGACACATACAACGGCTCTATTTCAAATGCTTCTCTATAAATACCTCAAGTCATTCCAGAAAGAAGGTACGGGAAACTCAAATTACAAGCTGAAACGCTGCAGAAATCTTAAGCTAAATATTCACACAATTAACACTCGAAATCACTAGAGCTTTCCCAAGTGTTGATCTTTGTAGATTTCTATTCTTTCTAGAATATGTCTTACTAGAACACAATCCACACTCTCACTACCATCACTGTTGATATTCAGTGTAGTTGATAGAGTTGTATTCCAAACGGTGATAACTTTTCACAGCTTTCCAGTTTGATTATTAGTGCTAGTTGTTTAGCATTAGTAAGATTGTATGTAAGTTTGTATGTAAAGTTAGAAGAGACACGACTCAAGAATCGTGCTAGATTCAGTCTGAAGAGAGACTTGAATTTGGACTGGAACCTCCACCAGTGTTAAAAGGAGCGAAAAATCTCAAGTTAAGGGATTACAGATTCGACGGGATCTGGCGTGGACGTAGGAGCTGTTTACTCCAAACCACGATAAAAATTCCTCGTGTTTTTCTCGCTATTTATTCTTACATTTATTTACACAGTTTACATGTTCACAACCTGCACCATTGCAACCTGTCTTGCATAAATCATTGATGAACTGAAGTCTTTTCTAAAACTGCTTTGAAAACTGTTAGCCAACCTTTCCACCAAACTTCCGCACGCAGGTTAGTTTTGCAAGCTCAGCAGTTCACTGTTTGAGCTGGAAAAACTAAACTGCTCTGATAAACTGAAGTGACGACTCAGTAAGATCAAATTGTTTTGAAAAGTCAAAACTGTTGGCTAATTGGTGTATTCCCCCCCCCCCCCATACACCAATATCTATTTATCGGGACCTACAAGTGGTATCAGAGCGGTGGTTCCTTTGACCATCGTATCTGTTTACTAAAAGTTCTTTTCAAAACTTTTGGTCAAATTGAACTGATCTAGGAAAAAAAAAATTGTAACCTTCATATCTACCTGTCGTCATGGAAACTGCACTTGTTCGCAATTGCGAAGATTTTTCTATACAGGGATATGAAGATTGGAGCTTCAGGATTCGCATGTGCCTGCAAGCTCGTCACATTCGCATGTGGGATATCCTCGAAAATGGACCCTCTCTTATCTACGGAGAAAAGGTTCAGATTGAAGGAGAATCTCCAGGCGAGGCCACGTTCAAACAAGTGGTCAAGAGTCCTCGTAAGTACACTGCCGAGGAAAGATTAGAAGCCAGCCTGGACAATTATGCGAAAGCGCTCATCTCAAGCACAGTCAAAGGAGTTCACCTTGCCAAGATCAGAAATCTGCAAACTGCAAAAGAAATGTGGGATACTCTAAAGTCTCTCAGCATAGGATCTGAAGAGTCGCAAGAGAACAAGCTCTCCATGGCCTGCAACAATTTCAATGAATTCAAGATGTTGCCTGGAGAGACTGTGGAGCAGATGAGAGATCGCTTCATGAAGATCACTCTCGAGATCGCTGCTATCAAAAAGGACAAATTCACTCAGCGAGAGTTGAATCTCAAGGTCATTCGTGCCCTCCCAGCAAGTTGGCATGTGTATGTTGCCCTCCATCCCAACCGACCTGACTTCAATAAGCTCACAACCGAAGAGCTTTTTGACATTTTGATGGGGAATGAGTACGAGATCATTCGTATTCATGGATCAGCTCCAGCTTGCTCTAACAAATGAAGTAAAGCTAAAAAGAAATTGTATCAAGGGGAAGAAAAAGATGCTGCATTTCGAGCTGATCTGGCCAAAGATGTTCTTCCCAACTTATCTAAAGAGTTCACTAGGAAGGACGAACTGCTGCAAGATCTCGTGATGATGACAAGAAAGCAGGAGAGGTTGGAATCTCGAATGCTCAAGTATAAGTAGTTCTATCGTGAGAACAAGCACAGAGTCGGCAAACACAACCTCGACCGCTCTGATTAGCAGAGCACTGGTAAATCCCTCGAATTTCAATTCTACTAACTTTTGGGGTACTTGTTGTGGTTATGGCAGGTCAGGTCACTACAAGTCAAACAGACCAGATCTGATCAAAGCCGACTGAAACAAGCTTATTGTCAAGCTGGAAACACCAGCTCTAGTCACCCAAGCTGGCTACTGAGATCGGTGGTACCAGTGTGATTCATATGAGCAGTCTCTCTTTCGAGATTTCTTCCAAAGCTGCTCATCAAGGTCAAAAGTATCAGAGAATCCAAGCTGTTGAGGAGCCATCTTATCATGCAGATTGCTATCAACCTGCTCCTCAACCTCTTCAAGGGAGCTTGACCTCCCACTTAGCATCCGATCTCAACAAAATGCTAAGCCTACTTTAATACTTCCAATTTCTGTTGCTGCTAGTGTTACACTCACGACAATGGGAAATCTAAATTAAAGACTTTCAATTGCGAAGCAAATTCTGGAGTATTTCTAGGGTACTTTAAGATGAGTTGCACAATTAAAGTCCTTAATAAGATGAACATGACTGTTGAGGTAACACCCGTTGTTATTTTAATAAGTCTGCGTGTCTGTACAGGAAACTCTCTATTGATCAACAAGCAGATCATAATACAAGTGGTATCACAATGTAAGGTAAGAAGACACAGGTCACAGGAAGAGCTAAGAAGGCACAGGTTACTCAGCCTCCTCAACCTATGATGCCAACTGTAGCTGCTCAACCTATATCAGTTGTCCCTCATCCTGCTACTGCCAAGCAGTTGTCTGCTCAAGAGAAAGCTTCGGCTGAATCCAACCTCATCCGGCTCATGGCAGAAGCTGGATACACTGCTGAAGACTACGCGGATGAAGGCAAGCAGAAGTTGTTTTTGGCTGAGCTGAAGAAACAAAGGGCAAAAGACAAAGCTCGCGTCGCAAGCTTCAGAGGTCTTGAAAGCTGCAAAGAACAAGTGGTACAAAAGAGCAAACTGATCAAAACCAGATCACATATCATGGGGGAACTGATGCAAGGACATCGAGCTGCCTCACCAGCTCAATCATAACAGATTAACTCCCTACTCACAGATCAGTCTATCAGCTCCATACCTCATCCCTCAAGCTCATTCTAAATTTGTGGATCCCAAGATCAAGCCTGAACTTGAAAAATATGAAGAAGAGATCACTCAAGGAAGATAGAACATGATCTTCCGGAGTAGCTCATTGTTGGGAACCCAAAGGATGGTGCATCGAATCGATGATCGTGGTGAACAAGATAATGGAAAGGCTGTCTTAAGATGCAGATCGAGAGCAACAGATCAGCTAAGCTTATTTCTAGAGTTGACCTGATCAGTCTGCTCTGTCAATCAAGCTGATCTCGCAACCAAGCTAGCCTCCTAGTCAAGCTGATCAACCTTGACACATTTTAAGGGGGAATGATCACTGATTTGCCAGCCCAGTCGATATATTTGTAAAACACCAGATCAACAATTAAGGGGGAAACAGAGAATGCAATGATCTTTCCAAGCAAGTCAAGCTCAAGGAAAAGAACTCTTCTTTTTGCCAGAAAGCACAGACCCTTATTGATAATGTTGAAAAGGGGGAAAGATGTAGAAAAAGGGGGAAAGATGCAGGATAGATGCACTAGTGGTATCAAGATGCAGGAAGAGCATAAAGCACAGAAAGCAAGTTCAACTTGCTGAACTTTTAGTTCATTGATCTTATATTCTTATCTTTAGGAACTATTTGTAAAGTGTTGGTTTCGACATCATCAAAAAGGGGGAAATTGTTGGGAACCCTGTTTAGTTTAGTTTTGATGATGTTATTAGAAACCACACTTAGTTATAGGACTTAGTTATAGGATTGATAGGAACAGACTGATCTCTGTATTTGGATCAGTCAAGCTTAACTCGGACAGGTTGCTCCATATAAAGATCAAGGTTGGTAGTGCAACCTTGTACCTAGTTAGATCAATCTGTCAACCTGTTCCTTAGTCAACCTGCTCGTGTAACCTGCATAGTCCAATCTGCTGAGGAACTTGCATGCTGAGGCCAACCTCCTGAGAGCAACCTGCATGCTGAGGCCAACCTGCATGCTGAGCAACCTGCATGCTGAGGCCAACCTCCTGAGAGCAACCTGCATGCTGAGGAACCTGCATGCTGAGGCCAAACTCCTGAGAGCAACCTGCATGCTGAGGAACCTGCATGCTAAGGAACCTGCATGCTGAGGAACCTGCTTAGGCCAACCTGCTTAGGCCAACCTGTTGAAGCCAATATGCTTAGTCAAGCTGCTATTAGTCAACAGCTTCTCAAGATGAAGATTCTAATACAAAGATCAAGCTTAAAGACCACAGAAAGCAAAGACAGCTTGAGGTACAAAAGGTCGACCTTCCAAGTCCGACCTAAGTTGTACCTTGCCAACCTCGATGGTTCAAGCTGTACAGAAAACCTCAACGGCTAGAAGTCCAGTCAGCAGTACGGTTCTGACACCTCTGCAACTCCAACGGCTCTAATTCAAATTGGAGTCATATAAATACTTCAAGCCATCCCAGAATCGAGAGCAAGGGGAAATAAACGGGGAAGAGAGAAAAATAGGGAGAGGAAACCAGAGCTTCAAAGCCAAATCTATCCAGAAATCTTTACGCTTCAAAGCCAAACTCAACACTCGAATCCAAGCCATTTCCCAAGTGTTGAGACCTTCAAGATTTCTGAGTCTGGAACCTCACAGAACACTCTCCACAAGCTTACTACATATTCGTCCAAGTAAAGAAGAATCTGTTAGTTTAGCTGCAAGGTTGTATGTAAGAATGTATGAAAGGTTGTAAGGGTCACGACCCAGAACTCGTGCTCGGCTCAAGTCTAAAGATTGACGAAGGTTGAGGCTGGTACTCAGCCAGTATAAATAAGAGAGAAGTAAGGAATTTCAGATACGACGGTATCTGACGTGGATGTAGGGACGTTTCCCGAACCACGCTAAATCGACTGTCTCGATCTCTCTCTCTCTATCTTTTATTTACAGTCGACCTTACAATGTTCAACTAACCTTCATTACATTGCACTTCATTGATATAATTAACCTGCACAAAGATCCAGACCAAATAAAGAATTTTCTAAGAGGTAGCCAACCTGTCCACCAAACTTCCGCACACAGTTCGGTTTAGCAAGCTCACCAGTTTACTGACTGAGCTGGATAAACCGAGCTGCACTGATAAGCTGAGCTGGCAACTCAATAAGATCGATTTTGTTTCTAAAGTCAAAACTGTTGGCGAATTGGTGTATTCCCCCCCCCCATGCACCAATGACCTACTTATCGGGGCCTACAGTTATACATATTAAAGATCGTGAAATTCATTATCATTATCTTGGGCATAGAATTCAAAATGAGTTTATTTTCCTTTTATCTCAAAGTGTTGGAAGTTTTATAATTAAGCTCACTAAAAAGGCTAAATATTTTTCAGTAATTATTGACTGCACCCTTGATGTGAGCCACTAAAAACAAATGATTGTTATAGTTCGATGTGTGAATATGTCAAATAATCCAATTAAAATTGAATTTTTCTTAGAATATTTAAAAGTTGATGATACCTCTGGTCTAGGGCCTTTTAATGAATTACAAAATATTTTACATTCACTTAGCCTATGTTGATGATGTGAGGAAGGTTATGACAACGGTTCCAATATGAAAGGAAAGCATCAAGGTGTTCAGAAGAGATTTCTTGAATTAAATCCTAGAGCTTTATATATGTCTTGCGCTTGTCATAGTCTTAATCTTACTCTTGGTGACATGGCACATTCTTGTGTTAAAGCTATTTCCTTTGTTGGAGTTATTCAACGCATATATTCACTGTTTTCAGGTTTTACCTAAGATGAAATATTTATCTAATACCCGTTGGGAGAGTCGAATTAAAAGTGTTAAAGCTATTAAATTTTAATGTCCAAAAATAAGATTAGCTTTATTGAAACTATATGACTCTTGTGATAATGATGCAAAGACAAAGAGTGAAGCATAGAGTTTGATTAATGCATTAGAAAGCTTTAAGTTTTTTACTTGGGATGGTAATTTTTTATGAAATTTTATTTGCTATTAATATGGTGAGTGGAAAATTGCAATCTAAATCTATGTGCATTGATACTACAATGAAACAATTGAAAGGTGTGATGTCTTTTTTTTTGAAAAGTATCAAGATGTAGGTTTTGTAGAAACGTGAATGTTGCTAAAAGTGTTGTACTTGAAATGGAAGTAGAGCCGGTCTTTCCAACAAAACATCATATGAATAGAAAAAAAATATTTTGGAGAGAATAATGAGGAAGAAGAAGATCAATCATCTGAAGAGTTATTTAGAATTGAATATTTTTTGGTTGTAGTTGATATGGCTATTTCTACCTTGAAGAATAGCTTCGAGGACTTGAAAACATTTGAAAGTATTTTTGGATTGTTATATAATTCTAATAAGTTGAAGTCCTTAGATGGTATCGAGTTGAGAAAAAATTGTGTCAATTTTCATTCTACATTCTCTTATGGTGATTCATCAGATGTTGATTTAGATGATCTTTTCTCTGAATTAAAGATGTTGTGATTATCTTTACCTATTGAGTTCATGTCAACAATTGAAATTCTTGAATTTGTGAAATGTTCAGATTGTTATCTCAGTGTTTCCATTGCTTACAGAATTTTATTAACTTTATCAGTAAATGTAGCATCTGCTGAAAGAAGCTATTCAAAGCTTAAGCTGATAAAAACCTACTTGAGGTCATCAATGTCACAAGAAAGGTTGAACGGATTAACAACTTTAGCTATTGAGAAAGATATGTTAGAAAACATTGATGTTGATGAGATTATCAATGATTTTGCATCTGCAACTGCTCGAAGAAAATCTTTCCTATGATGCTCTATAGTTGATACATTTATTGAAGGTGTAAAAGACATGAAAATCAAAAGAAGATGTCTATTCTTCATTTTAGACTGCGAGTTAGTTTGAATTATATTTATAAATTGTTTGAATTATATATGTAACTATGAATACAATATAGATCTTAATTGTTTGTTTGTTTTTTTATCTGAAGGGCCCATATTTTTGATTTTGCTAGGGTCCCTAAATACTCAGAGCCAGCCCTGATCCTCCAGAGTTCAAAACCTACTCCAGATGCCGTCCAGGAGGAGAAAGATGAAGTACTTCCTCAACAATGATGAATGTTTTCACACGAGGCAGACAACTCTAATAAAGACCATGGGAGGATGGTAGCGAGGATGATATCAATGTCCAAATCCACATGAGCTCTTCCACACTCACAAATATTCCAAATTCATTCCATTTCACCGATCTCATGAATAACTTATCGACTCCCGCTGTGGACATACGCAAGTTGAAGGGCAAAGCTGTAGCCGAGGATGTATGTGCCGGGTCAAGGGTATTATTGGTTTAGTTATATTTTTTGATTCCTTAAGTTTATATGCAGTTGATTTACATTTTGAGTATGTCACAGCTACTACAAAAATGTTCTTATTTATTTTTATTAATATACATAAATTGCTATTTAACCAACATTGTAGGTTAAAGACATGAGGGGTGAGGATGTGGCCGGTATCTTGCAAAGCATTGGAGTCAAATTCTTCTATTTCCTATCAGAGTTTTGTCTGAATGAAGAGCAAGTAATTGACAATGAATCAGTACTTTCATGCAGACCCTCACTATCAAGCAAGCTAGCTGCCCTGACAAACCAGTTTAATGAGCTATCTGCGATACTCGGTGTTAATGTTAATGATCGTACTTTTACTGTTGAACCTTAGCAGATAATTCAAGAATGCGACCTAGGTGATCCCTTCTTCACTGAGGGAGAGTCTAGTAAATCTTAGAAAATTGATTCCTTTGAGAGTGACGAGGAATGGATTGATAACGTATATAACCAAGCACTATTTTATTTCTCGAATAGTGAAGGCTCAAGTAGTGAGAGTTTAGATGCATCATTCATGGATGGCTTAAGTAGGTTGGCGATTCAACAAGCAAGTACAATCCCATGAAAAGTTACCCGCCTTATCGAATGAAGCCTTTCCGAGCTTGGTATCGTGCAAGAAAGAAAGACGAGGGGTAAGTTTAAAAACTTAAACTCCATCCGATTGTTCATTTATCCTAAATTTACTGAAGCTTTCTATTCCAAGTAAGGAAAGATTTAAATATGACTCATTAAATTTGTTCTCTAAATGTTCATTTTAATTATCTTTACCAGTCCGCAAAGCTTTAAAACAGTCGTGAAAGTGAGCGACGTCATGAGTCTCGACTGGATACGCAAGCTTTACAAGGCCGGAGTGATGCTCGATGATGAGGTAATTGACTCATGTCTTGTTCACTTTAGCACTTAATATTTTCATGAAACATGATTTTGTGGTAGAATTAAACATGCGCGCTCCACGGTGCAGCTCTGTGACATTCTCATAAACCTCCTCATTTTCAAAAGCCAAAGGACATGTTCAATTCTAACTGGACATGCGTGGAGTTTGTCTTCTGGGTTAGTTGTAGTTGGGGCTCTATGAAATGGCATGCAGTGATCCTTGTAGGTTTCATCTACTTTTACTTAATTATATGGTTTAGCTTTTGCTTGAATCAATGCAGAAGCAATGCACGAACAACGATTTTGCCCATGTATTGAAAGTATGCCTCCGATTTTTTTTTCTTCTGCAGTTTATGATATTTTTAATTAATTAAATCAATAGATGTTGCTTTTAATAGAATTATTGAAATATGAAATCCGCATTACTAATTTATATTTTTAATAATAGTCACATAATTTTTTTCCCAAAGTCCGAATTTATTTTTATGCTTAATTTTTTATGGAATATTGTCTCCTTTCGATTACCTCTTCGGTGAATTTATATAAAATATTTGAAGAAATTGATCATGTATGTACTTAAATTTATCATATGTATTTTATTTTTATTAGTTAAACACCGACAAATTTATTTCAATTAACACAAATTAATTTTCATATCTTGTACACGTGTATAGCATCCGATACAGCTGCATGGCCAACCTTAATGATTCAACTACATCATAGTTGTCTTGGTTTTCTAGTATAAATAAACCCTTTTGTTGCACATCTCAACGTTACTTTTTCCTTCAATTTCATTTCCTTCTTAAGCACCTTTATAGGTAGCAACGATGGCCGTCCGTGAAAACCATGAGCGGTCTATCTATGTGTTGATCCACCTTCTCATGAACCGAAGGATGGCCATTGACCTATCCAGCCATTGTAACCTCTATTTCGAGGTGTTCACTCTAGTAGCCTTCCTGAAGCACGACTGTCCTTGAGGAGACGCTGCTCTTGACGCAATTGACGTGGTTAGGAAGCTTAAGGAGCTCAAGTAGATGCGCATTGACTTTACATGGTCCATAGCAATGTTGGACGTCATCCACAATTTCAAGAAGAAAGATATCCGCGTTGAATACAACTACTACGCCAACATGGCAAGGGGTGAGAACCAAGACAAAAGCATAATCATGATATTGCGACTTATTTTCCATTTCCAGTCATAATATTCGCTTGCATGTATGTGGGTGTAATTATTTGGGATTTTATTTCTCAGGATGAGCCGGAACGTATCAAAGATTTTCGTCACAGAGGAGAGCGTCACTTTGTCTTCCTTCATCACTTGTTCGTCGAGCGCGGCCTTGACCGTGTTGATATGGAATGGCTCGAGCTAGCTGTGACGCCCGTGGGTGATCCGGTCTGGCTCCAGTTGGTTTGAGTAAAGCCATGCTTTTGGGTTTGCAGTCCTAAGCATTAGTTATTTCAATTGTATTTTTATGCAATCGTATGATCGTTGAACGGTGCTAGTAGTGGGTTATGTAAGAAGTGTTAATTTTTGGATGACACGGTGTGTAGCCGATGTTCACTTTTTTCAGGTCCTCAAGACATATATATAAAACATGCATGTTTGGATAAAGCTTAATTTTAAGACTAATTGAAGTACTTATAGATGTGAATATTTTTTATTCCGTTCGAAAATAGAGGTATAACTATAATTTGGCAAGAAATTAGACTAGGGATCCTTTAATATAATTTCATCCAAATCAAGTACTATTTTTCTTAATTTCGGGACAAAATAGGCATAAATGTACAAAACAATTGTAAATCTTAATTTCGACTATCAAGAATTACGCAATGATGATATTTTCATAATGCTTGTTGAAGTGATTGAAATGGGTTGGTATATGTCTTTCATGAGATTAAAATACATTTTTAAAAAAAGAACAAGGTGTTTTCGTAATCGAATTTTCCTCTCAACATATACCGTGGTTCTTGATTGTTGTAGGATTCTTCTCCAATATCTCATTGATAGAAGAACCTGCTTGTTGTATTTTTTTACCGCTTCCTCAAACAAATACGGGAATTTAGACTTAGCGCACAAACTGACTCCCTCTTTGGAGATCTTTTGGAGAAGAGTGAAGGCTTTTAATTAATTAAGTGTTTTTTTTAGAATATTTTTTTAGTACAACACTACACACACGCACTTGAGGTGACTCGAACCCTCGATCTCTTGATTGGAGGAAAATATTTTAGAGCTATTGGCATTTAAATACATGAACTTAGGGCCGATTTTGGTTTTGCACATCAACTTCAACTCATTTCAAAAAAATACACAAACTTATAAATTGTTATGATTTTATTTTAAAATTAAATTCCGGCAAATATTGAATCATATGTGGCAAAATCGAATCCAACGTGGCAATCCAGTGGCCAAATCGACATCGTTTCAACTAAAAAATTAAAAGAAAAAATATAATTAAAATTTAAAAAATAATAATTAAAAAAATATAATCTAGTGACTCTCTCTCCCCTCGTTTTCTCGCCTCTTTCCTCCAACGCCACCGCCCTTCGAATCCACAGCCGTATCATTCCTTCCACCGGTAGTAGCCTCGGTCCTCATCTCATTCTATCTCCGTTCGCGCCGACTGCAGCGTTGCCATGCCTGCCTCGTCGTCTTCATCGGCAAACCATCGGCGCGTCACTGCAACTCTTGCTCACAGAAGCAGCGCTCTCGGCTCTCCGACAGCAGCGTCACCCCTCCAGTTCGATTTGTGGGAAGTTATTCATCAATTGGGGGCAGTTGCGTTCGAGGCGATGCCATTCCTGAAGGGATCGCTAATATCGAAAGCGAACCGAATTTGCCGCGGATCTGAATTGGACGTTGTAATGCAATTAATTCACATATTAATTTAGATATACCTTCGAGCTCAGAGATGGTAATCTACAGGTCTAGATTTCTAGAGTGATGTCCCGTTCCTCACGCTCGAACAACTGTGTGGGCATTGGATTCGAGATCGGATCTTGGATCACGCCTTGTACTTGAGTTCAATGAATTCAACTCTCCTTTTTCTCCAAGAGAAGAACGCCGCCACCACTCTCTCTCTCAATAGCGTGTATTGACTGAGTTAATTATGATTAGGTCAAACCTAATCTCTATTTATAATTACTTATAAATATACACGAGAGAGATTGCATATGTGTGCTTTAATTAAATAATAATTAACACACATTGGGCTTAAGTACAAGCCTTGGCCCAAATTGGTCCAACTAAGAGTAAAATAGGCGCCTCACTTAAGGAGTCATCCTTAAGTGACGCCACTTGTGGGCTTGTGGGCCCACAAGCTCACTCTTTTGCTCCAAACCAGCAATTTGGCTCAATATTTAACTTCTAATCCATCCTGAGGTGTTTGGGCCACTCCAGGGACCTAGATACCAAACAGAGTTGGGCCTAACCTAATTAGATAATTACTATGCTCTCCCCTAGAGCATTTATCATAATTAGAGCTATAACTCATTCCACTAAAGAGTTACAACTGAATCACCGCTCTGTTCCGATTACGTAGATCAGGGGGCTGGAATTTTGCTTAGTGTGATCCCCATGTTTAAGAATCCTGATATCCGTTAATTAATTAGAACTCGTCTGACTGCTCTCAATTAATTAACCTCTTATACTTCCTTAGGTAGTACCCGTTCAACCTTATTATTATACCTTGATATTAATCAAGCTTGCAAGACTTGTTATAATAAACATTGTGAACTCCCTAAGGGAATATCTCAACCTAAACGAACACGGTATCTCGATACAACTAACTAGACATCATGCGTGCCTCCATGTCACCCAAGATATAAGGAATTGAGGAACCTCATAAGGCCCATACCGAATAAGTCAAAGCAACAGTGAAGAACTCGCATATGCCTAATAGCTTATTGAGATTAAGATCAAGCTACTAAGACCTGAGATCTTTTAGTTATTCACCTCATTATAAGGGTCAGTCTAGAAGAACGTTATCTCTCTGCGATCCTATCAATACGTTCCACGGTATCAGCATAACTAGTGATTGAGACCCACCACTACTGTTAATGCTGCAGTCTAAACCGATAACTTTGCCCAAGTTATCTGTGATAATCATTTATATCTCATGAGTCACCGAAATACGTGATCCCCTCCAGACGCAGCTGGCACGTTAACTAAAACATGAGATAATGGACTTATTCAATCTCAACTATATGATGTCAGATAGGTAATTGTAAACAGTGGAATAATCTTTGCATACACTAAAACACTGGTTTTGTTTTAGGTATACAAATCCCAACAGTTCCGCCGCCGCCCTCCTCTTTCGCCGCCATCCTCTCTTTCCCCCTTTTCCATATCTAGTAAAATACCACCACCATAGACCAACTACGACCTCTACGGCCACGAGTCCGGCCTTAATAAATAGCAATGGGAGGAACAGGCGGTGGAGTTCTAGAGCTACCCCACCACCGCCGCTGTGCGAGCGACAGGGACACCGGTGCCGGTAACTGCTTCTTCTTCCCCCAATCCCCCTCGTCGGAGGCACCTTCCGGCCGCTGCAGCTCCCCGTGAGCATGTTGTTATGTCCAGTCTAGCGTTATGCTCAATGGAGGTTATTAAGTAGAGAGAAGAAGAAGTCGGTTAAGAAGATTGAATATTAATTATTCTTTTTTTTATTTTTTTATTTTTTATTGGTACTTTTAATTAAAATATATATTGATTTTAATTCAGGTTGAAACAACGTCGTTTTTCTTTGTTCAATACGACATAATTTAATTTTGCCGTCGATTTGTACCAAGTAGATTATCCGGTTGCCACGTCGGACTTAATACTGACTTAGTGAGAAAATTGTAAGAGATTAAAAGTTCGTGTATTTTTTTTGGAATGAGTTGAAGTTCATGTGCAAAATCAAAATCGGTCCAAAATTCGTGTATTTATTTGTCAATAACCCAATATTTTACTAATTGAGATGCACTTCATCGTCCCTTTAATTAATTAATATAGAGATAAATTAATCGAATAAAATCTGTTAACCTCTATATAAATTTAAAACAATATATAGAATTAAGAGAATTTACATAATTAAAATAAAATATCTATCAAAATCTTTTAAATTCTAAATTAAATACACTTCCTTATACCTATTTACTCTCCGTCCCGTTGAAGTATCTTATCTTAGTGAGACACTTTTGGCATGAGCGGAGGGAGTATCTGTTTTCTCATTATTTTATCTACTTTTTTTAAAATTAAATTTCGTTGCTAGTTTACAATTGTTTTATTTATTTAATGATGGAAAATTACTCTTACAATGGGATCAAATACTGTTTTTTTTTTTTTTTTAACTGAATTTATATGGACTTGCTGTTTATGCACTCTCTCGTAGCAAAGCTGAGAACTCAAAAATCTCAGCACAGTGAACAAAAAATGATGAAATTTCTTGACAAATTTTCGAATCACTTCGCGAGAGAGAAGCGTTACGGATCCTCGATTTTTAGGGTTTTACAGTATTCTACCGTAATAAATCCCAGCGATAAATCCTCTCTCTATCTGAGATTCAAGCAATGTAATCAAGAGAGACGTCCCCTAATTCCTGTTCTCGACGAATGGGTCGCTCAAGGTGGGAAATTGGATCGTGAAGAACTCAAACATTGTATCAAAACCTACAGAAATAATGGGCGACTCAGCCCCGCGCTTGAGGTATTCTCGCATTTAATCTGTTTGTATGGCTTGGATTTCGTATAATTTTACGTTTCTATATGCGTTCATCCTTCTTTCACTGAAGAACCCTAGCTCGAACTGGATATTATTCGTATTTCAGAATTTCGTAGGGTTTAGTGCTGTCATTCTATTGTTCTTCTATCTGTAGTATTTGACAAACGTTCTTTTGATTTTCATCCAATTAAAGTTAATTTCTTGTTGAATACATCGTTTTCGCTGTTTCTGAATCCGAATCCCCAATTTTTTTTATTTTTTATTTTTTATTTCCTGCAGATTTCTGAATGGATGAGCCGTAGCATGAAGGATTTTGCAGTTACCCCTGGGCACATTGCGATTCAGCTCGATCTAATATCGAAGGTTCGTGGATTAGAAGAAGCTGAGAGCTTTTTCAATAGCCTCGAAGATGGTTTTAAAGGTCCAACTGTTTATTCTGCTTTGCTCAACTGCTATGCTAAAGCAAAGTCTCTGGAGAAAGCAGAGGCCTCCATGGAAAAGCTAAGGAGCTTCAATTTTTCCGGTACCCTAATATACAATACGATGCTGAGTCTCTACTGTCAATTGGGGATGCAAGAGAAGCTAGACTCATTGATGCAAGAGATGGAAAGTAAGGGCGTTACTTACAACGAAGTCACGTACAACATCTTGTTAAACGGATACGCTGATTCCAATGTGGAGAAGATGGAGAAACTCTTGATGAAGATGGAAGCGGATCCTTTTGCCTCTGCTACTTATCTTGCTTATGCCATAGCAGCCAAAGGTTATATGAAAGCTGGTGCTTCGGAAAAAGCTTCGGCCTCGTTGAAGAAAGCTGAGCATCTGATCAGAGGCCGTCAAAGAGGGTTCGCTTATGCAAGTTTGATAAGTCTCTACGCGAAAATGAACAACAGAGAAGACGTGTATCGCTTGTGGAGTGTAATCCAGAAGAATGGATACTTGCATTATGGATCTTATAACATGATGTTATCTGCATTGGCGAAGATGGATGATCTTGACGGAGCCAAGAAAATCGTGGAGGAAACTATAGAAAATAACGCAAGCTTTGACATTCGGATTCCTAACATAATCATTGGTGCTTACTGTAAAAAAGGCAACATAGAAGAAGCCGAGTTCCTTCTGAAGAAAGTTGTGGAGAAAGGAAAGGAGCCAAGCGGGCTGACGTGGGGCCATATGGCGCTCGGATATTACATGTGCAGAAAAATGGAGGAGGCGGTGGAGGCGACGAAGAAGGCTTTAACGGGCAGCTTTCCTGATTGGAAACCCGACTTCGCCATTCTAGCTGGCTGTGTAGAATACTTGAAGAAGAAAGGAGATGATAAAGAAATTGAAGAATTCTTGGCGTTGCTTAAGAAATATGGCAGTTTTTCTGCGGAGTTTAGGGAGAGAATAGAGAAATACATGAGCAATGGCTATGTGGAGGTTTAGGTGGAAGATGGGAGTAGGAAGAATAGGTAAGAATATGATTGAATTGTAGTTTAATCGATATGCCTAATTCAAGAATGATGGGTTGTTACTTGTTAGTATCTTGATTTTGTGATAGTATTATATTATATCACTTTGTTTACCAAGTTTTGAGTATAGTTGTTCTACACTTCTTTTTTTTGGGTGTCCGTCGAAATTTGAGTGAAATTAATTCTATTGCAATTTTTAAGTAAAATAAAGTATATAATTATTTATTTTAGGATGATAGAATTGTTAAGATTCATTAGGGAAAAAAAAGAAAGAAAAAAAAAGCGATTGTTCGATTTTTATTAATTAAAAAAAATAGAGTTTGTAATTTAGGATTCAAAGTAAAAATAACTCACCACGGCGCCGTTTTGTGAGGGGTGCCCTTACATATTTCCTTGTTTCTCGAGTGAAAACTGAGCTCCAAAATGGAAAAATGAAGAAATTCCTCCATCCTTCAATCATCAAAATTGGGCTTCCGCGATCCTCCATTGTTAGGGTTTCGTGGCGCTCCAGCGAGAGACCGCCCAATCTGTACGAGCGACTCAAAAATTGTGAACGCGACAAGGTTTCGGTAATTCAGGTTCTCGACGAATGGGTGGCGCAAGTCGGAGGGATACGTCAACAAACACTCGAACTGTACATCACAAACTTCAGAGAACGCCGTAGTTTGTCACATGCCCTTCAGGTACGCATGTGTTTGTTCTGCTGTTTGCCTATGGCTGCTATGAATTTTCATCCGATTTCATGCTTTCCGCTTTGTTAATTCGTGATTCGTGAAGTACTTGTTTCGATTCATCTGGATTTCGCTGTGTGCGTCTCGATTCTCGAAAGATAATTCCTTCATTTTCGAGCATGGTTATTGAATTCTTCGTGTTGAATGGATTTTGCATATGGTTTTTTAATTCAATATTCTAAATTATTGATGGTAGATATGTGAATGGATGAGCCGTAGCAAGGGAATATATGCAATCCACCCAGTACTTGCTGCAGATCAACTAGATTTAGTGTATAGAGTTCATGGCATAGAGCAAGCAGAATTTTTTTTCAATCGACTCGAAGACTATTTAGTCGATTATCCAGTTTATATAGCTCTTCTGAAGTGCTACGTCGAGGTGAAATACCTTGGACAAGCAGAATCAACCATGAATTGCATTAGAAAGTTCAACTCTCCCAGTACCTTGCCTTACACTATGATGCTAAGTCTTTACTGCTCATGTCGACAGTATGAGAAGCTCGATGCACTGGTCCAAGAGATGCAAGAGAAGGGCATTCTTCATGACAAGGTCACTTACTCAATCTTGTTAAAGGCCTATGCATGTTTTGACGTAGAGAAAATGGAGAAGACTTTAATGGAGATGGAATCAGATTATAGAGTCTCTGTCTACTTTCACAGTTATGCTAAAGTTGCCAAAGGATATATCGAAGCTGATGCTTTCGAGAAAGCGTACAAGCTCTTGAAGAAATCTGAGAGAAAGATTGGAGATCTTAGGAGAATTGACGCGTATCTCAGTTTGATAGATTGCTACGCTACCATGCAGAAAAAGGAAGATGTCTATCGCGTCTTGAATATGTTTCCAGACTTTGCTGAATTATCTAATTGTGTCTATAATGCTATGATAAAATCACTTGTGAAGTTGGATGATCTTGAACCTGCCAAGAAGATATTGGAGCTATGGGAAGAAACGGATTTGTCTTTTGACATTCAGATCCCGAATCTAGTCATCCGTGGCTGCTGCGAGAAAGGAGATGTAAGAGAAGCTGAGATTATTGTGAAGAGACTCGTAGATAGTAGAAGGAAGCTTAACACACAAACGTTTAAACATATGGCACTCGGATATGCAATAAACGGTGAGATGGAGAAGGCCGTGGAGATGAAGAAGAAGGCGATTCGTAAATGCAAGGCCCCCGACCTCATTGTAGCAGAATCATGCTTGGAGTATTTGCAGTCCAAAGGAGATGGAGATGGAATGCGTGAATTCTTGATGCTGCTGGAGAAGTTTAGCAGTTCTTCGGATTATGTGAAGGAGATCATGGAACGGTTCTCCAGCAACGACGGGAAGCCACCAAAGACTGGACGTGATGTACAAGGTTTTTACGTCCCTTTATTCACTGCCGGTCGCATTTAGCTATTTCTGCGTGACCCTCCAAATACGGTCCGCGCCTTTCCTCTACTCAACTTCAGAAGTCTTGGCTAGAAAAAGAAGATGAAGAAGGTATGTGTTCTCCTGCTGTGAATCTGTTATAGAGATGGAGTAGTTGCTGGTACATTAGTTTAACGGTGAAACTTTCATCTTTTCTTAACATTATGATTGTTCTTGCTGGAGCAGATTATGGTGAAATTGTTAAAACAACCCATTTTCCCAGAAGATGGAAAAGGGTGGTGGATTTTGGTTCTTTCTTACAAGGCAGTCAATCATATTCGTTTAGTGTAATAGTCTTACATATAAATCTAAAAATTCACTCCATTTTTAAAGAGAGACTAATTTCAACTTGCAATTCAGTTGTGTAGCCATTTCGCAGTAGAGTTAACAAGAAATCAATTAAGTTTTATCATAGTTCAAAATCTTGAAATTCTTGATTCTAAAACGATTGTTAGCATTATGTACTTAACTAAATTATAGCCAAAGTAGCCATACTCAACTCCATTATCAGTCGAACATAGCTGGTTCATTAAGAAAAAGAAAAAGAAAAAGGAAAGAAGTAATTTAATTTCCATCTCCTAACAATGCTAAAAAAAGGAAGCAACAAGAAGTAAATTATTCATCATCTCATTCTTCCTTCTTGGCAACTTCATCCTTCTCCTTCTTTTCATCCACAAGCAGCCGCAGAAGAGCTTCACACACTTGCGAAGCATCGGCCTCTGACGGATCGTCATTCAACGAGGAATACACCATCCAAGCGTGGTCTAGCTTCCTATCAGGACTCACCACAGTCGAGCCTGGAACCTCCGCATCTCGACAAGTTACGAGCCCGTCACTCTTTTCTCCATACCTAATCTGAAGCAGTTGAGCACAGGCAGCCATGGCAGCACCTAGAGGGACAATTACAGGCAGCGTCGTCGCCTGCCCAGAAAACGAGGGCAATTCGGCATGAGCAACCCGAGAAAGCGTGGCCAATACGGTAGGGGAGATCCGTGCCTCGGTGTGGAACGAGACCACGGGTAGCTCCCTTGGTAGTCGGTATTCTCTCAAGAACTCTTTCCTTTTCTCATAAGTCAAGTCTTCTAAAGCTTGAATGTCACCCTACATTAGCACACAATTACAATCATCTACATGCTACAAACAAATGCATTCAACATCGTAAAATATTTTAAAAAACACGCTCGAAAATACCTTGATCACTTTAGAAATGAGAATCTCCATGAGTTTGCGAATGTTGACATAATCCCCAAGCTGCCCTTCTCGAAGTATATCCGAAGCGATTGGACTTCCACCGTACGGACTCTGAGCCAGTGCTAATCCAGCAACTTTGTCCTTGAGATCATCCCAATACATGGACAAAGCTGCAGCAGCATCTATTCCGCCTTTACTGTGGCCAAGGAGCAACACGCGTTTTTGGGAACCCCAATATATTTCTTCTATATAATCCTTTATTTCTTTGGCATTCTTTTTCACTGAAGCCTAAAACTTAACCTCATCAAGAAACAGAAGAAGCAAGCAGCAGTTGAGAGTGCGATTAATTGATCATACCTCACTGTGGATTTTGGCGATATGACAAGTGAGCCCCATCTTCGAAAAACTTGTCTTTGTGTTCACGAAATAAAGAGGTCCATGGTTGCTGAAAAGACCTTAAGAACAGCACAAAACTACTGTCAGTCTGTGACATTGTATAAACAGCCAAAAGAGAAGCTATCTTTATCTTTTTTCTTTTATATTCTCAGATAATTTCCCACAAAATCGTTAAAACCACTTGAAGGTCCAACTATACAACAAATATTGGAAACTTGATCATAATTTCCTTTTAATCAGACATTGGATTGACATTGAATTGATCAATTAGAGTGGAATAGAGAAAGTGAGTACCTGGGACTAACAAGTAAACCATTGTGTTTGGCAACCGGTGCACACCGTGTCTGATTCAGATGGACAACACTCTGTTATAACTTTTGCTTGAACGAAAGGAACAACGTATCAGGTGCAAAAACTACTCAAATAATTCATACCTGATTTCATCAAGTATCTCTGTGAATCTATGAGTTCCATCTTCAACTGGAGGCATGTCTGGCGCCTTTTGCAGCCAGCCAATATCATCAGCAGAGCCACGAACTGTCCTCCTAACCTTTTCAATGAGGCTGGTAGCAAAGGATAGCGAGACAAATCAATAACCCAACAAAACAAGACCACAATATTACAAAAGTTTAAATGCAAAGCGACCAAAGAAATATGGCGATTAACACGAGCCGCGCCATTCCATAGCTGATAGCACCGTACAAACACTTTTACCAGAAAGAAAAAAAAACGTCGTGCCAATTTACTAACTCACATCACCATAAAAAATACATACCCCTGAAAAATGGATAGGCCATTTTGGTTGTTATTTGACGGCAAAAGTGGACTAGACTCTGCATCCGGACCCTGAGTTATTGCACCGTGGACTACTGGAGCATCAAAGTTGGAAGCAGACAAATAACTTCCACTCGAAGACAGGCTTCTATTAACGAATCTCGCCTCTTCTGAAGCAAATGTTACCATTTCCTGTCCACGAGGTTCTTGAGGCGGAGGACCTACTACAATGAATGTGGGAACAGAACTCTGCATCAGAGTTCGACTAAAAGATAGCATTATGAATATAGCAACTGATTTTATTCTTTTGCCTTCTTGTTGAGGAAAAAATCCACAGAAAATGGGAACTTATCACTTCACAAAGCACATAGGTTGATAATTCTATCGGTCTTAAATAGAGACGATGCAGTATATGTATATGGGTCCGGTCCATCCTTCATCCCTCTACTCAAACTGAAACGTCTTAACTAAGGAAGCAGCTTTAACAATAGGAGAGAACACAAAATCACGCAACAATAATATTCTTTGGCAGTTCATACTACTCCTCATAATGCCAGCGAAAACACACAAAAAATCACGCAACGATAATTTCCTGCCACTGAAATATACTTAATAAATAATCAAACACAAGAATCTAGCCAACACAAGAAAATAAATAAATTTCAGATTTTCGCCCTCCGCCTTCATATAGCTTATATTAGCATCAAAAGATCAGTTAATATCTAAAATTTGCAGAAAAAGGAGGAAAAAAAATATAAAAAAAACCCCAACTTAAGCAATCGGCAATTGAAATTACAACTCAATGGCAGCAAAGCTAAGAAATTACTTGAAATATCAGGGAAACAGCGGGTGAAGATCGACGTCGTTCCGGCGAGATACGACGCCGCTTCGTTCAGAGATGGCACACCGGTAAATAATTGTGGAATTCCGGGGCGATCATCCCTCACCACCGCCGCGCTACCCTTTTTCATAGCAATCCACAAACGCGGAGGAGGAATCATTAATTTAAATTATATTCTATCGAAACTTGACAAAATGGGAAATATATAAATATAAATAAATATTAATACCATAAGCGGTGCGCTCTCACCGCCATCGGAGCCTCTGGCTTCCATACCAGAAGGGTTTTTTTATAATTTATTTATAAAAGAACAGAAAAAACAAAAGAAATTGGCCGAATTGGAACAAGTATACTTTTGTTTTTTCTGAACAAGCAAATCCCTTTTCCTAAAACATGTAATGGCGCAAAAAAATCGAAGATTCTCTCGTTTATGAGAAAAATCAAAGAAATAAATTCAAGAAATGTGAGTGGACGGGTTTGAGAATCTTAAACGTAACTGCCAAGAGATAATAACGATGTTTCAGTTAAAATGGAGGATTTCCAGAAAGTCTCTTTAGATAATTTCCAGATCAAAATATTATAGACCTCCAGAAAAAGGAACCAACGACGTCGTTTGCCTTTTCCTTTTCTTCTTTTTTTTTTAAAAAAAAAAGATAGTACTAGCAAATAAGGAGTTCAATAATAGTTTTTATAATTAAAAAAAACACAGATAATAACTTGCTAAATAAATATAGAATAATAAAGGTGGAATCCAACAATTAGATCCCCATTACATGTGTTGTCTATATATACAGCGTCTCAAGTTCTTAAATTTGTAAATCATTTATATAAATTATTTTGATGGATTTCCCTAATGTTGAGAAAATTAAACCATGCTAAAACCATCAATAACAATATGAACGCTTAGAGAACCAACAAATTGCCAAGTTCTTATTTTTTTGTTCGTAAAAAAGTATCGTTCGTAGTTCTTGTTTCACTAAATTTAAGTGTACCACGTGTCCACATATAAGTGCATGTTTGGTAGTAGATGTGAGATAACACATTTAAATAGTAAAGCGTGATATAATACGGGCCAGCTCTACTGTTCAACTGAGTTTCCATATCATGGGGGTGGAGGTGTGATAAGAATTGGGGGAGGAATAGTGTTTTTAGAGCTTTTTAGAGCGGGCCGGGCTAATATGTCGGGCCTTCAACTTTTTGAAACATGGAAACCAAACATGAGATTGAGTGTGATATCTTGGTCAAACCCATGATATCACCCTTACCAAACATGCACTAATTGTCCTATCACAGTTTTTGCCAATTTCGCTCTTAAAAGGTTTGTTTTTTTTAACTTTTTCATACATATATATAGTTAGGACAAAGAAAATAAAATTTTATCCATTACCTTAGTATTCATATTTTGACGTGTCATGACACTTATTTGGAGACTGATGGAGTACAATATATTTTGCATTTGGAATCAGTTGTCCCCATTTTCGTGTTTAAAACGTGTACCAAATCTTAATTTTTTTTTTCTAATTTATGCATTTTTTTCAATAATTTTAATTATAATGATTTAGTCTAATTTTATAATTATTTTTTAGGATTCACTAATTCAATTATGTTTTAGCATTTAATTTAATTTTATTAGTTATATTAAGAATGATAAATTCAAAATTAAGGAATATAATTATTAAAGATTTCAATTTTATTTATAAAGATTTATTATTATTTATTATTTATAGTAATTTTTATTTTTATAAAAAATAATATAAAATTAATAAAAACATGTTAGAGTTTTTTTTAACTCTAAAAAATCAACTATTTTTATTTATTTTATTTTGCTCTTTTTTAACATATTTTTGTGTAGGTTTGTACGTATAATGAGAAGACCAAATCAATTGTAGTCTTGAGCATGCAAGTTATTAGATAAGGATGGAGCGAGTCAACAAAGAAGTGTAGATGTGGAATTTTATCTTCAGAACCATCTCAATCCACGTGTATATATACTCAAAATAGTGGAGACAGTTGAGAACTTGTGTTACTGCTTGAAGATCACATTTCTCAATTCTTTGTATAAAGAGCCACGAGTCTTGGTTCAGACGACATAGCTCTGAAGAGAAAAACCTACAATCTGATTTGAGTCTACTACATTGTTACTTGTAGTGTTTTTGTTTGATCCAACTTTGTATCTCAGTTGTTTGTACAACTCAGTTAGAGATTGCTTTTTGTAATTCACGATAATATAGTGCATTTTTTTTGTCCTGTTACATTTACAAATTATTTTATCAGATCCAGACGTGCAACACTTACAAACACCAAATTTGGGACATATGATCCCATCCATATATTTTGATATGATCTAAAGTGCTAGCGTTGAGAAAATTAAACTCCATAATTACTAAAATTATCCCACTATGCATTCAAATCCAATAAATAAGAGTCAATTAAAGCTGAAAAACCCACAATGACAACACCATTAGTATTTAACTTCCACAATCACAACATTAGTATTTAACTTAATCCGCAACCCATTATAAATTCTTCCTTTTCATCCTTGCAAGATCACACATACTTGATTCAAATCCTCTAGTTTTCTTTCCTTCTTGCCTCAACACACACACATACAAAGTTTTAGAACAAAATAATTAATGTTTTAAGCATATCTTAATTAATATATTGATTAATTAGTTTAGTGGAGGCTTCGAAGGAGTATGCCTTCAAAGGTAATACCAGGTCCAAACGCCAAAGCCAGCCCCCATTCTTCCCCTTTCCCTTTCTCTCTCTTTTTCCTCAATTCCTCTCTCATATATTCCATCACGTAAAATATTGTATTGCTACTCACATTCCCAAAGTCCATCAACGCCCTTCTGCTGCACTCCAACTTCCCACTCTCCAACCCCAGCGTGCTCTCCAGCCGGTTCAGTATCGCCGGTCCGCCCGGGTGGACCGCCCAGAACAGCTCGTTGTACTCCTTCAAACCGGCCCCGCCCATCAGCTTCTTGCAGAATTCCTCGATGTTCTCTTCGATCTTCTGCGGCAGGTCTCTCCCGAGCTTGAAGTAGATCCCTTCCTCGGAGAGCCTGCCGTCGATGACGTGGCTGGTCTCGGGGAGGAACTGCTGCACTGCGGTGTTCAGCTCCATGAACGCCGACTCCACCCCGGGGATCGGATCGGATCCGATCACCACGGCGGCGGCTCCGTCACGGAAGAGGGCGGCGCCGACGAGGTTGTAGGGGCGGGACTTGTTGGGGGGGCGGAAGCCGAGGATGGTGGTCTCGGAGGTGGCGAGGAGGACGCGGCTGCCGGGGTTGTTCTCGGCGATGTCCTTGGCGACCCTCAGGCCGGTGACGCCGCCGTAGCAGCCGAGGAAGTAGAGCATCACGCGGCTGACGTCGTGGCGGAGGCCGAGTTCGGTGGCGAGGTAGAGGTCGCCGCCGGGGAGGCGGATCTCGCTGGAGGAGACGTAGACGATGTGGGTGATGTCCGCCGCCGGCCTCTTCCACTGCTCGAGGCACGCCAGGCTCGCCTCCTTGGCCATCTCCAGCACCGCCGGGTGCGCGATGTCGAGGCGCTGCTTGATCGTTGGTGACCCCTCCGTCGCTAGCTCCGGGTACTCGTCCAGTATCTCCTTCGACATCACAGTGTATCTAGTTTTCACGGTGGTTGTTTTGCCTGCGTCGATCGATCGATTTTTAATTAGGGATTCGATTCGACGAGAGCTGAATTAAAATTGGGGAAAATCGATTAGGAATTAATGAATTATTACTTACAGAGGCGTTGGAGCTTCTCCTTAATGGCGGCGTCATCGCAGTTGGTGTCGCGTATGTAGCCCTCGACGAGGAGATCCTGAAGAACGAGCTGGCGGGGGAAGGCTTTTCCGATGGCGAGGACGGTGGCCTTTCCCGGAGTGGGGCGGCGGCCGGAGAGTGACGTCATGGCAGACTAGGGTTTGGATTAGTGGTGGAGGGGAATTTGCAGGTGGGAGATGGAAGGAGAATTGAAGGGGGGGAATTGAATTTAAATGCAATATGCATATGTTTGTTGGAGAATTGTTGGTGCCGAAGAACAGGAGGCATGACAGATTAAACAATCTTTCCATGACAGAAAGCGTGAAGCCCTTTTTTCCATTAGATTACACGGTAATCTTTGCGCTCTAAAATAGGAGAAATTTTAGTTGAGGGAGAGAGAAACATAATTAAGATTTTTTCATGCAAATGTTGTGAACTCCTCCAAATTTGGCGGGAAACATCAACCTAACTTAATTTAAACTAGAGAAGCCTCAGTTTTATTACAGTATTCTATTCTGTAACTCTTTTTAGCCTATCCATACATCACTTTACCCTTTTTTTCCCCTTCTCAGTTTCTAGTTTCTACCCTTCTCAACTTTTTTTCCTTAACTTTGATTTATTGTTCGATGTGTTCTATTTTTTTTTTTTAAGTATATAGTATATAATCACATTATGACAAATTACAAATCAATAATCATTGAAGATATTACAACTCAACAATTATTACAAATAATAGTTTTAAATAACACTAACAACCAAATCCAAACAAATCATATAAATGTCTACACATAGTGAAATTTGAAACTAAGACAAGCACTAGGAGAGACTTGAGGAGCATCAACCTGGATTCGGATCCTCTATCATGGACACGTGTCCATCGTTAACGGTGCAATAGAAGATATCACATCGTTAGACAACAGATGATCCGAATCCCCTCAACCTAGCCATTTGAGCTAGGCCTCCTCGGCTTGTTGTGTTCTAGTTTAAGAAAAATTAGAAAGCATATTTTTTACCTTGGTCACTAAGCACTGACCTAAAACGTAATAGACATAACATATACTCACGAGTTTTTATTGTACAATTTGAATTCCATTTTTGTAGTTGTAGAGAGGAAATTATTTATGTGGAGTTCACATTCGAAAATAGTAATTAAAATATAATGGCTCGGTTCTTTATGGACACATATAAAAGGAATTAAGGGTACATCTATTTTGCATACATCTTAAAAATAAATTAAAGACATTTTTTTCACGGGACGAAAAGAGTATAATATTGTCTATTGCCAAGATAAAGAGATAGTATAAAGCATAGATTGATCCTTTCACGATTCAAATTTAAAATTCTTGATCGTACTAAGTACACGTACGTAGTTACTGGAAATTATACGTCCATAACTTCTCATATACAGTACTATTGTGCAAGATTTGTTAGCAAGTACTGTATCAATCAATCAATTCTTTCCACATCTTCCACGAAATGTTAGCCCCCCCCCCCCCCCCCCCCCCCATAGATCCACGGCCACCCTTCTTAAAACAAATAGATAAAATCTTAGACTATGCATTTCAATTATTTCACTCATCTTAATTAGTATCATAACATGCCAATTTTGTCACCATGCAACCAGCATTATTTATTTAAAGGACCATAATCATATTGTCCAATGAAAATGACCGAATGAATATAATATTTGATGCCCAAATAAATAGACATGATTGATTAAATCTTAGACTTGAGAACATTTTAATTATTTGATAAACATCCTAGTCTTCCATAACATGACAATTTGGAGCTACGTCACCCAATTTAATTAACATTATTTACTTTTAGGGACCTATAGGTCAATAAGGATTATACTTTAGTTTTTATGTAAATATCAAACGCGTTAACTTCATTATCAAGCGCTATTATATATAATAATTTGTACATTTCGTTATTATTCAAACGAACACTACTCCCTCCGTCCCAAAAAAAAGATGAGACGTTTTATTATTTTATATTTCACATATATTCAACAAACGTGTCGTTTTCACTGGGACGGTGAGAGTAATACACAAGAAAATAGTGATACCGAAATGCAATATAAATGAGAATAACCTTCAAAGCATTGAAACAAAATGAACTCCAGCAAAATCGATACTTTTCATGGCTAGTTCTCAAGAACTTCCTAAAATTCCAATATTTGATCTTTCCCCAAAAAACTTGAGTCCCAGCTCAAGCTCATGGCTTCCTACTTGCAAGAACTTGAGACAGGCTCTTGAAGAGTTGGGTTTTTTCATAGCAAGATACGAAAATGTTTCGCCTCAACTAGACAAGCAAGTGTTCCATGTAGTGGAACAAGTGTTTGATCTGCCACTTGAAACCAAATCTAGAAACACTTCAGATCTAGTTTTCTATGGTTATATGGGACAATTACCTCATGCTCCCCTCCATGAAAGCATGGGAATCCCAGAAGCAACTACTCTAGATTCTGTCCAAAGCTTCACAAATCTAATGTGGCCCTCGGGAAACAAGGAATTCTGGTACGTCAAACATGCACACATGAATATGGCACCTTAAACCTTGTAGATAATATTCACGTGTATATGTGCGTGTGTTGTGTTCTTTCAGTGAAAAACGCACCGTGCACATGAATATGTATCTCCACTTTACTTCTAGTCCTACCTCATACAAATATATTTTTGTTGTGTATGTGCGTTTGTGTGTGTTCTTGCAGTGAAAGCATACTATGCTATGCAAGGATAGTTTCAAATATGGAGCAACTAGTAGACAAGATGGTATTTGAAAGTTATGGGGCAGAAAAACACTACGACTCTCACATTGGATCAACAACTTACCTTCTCAGAATGATAAAATACTCAGTTCCAGACTTTAACGCAGAAAGTAGCAATAATATTGGAACAAATGTCCACACAGATAAGAGCTTCGTGTCTATACTTCACCAGAATCAGGTCAACGGACTGCAGATTCAGCTCAGAAATGGAGAATGGTTTGATGTCAATGTCCCACCTGGATCATTTGTCGTCATGGCTGGAGACGCTTACGAAGTATTATCACACTTAATTTAGAGTACCATAAAGCACTCCATTTATGCTTCAACTTCCTGAATTTTTGTTTATCTGAAAACAGGCATGGAGCAACGGAAGGGTATACGCAGCCAAGCATCAAGTCATAATGAAAGCCGACAAGCCTAGATACTGCTTAGCACTATTTTCATTCAACCATGGGACTACAAATATACCTGAGGAGGTGGTGGATGTGGAACATCCTTTGCAGTATAAGCCTTTTGACAATTTCGGGTTGGCCCGATTCTATCTCAGTGGTGCTACCCCAATGACTGAGAGCACTGCTAAGGCATACTGTGGTGTTATTGCATGAAAGATTGGGTAGTGAAAGAACAATGAGTCGTGTGCCTGGGTGATGAGTGGGTGACATTGTGTTTGTGTCTGTGTGTGCACGCGTGTGTTGGATCGCATACTTTGTAATATGTTAAGTTATGTATTTATCTTCATGAGTATTACAAGCTTCACAAGTCAGGCCAAAATATATACAGCTGTGAATATCAAACCTACAGACAATTAGACAAACATAGCATCATGAATGTTTTCGACCCCTCCAATCTAATATAACATCATAATCCATTAGAGAAACATGAACAGCAGGGTAAGCATCAGTTCAAGTCTAATATTTCAGAGGGTGGATGCTGGATAGTACCATATCGATGGATGCTTCATTCAGCACGCCGGTAATAATATCTACAGAAACAAAAAATTACTTCACTGAGAATCCACATCATAGATACAGCCAGAGGGAATAGCACATATGAGTAGGTTATGCGGCCATGCCAATATGCATGTAGCAGGGGATTCAGTCTGATAATTGTCCAAAAAAAAAAAAAAAAACAAAAAAAACCTACTGAATACGAAGACTTTTTTATATAAAAATGGGAACTTGTAAGAAAATTTGGTTGCTCCACAAGCCTCAACACCTGGAACCCATGAAACATGCTCCGAGAGAAAAATTAACAAAAAAACACAAGACTTGCCGGTGAAGAAACTTACACATAAATATGTATGCCATATATTGCTGCATATTTTCGTAGTAGGCGTTCGACAGTATACCATTCTGAGCGATCTGTACTGTGCTGATAACTGATCCGTGGCATGTGGATTGATGCTGCCAAGTTTTTGAAATGGAAAATAAAGACATTATCATGCATGTTTATAGATCTCATGCAGATCAGATTAGCTGATAATTGAATCCAAAATAATTAACATCTTTGTGCGGGCAGGTGCAACTTTTGTTTTTAGGATTCTTTGCCTCACTCTTCATAGCAAATTTCCAAACCTACATGTCTAAAATGATAATCTGCACATCTACATTTTAGGGGGAATTCATATATGCAATTGTAGCACGACGCTCACTTATCAAGAGTCTAGAATGTGGTGGGAGTATCATTCGTCTTATAATTTTACTCGTTCTCCAATCTAAGAACAATAGAAGCCACTTCTTTTATGTTAAGAGACTTGGAGTAGTAGTACTCTACTCAACATCAGTCCGGTGGCTCCTTCAAAGTGCAGTTCTAGTAAGGAGTCCAAACCACATACAATAATTCTCAGAAAGCGACCGGCACTCTACCTGAATATTGAGCGGCTGCAAATGATGCTTTTGCAAGGCAAACTTCCAAGTCAGCCATAGAGATATCGCTGCGAGGGACTTTACGCCTCTCACTGTATGATTGCACAACAGCCAAACCAACCCATTGACGAGGATCAGTATGAGTACCTGGCTCACCATGGTCCTCTGCAGAAATCCAGTCAGAAGCTAAAAATTACTATGTGAAGTCTAAGAAAGAGATTAACAAAGATGATTGACAGTTTGACATGCTAGGAGGAACACAACCTATTTACCTTAATACTAGAAATTTTTGAAAAGAGGACCGAAGGGTGGTGAAGAAGAAAAGGTTTCATTATCTGAGATGTAAGGCTGCTAACATGGAATAACACAATATGATGACTGTTCTGAAGTATATAGAGAAAGCAGTGAGAAAGAGAACGAACATATCTCAACCAACTCTTTAGTCTTTGAAACAACACTTCAACGCTTTTTTCCTTCTTCTTTTTTTTGAGTTGAAGAGACCTTTAAATAGAAACTGCTTTAGGATAGAGAGCTGAGCTCACCAGTAATTTCTACGAGATGTAAATCACCCAAATGGAGATCTCCAAACTCTGAAGCCCGATGATATGCACTGGGAATAGATGCTGAAAGCCTAGCCAGCGCATCAAATAGACCTCCATGCCCCCAATTTCCAGAATTATCAACACAACTGCAAGAAGACATCAACCAGTTAGATGTACTTCAACACTAGTAAATTCAACAAAGACAGCTGTAAGCTATAAAAGCTTCATATTTGAAACAGAACTTCAATAATCAGAAATTGTTTAATGTTAGTAATTAATGATAGATAAGTTAGCCTTAGGAAAATCATGTATTTACATCACATACTCGAAGGTAGCAGCAATTTAAGATATATATATATATATATATATCTAAGGTCAGAGCAAACAACTTGATCAACAATAGTAGGTGACTTGCCGGACATGAATCCAAAAACACCAAATTGATGATCAGATAGTAAAGTTCTTTCCATTGACAACAACACATTGAAAAGGCAGTGTTAGAATGATTTAAACCTGAAAATAATTGTGGACTCTGAAGGGGTGACTGCTGTAGTAGTTGTGCAGTCTCCATAAACAAAATGAACTGAACCAGAATCTGACATCACATCTTGATTGGCTGGACTGACAGGATTGCTGACAGATAGTGAGTGATATCCAAGTGTTTCCCATTTGGACACTTTCTTCTCTTCAGCTTTCCTTCGTGCAGCTTCAGCTTTAAGATGCTTCTCATCAGGTAAGCATCTTTTATTTCCTAAATCCAGTATGTCGCTGGCATGTTCTGTAGATGGTAGCTTAAACTTCTCAACCCATGACATATATGAAGCTTCATCAAGACCAGGATCGAAGTCCATAGATTCAGAGCCATCTCGCTTGACTAGATCCTGATCGTCCACTGAATCCATTGAACTGATCTCAAGCTTCCTATCACCCACATCTGATTGTAACTCATAGCGGGATGCGATGACCTTCTCAGCTAAAACAGCCAGTTCGGTCTTATCTAATTGGCTATCTGATGTTTCAATATTCATCTCCATGGGATCAAAGATGTGCAAACCAAATATTACAGATTTCAAATCACCAGCTTCAGTTCCTCCATTACTTCCCTCATGATCCAGCATTTCATCTCCTATAACATTATGACTGAGTTGTAATTTCCTTCTTGCTCTACGCATAATAACCTGCATTGTTCTTCATCAGCATCTAAGAATTATGATCACAAGAAAAAACTCATTATCTTACCTCCTCAACTGTACGCCCAGTAACCAAATTAATTGACAATACATGATTGCTCTGGCCAATTCTATGTGCTCGCTGCAAAGCCTGCTTATCCACTTGCGGGTTCCAGTCTTGTTCATAAAATATGACCTACAAATGTAGAACGTTCATATTAATTACGAAAAAAATTGAGGGCCAAGATACAGGAAATTTACAGAAACTAAAACAAAAGTTACTGTATCAGCAGCCACAAGATTTAGCCCCACTCCACCAGCTCGTGTGGATATCAAAAAGATAAATGGTGTGCTCTGATGAGTGTCAATATTGGCACTTGATTTTTTGCTGAAATTTCTAATTGCAGCAAAACGTTCCTCTGCTCGAATTGAACCGTCAAGACGCTCATATGTATATTTTCTCATTTCAAAGAAATCCTGCATATGTATACATGTATAACAGAAGAAATAAAGGACCAGTGTAATGTCAATCAGATTGTATAGAACCTCACCATAAATGAAAATAAAAAAACTCACCTGTAATATGTCAAGTGTATGAGTCATTTGAGCAAACAATAGAACGCGATGCCCAGAGTCATGCAGCTTCAAAAGTAGCTGGTCTAAAATTAGAAGTTTACCACTAGCCTGATGCACAAAATTTGAGCTATAAAATAATTACATCAATACAACCATAAATGATAAATAAAATAAGAATAACTCAACTGAAGAGAGAAATATATATAGGAAAGCCAAATGACGTGAAGATTTAAAGGAATGGAGCATTTCTTTTACTTATTTCATTGTGTTAGTGTTAGCACTATTCGCTGTTTAACTATCAGTTTTTTTCAACCTCATCTGCAACCTAGAATCTGCATAGGGTAGTCTGACTACCTGAACCAGGTGCTCGCCCTCCTGATACGGTTCAGGCTCAATTCCTGGGAAGAGATATGGATGGCTACATGATTTACGTAGCTGAATCACCTGAGGAGAATCAAAATATTTAAGAGTATAAGACTTTCATCATTGAAGTAATGTTAATAATGATAATTACACACAATGTCATGAATCAACAACAATAGAACAATTTGCACTAAAAAAAAATAGAATTTAAAATAAAAAGGCTCACAATATTCTGCAAAATTTTAATAATAATAATTACACACAATGTCATGAATCAACAACAATAGAACAATTTGCACTCAAATAAAACAGAATACAAAATAAAAAGGCTCACAATATTCTGCAAAGATTGAGCACTTGTTCCTCTAGACGCAAGAGCAAGCAACTTCGGAAGTTCTTTTCTGAGTATTGACATATAAACCTTCTTCTGCAAAGGAGACAAAGGTGCCATCCTGCAAAAAACTTCAAATTACGCTGCCAGTACATAATATGATATTTAAAAAAATTCACACAAAAAATAAGCATGAAATAATAGGATTGCTGAGATTCAAGCCCCATCAGTGAACACAAGCACTAACTGTAGGGATTGTATAGATAGTAAGTAGTAACAGTATAGCACATAGAAAAGGGATAATAGCCTCTTTAAGAAACTAACACTGTTATTTCAGTAACAGGAGGAAGCACCAGAGTTCCAGACTTCATAAGTGTTAATTTGGTCCTTCGAAGCATAAATGCACCTAGCACATATTTTAAGATTTTAAACTGTCCCTTCACTTTTTGTGCACCTACACCTGCTTAAGTAGGAAATGAGATATGTCAGCAAATAACTCGATAATGGAAATACTTCATTCTACGTATACTGCATTGAAATAATATGAGATTCTCTTTGAAAATCACAGGCTGGGCAAGATTTTATCAAACCCCAATTTCTTGTTAGAGAAGCATGGACATATATGTTTTGGAAAAGATGAACATGCTCCATAGACATATGCAGATAATTTACGTGAAGGATCTCCAGCTTCTTTGAAATCAGAAAGAAACTGCTCCAGCGTTCCAAAGATTAAAGGCATACAGAAGTGCATCAGAGACCAAAGTTCAGTAAGATTGTTCTGAATTGGCGTTCCAGTCATAAGCAATTTTCTTGGCATGACAAACCACTCTCTCAAGACATTATATAAGACCTGCCATAAGTTTTCCAACAAAGCTTAACCAAAGTGAAAAAAGCTCAAAATAACTTACGAGATAAAGCAGTTAAATATGCATATATATATATGACTACAATTACAAGTAGAATTATCAGAAAAGCCTATAATTCTCAAAGAATCACTTCTGCGACGATGGATGTAAAAATTAATTACTGTATACTGTTATGTGGTAACAAAGATCACGGCAAGTTGTAGTATCCAGCAACCCCATACTGACAGGGGATATTGTTTACATTAAGCTCAAAGTTACACATCATAGCAAAGATAGATAAATAATTGGCCACTCTGCACTCTGCAGCAACAGCAGTTTTGCTTGCAGTATGGGGAAAAGTTATAACCTATCAACAAAACAATCAGCATGCTGTGTCAAGTAAGTAGCCGAGACTCATGCTGACAAGGGGAAAATATAAATTTAGCTCAGGATACCAACATAGCATAGCATACAACTAAACCATTATTATCTGAGAGATAGTAGTTATTAAAATCGACATAGCATGGTACAGAAAATCAAATAGTTCATCATTCTGCATTGTGCCAAGGCAATTTTCGAATACTCTTAAAACATTAACAAAAAAAACAAATTATACTTAGAATAATTGACGAGTAAAAGGCAAGCCACATCTACCATTATCATTATAAGTATAACCAAGAACCTGGGTGGACTGCAGAACATGGATTGGATTCTACAACTAAACAAATTGAAAAGTTTGAGCATACACTGGAAGGGTTTTTGAGTCTCTGTGCTTCATCAACTATTGCATAATGCCAAGGGAACTGGGACAGAAAGTCTTGATCAATCAATGCTATGTCATAAGTTGTCAATAGCACATCAAACGGCAATGATGGAACCTGCAACAACAACAAAAATTGATAGGATATAATAATATAGTTCCTCATTTGGCATGACTGAGTACATATAGTTTTACATCAAAACTCAGAAAAACAAGCACAAAATTACTTACCTGAGCGGAGAATGAAACATGTTTTACATACTCGCTCATTTCCCCACGCAATTTGCGTCTATGTTCTTTTTCCCCAACATAACGAAACAATCTCAACTGTGGAGCAAAATTGGCCACTTCTGAGACCCAACCATCAGTCACACTAAGAGGGCACAAGACCACTGCAGGTTGGATACAACATATTACAGTGGAATTATGAAAAACATTTTTCAGAACAAGAAATCTCAATCGAAACAGATGAAAAAAAATCTATTTACTCACAGAATGGTCCAGGACACTTGAGGCATACTTTCAGGTAACTCAAAAGTGTGACAGCCTGCAAAGTCTTCCCCAGTCCCATCTGCAACAAAAATCATTAGCAAAATGAAAAATCAACGTAGTTAGCTAACTAGCAGGAAGAATTCCAGCTTTTCTTTTAGAGATTTTCCAGAAACTTCTCAAACTATGATTTAGCATTTACATATGTTAAAATAGGGAAAACTGCAGTATCTGAAAAATCCATGCCATGAGTTGCCATATGTGTATCCTCTAAAGTCCATCTTGACAGCTGTTAACTTGCCTCACAAAAAGTACTTCCTTAAGGTTCAATCTGCGTACAGTAAGTATATAATGGAAAAGGAATACTCTATCATGTAATTCAATTCATTGAATCCAATATGAGAATATTCCTTCCTCAGGATATGATATTCTGAAGTAAGAAATGTTCAGTTTAAAGTTATTTATACATAACCAAAGACTCAAAGGCAATAATGAATGCACACACTCGAAGAAAGCCTAACTGATGACCATGACGAAGGACCAACTACTCCCTTTGCCAGCATTGAACATGATGCAGATTCTGACTATGTAGTGAAGTTTTCAACCCCATCACATTGCATTAGAAGCTTATTATTGCAATTAGAAAAAAAAACAACATACATAACAGCATCAGCATCTCCCATTTCAAATTAGAAGCAAAAACTATACTCAGGAATGCTCGTTAGAATTCCCAATCATTCACAAATCACAACTAGCTCTCCTGCTAATGAGAATTAGATATATGAACTCCCGTCGCCACTGATACTTACCAATTGGGAGAAACAAACAAACGCATCGCATCGAAAAATATCAAGTCTCTTATCCAGATTGAGAACCCAAACATAGTTTGACAAGAACGAGACACTAATATATCAGTACAATATTGATGTTTCCAGTTAAGCTAGGTTACTAATCTCACCTCGTCCCCTGCAAAAAAAAAAAAAACAAAAAAAAAAGCAGTTACAACCATAAAAGAGGGGGGGGGGGAACACAAGTAGACAGTAACTCAGTCAATCATCAATGTAAATATTTCCGAATTCCAGTATATAACCATTTTAATTTTCCAAAAGCACATGAGAGGCAAACAATACCAAGTATCACGTTGACGCCGTGGTGGTACCGTCGGATGAGCCACGACACGCCTTCGACTTGATGCGGTTTGAGTGTCGCCTGAATTCCATAATTCGAGGAACCGCTGCACGCTTTCTCGGCGGCGGCGGCGCATGAATCTCCGTCGTAGACGCACTTCGCCGCCAAAATCAGCCTCTGCTTGTATTCCATGTTTCCGCCAAAACGGTGGAGGGAGGAGGGTATTGGCTTGCGGTGTTTCAAATTTTGGAAACAAAATTACGGAACTGCCCTAACCTATAATTTGCCGATGCTAGTGAATTAGGCCATGTTTGGTAGTCATGACGAGATAAGGTAAGATAAGATGAAATCAAGATTAGAATTTTATCTAGTTGTTTGGTAGATAAGATTAAAAATTTAGATATCATGACTGAAGTGTTTGGTAGTCAATATTAGATCATGATGAAAATAAGAAATTACCCATTTAACCCTATCGAATATAAGAAATTACACATTACATTTAACCAAGAAATCACCAATTATATTTAACCAAAATTCAAGTAAAATTAAAGCATGAGATCATGCAGCTACCAAGCCATCAATTCACAACAAATCCATCATATTAAGTTCACCATTCTACTCTCTATCAAGAAGAAAATTCATTCTGTATATTAACCAAATGAAAACATACTCAACATCCATGAATTCAAACATACTCTCTTGCTTCATGTGGTGACAACACAGTCACATTACTCAACTTTGAAGAATCACCAATGCCATTAGACCTTCATCCAACTCCGAGTGCACACGTTTCTTCTTGATAGATTTCTCACTCACTCCCTTCGACATTGTACTTCTTGGAGCTGATTTCTTCATATAGTAGATGTTTCCTGTCAAATGGTGATTTCTCCACATCGTGATAATGCAGATGATGACAATCATCTTCCGAAATCCCTTCAACATTGGTGGAAGAATCCGATTAATAAGAAATGCAACATCAAATTAAGGATAAGCTGCATAAAACTAAAGTTAGCAACCTTCCAACCAAAGGTGCACGCTTAAACAACACGCAAGAAGCTGCATCAGAAGAGACATCCCAGATTTGAATATTGCCAAAAATCAGAAATCTAGTTTGTTCAGCTATAGATTTTATATTGAATACCATGATCCTCCAAGTCATATTCTTGAAATAATTCCATGAATCCTAACACCTCACAAAGAGAGACTCTTCCTTCTTGGTGGCAGAACTACATACTGAAGTCAATTACTATGGCTCCAATTAAGCCGTAATATTGACAAACAAGATTAAGTATGGAGGATGAACAAGAGCTCACTAAACTAGACAACCAAAATGTTGAGAGCACATTTACATCGAAAAATTATAAATCCATGTCTAGCATGCTCAAGCTCTCTGATTCACAAGTAAACAACAAGAAAACACCTACCGTCGATATAAAATATGTAAAACCATGTAAGAACTTAATCCGAAAAATCTAAAATTCTTAAATAAAACTACAAACCAAAAATCTAAAATTAAGTGCAGATTTTAGAAAGGGGACTAAGAAGTTAAAATTGAAACTTAGAAATGGAGGAAAGAGAGAGATAGAGAGAAACGACGCCCCTGCTTCTAAACCGTGATTATGATGTGGTGATGGTGTTTCCCTGCGGCGAGGGGAACCGACGGCTGCAGCAAGTTGCCGGAAATGAGAATTCGAGAGAACCCGATTTTAGGGCTCCCATTTTACAATTCTTAAATCCTGAACTGAAGAGCTTATTTTATAGTGATTTCGGAACATAGGGTAAAAAGAAAGGCCGCAGCAGCGGCGGACCGGTCGACGCCGGCGTTGTTTGGGTGAGGAGGCACCGTCGGGTTTGGTGAAGGAGATGAAGAAATCGGGAAGGGGAAGAGATAGATTAGACTGCCTTGAGAGGAAGAGAGAAATGGGGAGGGTATTTTGAAAATTTTGCACTCAATATGGATTACTGTTCAATTCGGGTTTTTTAATCAGAGGGTGGAGGTCGGATTCGAAATTCAAAAGGCTACAATGAATTATCTCTCGGGCCGAGATTATTTTTCGAGCCATCAAGATTGTCAATCTCGCCTACCAAACAGCATGATAAGCCCAGATTACTTCTCTTATCAGAGCTTATCATGCCTAGCAAACAAGCTCTTACAGGTGGCGGGAGGCGGTTGCATATGACAGCAGTCACAGGCTCACAGCACACACAATCGTGTTTGAGTCGATATTACGCCAATAAGGTTTCCGTAATGAAAGCACTCGCATAATTTAACGTTAACCTCTAATTAATGACAAAAACTTGTGTCAGCCGGAGGCACCGTGCGGTCAGGCCCAAAGTGTCAATCCAATCTATATGAATAAAAGTGTCAATTTTTAACATAATTATTTTACGAATAAAATGACAATTTTTAAAAGTGTCAATCTTTATACAGAAAAGTGTCAATCTATATGAATAAAAGTGTCATTGTTTTAGCCCGGCCGCACGATGCCTTCGGCTGACCCAAGTGTGTCCCCTAATTAATTGATTCGAGCAGTTAACGTTTTAGTTTTTTCACCATAATTGGCAGCTACAATTGAAAATCCTTCCTTTTAAGATTATTTTAGGGATGAATATTGAACTATGGTTCGGTAGTTATTGGGGGGGGGGGGAACTTACCTAAAAATGTACTCATAGTAACAATACAATAAGAATTAATCTATGTAGCCATATTATGGCTAGCCATAATACAATTTTGTTTATCAAAAATTAGATTATTATTTATAAGGTAAGTTACGTAATTTTTTTAGACTGTTTTGTCCTCAATCATTAATGTGATTTTAATTTTTCATGATAAACAACAACTTTCCATCTGCACGGATGAATAAAACTTAAAATTAAGATATACAATTAATCTAAAACACGTAAAATAACATTATTTGAATTGAAATATATATAATATAATTATCAAATACTAAGAATGATTGATGCTTATCAACAGATTATTCTTATAAGTATATTTTCATAATAAAAATATGTTTTTGATTAATTTATTTGATTAGATAGATTCTCGAATCATAGAAAAAAAATTTGATTAAATAATAACTTCTATTTCAAGTAAACGTAATTTATTTGTTAGCCTAAAAATGTTAATAAAGCATATATTATGAGGCAAATCTATTAATAATTGAACATGTCTTGACTTAATACGCCACTTTTCCAATCCACATGGATTACTTGGAATTTTGTAAGATAAGTATCAAAGATATGTAGTTGTACTTGGGATTTTCTATTATAATTTTAGTAAACCAATTGTGTCCCAAAGTAATTTTTTTCTAACTTTTAAGCAATTTTTTTTCCTGTAATTTCAATATATTATGATTTAGTATGACTTTATAATTACTGATTGGGGTTTACCAACCCAATCAGGGACTTAGTGTTGATAATTATGTTTTATAATTTAATTTCAATTTTATTTAAAATAAGGTTGATAGATTCAAAATTATAGTAAATAATTTTTAAAATTTTCTAGTTTATAAATCTTAATCATAATTGTACATATTTAATTTTATTATAAATATTAGTTCAAAAATAGTGAAATAAGTAATTTGGCACACGGTTAATACACTTAAATTAAGACAGAGCATCGCATTCGATTCGATGTGGTTGTAGATTTTATAAATATCCACAAAACTAGAAACGTGTATTCCAACATAATTTAATTAATTCAACTAAGGAAAAAGTAGCAAATACCCCCTAAAATTGCCATTCCGGCACAAATACACCCTAACAAAACGTCTGGGGCTGCCCAGTCCCTCAACGTACACTTAAGTAGAGCAAAAAAGCCATCCTCTAATGGAATACTAAACTTCCGTCCAAGAATTAAATTTCTTAATAGTATTTTCTTTTGATTGTGGGTTCCACCAACATATTTAGAGTGAGGAATGAGTTGGAGAGACGCAAAATTCTTCTAATATCTGAACATATTCTTATCGTTCATATTTGGGATCGATTTCAATTTACAAAATCTATTGAATCTTTTATTTATTTTTTGATTGATTATTATTTGGTTCGAGTTAAGTTCATTATGGTAGAAATTTGAGTTAGCTCGATTGGATATCCATACTCACTCTTAATGTATGAGTAGCTTTACAATGTTTGAATCTTTTTTACTAGTTAAATCAAATAGTTTAATTTTTCTAAGAAAATAAATTAAAAAATTACTCTTTAATAAATAAATAGATTTGTATATTATTATTTTAATTTCAATAATATATTTAAACATATATATATATATATACCAACATTTTTGTTTTAAAAACATATACAAAAACTAATTTTAAAGGATTTATACAAACAAGTTATCGATATATTCTTCAATTAATTTAAATATACTTAATTTGAAATATTTTGTTTGTAAATAGTTTATTTTAGTGCAACTCACACGTAGTTTCTAATGAAATACAGAAATAGTATGATACATTTGATGATATGTATATAAAAGACTAGTAATTATGTTATCAAAAGTATTTATAGAAAAAAAAAAAAACATTATTGACGTGGAAAGAGTTTATTACTCATAATAATGAAATTACTTTATATACATCTATCCACAAATAGATATAAGGACATTTATGTTAAGAAATGTACAATTACTAATAAGTCCTGTTATGGCTAGTCATAATATGGCCATTTAGCAAGACCCATACAATAATATTATTGCCATTTAATTTTACAAAATGTTATTGTTTGGTAAAGGGCATTCTCTTCGTCTCATAAATAGGATCCCATAAATAGTATATATAGTCCTGCAGTCCTGCTTATTTGATTGAGTTGTCTCATAAGTCATAAGTAAAGTTTCATTTTTCTTTTTAAAAATAGTGCAAAGTTCAAGAAGTGTGAACCTTGCCAACTTTTTACATTTTAAATCCTATCTTTAATTCTTATGCTCGAAAGAGATAGAACGTTGTCTTAATTATGACAAAGAAAGTACAATTTTATGTTGTAGTATAATTGAGCACACACAATCGTATTTGAGATGAAAATCACATACCTATTGTTCAAGGCTGGTAAAACTATAATTATAATACATAGACAAGCGGTCATTCTGTATATGCTCCCCTACCAAAGTCAGCACACTTATGGCTTGCTTGATATGATGGAATGGAATGAGGTGGAATGGAATTGAGGTAGAAATGATGTAGGCTACCTCCATTCCATTCCACCTCATTCTATTCCATCATACTAAGCACCCCTTAATGTGGAGACGACTGATGTAATAATATCACGTCATTAATTTTTTCATTTAAAGTATAGTTTTTTAGTATGATTTAGTTTTTTTTTGTAGGAATTATTTTTATGAGGTATATTAGTAATAATATTCCTTAAATATACTACCGCCACATCAGTCATTGGCACATTGAGTATGCTCACAATGGGTAGATGAACTTTACCGTAAATATAATATTCATGCTAAGAGTGTGAATTTGAAGTATGGATAAATTGTATCCTAATTTAATTGTATTCAAGCTCGTTACAAAATTGTTATTTTTCTGAATCCATTTTCCATATTATTCAGGTAACAAACAAAATATCAACACTTAAATCTTTTATTTGATTAAATCGGAACACGCAGCATACTATTTATAAAAAAAAAAAAGTAATCTATAGTAGGAGTTCAATTTAGTACTACATCATTACTATTAGAATTCCCCTCTCGCATGTGATCAGAAAAAATAAAAAGCAAAAAAGGCACTAAACGTGTCGATTAGTATGTGATTAGATGCTTAATCAGAGTTTAAGCATCTTTAGCAGGCATTTCGCAATAAATTAGTAATAGTTTAGATTCAAGTTAATATTTGACCATTTCAATCTTCAAAAGCATTTATGAGAAGTTCTAATTGCATGTTTATAACATATATTCCATGCATGTATCATTAAGAAAATGACGGAGTATTAATCTAATTACATGTTATTATATATATATAACGTATCTTAATCTTCCATGCATGTATCATTAAGAAAATGACGAAGTTAGGCCAATTTAAACCCTGAGTGCTTGTTTATTTCAAGTTGGGTAACGGAAATGGAATGAAATCAAGTCAAGTAAGGGAATTGTAATAATAATGGTTACTTTTATTGAATGTTTGATTCAATAGTAAAAAGAGAGTCCTTGTGAGATGAGTTTCTTTTTTCCTTGTTTCCACTCCTTCTTGAGTGGTAACAATGTAATTGATTGGATTACCCCCAAGTAAGGGAAATGGATAACCTATTACTCAAATCAAACAAAATGTAATGAAATCAACTACTTGATTCCCTTTCCATACCCAAAAAAATTTGAACCAAACATGGGCTAATTAAGTATCAACAATTTAAATATAATATTTATGTTTTTTCCTCCTACTAATATTATACTATATGTATAAGTATGTACGTACGTGACTATGTGTAGACATTGGCGGAATCGATAAGAGATGTGTGAGGGCTTAATTTGTGCAGGTAGTGTAAAAGATCCATCACCAATTTACGTCGAAAAAATTGTCTCCCTTGTGTGTATATCCTATTTATACTATTAGGCGCAAAATGCACCCACCGTTTTAGAATCTCCATATAGTAATTTTGGTAGTATATATCGAGCACAATCAACAATGTAATAAATCATGGGATCGCAATAAAAAAAGTGTTGACTAACTCATGTCTAATTATGTAAAGGGCTTGAGGCAAATTATGTTCTTATTTAGTATACTATTGTTAGTGTGTCCACTATCATTGATATGACGTTGCTACTAATCGAGTCTTCTATATAAGTTATCAAATGAATATTATCATTCTATTGCATGTAAATGTATATTCAATTGTTCATACAAAAAAAATACACTTTTCCCTTCCCCTAATAATTATTAATTGAAGGAGGGTGATATTTATTTATTTATTTACAATAGATAAGATCTCAGATGCTTCTCTTTAACGGGAAGTCGGGGGTTCCGGTCATTTTAAGTGCTCAACAAATAAATAAATATTAAAGTAGCTAGGGGAATAAATATATAACCAAATCGACTCTCTAGCTAAGTAAGTGATAGTTTCAAACATCCAAATTAAATAAAATTCATTTTAAATGCATTGAAATAAATTCAAAGCGTGTATACCTCTAATTGTCACCTAATTATACCATCCAAGAAGGCAATGGTAAAATCCCACTTTGTAATTGTCACTAGGCAATGTCTCTAGCCTTGTCCCCATGAATGGGGATTTTTAAGCCCCTCAAAACCCTAAATCAATTACACACACAACACACACTAAACCCCACCAAGAACCACTTTCAAATATCCTTCCCATTTATACCATCCGATTTGAAGCCAACACCAAAATTGGAAAATCCCATGTAGTATAATATTATATATATATAAATGTGTCCACTTATTCAAATATTTTTGCCCATAAGGGAACACATCATGGTTGAAGATGAAATCATCAGATTCCCTCATTAGACGGCACTTAATTAATTTTGTGGCCCATTCTCTCCCTTTGTCACTTTGTTAGACAGTATCAACACCAATTATGCTATTAGGTATCAAGTTAAAGTGCGACTTTTATAATATTATTATATAAATATATATTGCCCTTTATTCATCATTGTTCCTGCACTTGTTTTTGATTGCACCTCTATAGTTTTACATGTTAAATTTATTTTATTACATCATCCCCTATGCCCAAAACCAATACCTATGAATGTTAGTTTCTAAAATTGAGATGCCTTAATTCGTTTCTATTACATTAATCTTATAATTATCTCTCCATTAATCACCTCATCAGAAAAACTTTGCATACTATAAAAATAAATAAAATCGCAGTTTAATACCGACGGCAATCCCTCGCTAAAAGTTGTTGCTGACATCATCTTCTAGTTATTGCCAATAAAAGATTACCATAGTCATTCTGTCAACAAACTTTGGCGACAGAATAACTACGGGCAAGCTTTTCTCGACGCGGCTTTTTGCGGCTCCGCATTCCGTTGGTAATGTGTAATTCCGTCAGCAATTGCATCGACAAAGGCGTCGGCAAATCGGCTGATTCTTGTAGTGCTACGTTATGCATGTTTTTTCGTCTACTATATATATTTTCCATTAATTTAAAAAATAATAATCGCAACCCAATATATTATATTGCTTTTACTGTATATAAAAACAATATGCATAGTTCAAAAATGTGAATGGGTGAGAGAGATGTATAATTGGTTTGAGCATACTACTATGTTTCAGCATTAATCAAGTAGGTGATGATTGTACTAGTTGACGGTTCAATTGATTTGATGACCCACGTACTAAATTAACTTATGGAAATTCAACTCAATGTCTAGTGTTTGCTCTAGTCAATCATAATAAGGTGAAAAAATAATATATTTTTTTAACATTTTGGGTATTATTATTTTCCATCATAATCATTGCAGAGCAAGAAAATAATGGAAAGTGGGGGTGGGGGGGGGGGGGGGATAAATACGGTTTGAGATTATAATTACCAACAAATAAATTAAATTTAGCAACTTGTCATGAATTGTATTGTATAGAAATACTCCCCTACCCATGGTGGCACACTTAACGTGCCCACCGGTGATGTGGCAGTGCCACGTCTGCAATTTTTCCTTTTAGGGTTCAGTTTTTTATGTTAGAGTTTAGTTTTTTATAGTACGGTTTAATTATTTTTGGTAGGGTTTTTATTAATTTCCTTATATATTCCAATGCCATGTCATCCGTGGACACATTAAGCATGGCCCACGGTGGGCATTGGAGCATTACTCTTGTATTGTATCCTCGTCGTCAACTGGATTCTCAAGAGAGAGAATATTGCCCACAAGTAACATTAATTTTTTATGGGATTTTTTTTAATCTTGGAAGCAAATTAAATTACAAAAATACCTTAGAGTACTCAATTGTAACAAGATGCAGGATACTACTTATTTAAAATTAATTAATAGGTGTGCTAAAATTGGTGTTTTTGCTAAGCAATCAGAAATTGACTAATAGAAGCATATATATAATAATTAATACGGAGTAAGATTCTTGTTGTGTACGTTCACTACTTAGAACAATGAGAACTAAAATCATTGTAAATATAACCCTCATAACAGAACTGATCAATCTCAAGTCACACCGAGCATCGACGCTACAGTTTATTTATTTAAAATTTATTTAATTTTTATATTAAAAAAATCATTCTAATTTAAATAGTAAAATTTTATTCTTACTCGACTTATAAAAAAAAAAAATACATTATAAAAATTCAGATTAGATTGTTAGTAGAGGAAGTTGAACAAAACTTTATCCACTCCACCGACATAAATAATTACTATTCAAATATTTTCTTTTAATCTTATTTCTACAAATATATATATATATATATATATATATATATATATATATATATATATATATATATATATATATATACAAACAGAGGCTCGAGAAACACCTTGCGAGCCTCACGGGCTCCCCAACGCTGGGAGAGCCCCTCTCCCAAGCACACATCCGAGAGGCACCTTGCAAGCCTCACATGCTCTCCAATGCTGCCGTGAGCCCCCCTCTCCCAAGCTCGGGCTCATTGGCAAGCCTCCAAACACTGGTGCATTGGGGATGCTCTTAAGGAAACAAATAATTGTAATTAATTTATTGAAAATATGTTTATGTATTTATCAGAAAAAAAGGTAGAAAAATCCGACCATCTGAAATGACAAAACCTCAAAATTAATATGATTTGGATTCTTTGTTGCATTTTTGTGTGACATTTTTTAATATATCAATGGATGATGACTACACATTTATAATATTTTCAAAATCAAACATTTATATATATATATATATATATATCTTATTCTAGCTAATTATTGGAAATCTTATAAGCACGTAACGATCATCCAATAAATAAATTAAATGTATAGAAATACTCCCCTACCCATGGATTAATACGGTTTGAGATTATAAATACGGTTTGAGATTATAATTACCAACAAATAAATTAAATTTAGCAACTTGTCATGAATTGTATTGTATAGAAATACTCCCCTACCCATGGTGGCACACTTAATGTGCCCACCGGTGATGTGGCAGTGCCACGTCTGCAATTTTTCCTTTTAGGGTTCAGTTTTTTATGTTAGAGTTTAGTTTTTTATAGTACGGTTTAATTATTTTTGGTAGGGTTTTTATTAATTTCCTTATATATTCCAATACCATGTCATCCGTGGACACATTAAGCATGGCCCACGGTGGGCATTGGAGCATTACTCTTGTATTGTATCCTCGTCGTCAACTGGATTCTCAAGAGAGAGAATATTGCCCACAAGTAACATTAATTTTTTATGGGATTTTTTTTAATCTTGGAAGCAAATTAAATTACAAAAATACCTTAGAGTACTCAATTGTAACAAGATGCAGGATACTACTTATTTAAAATTAATTAATAGGTGTGCTAAAATTGGTGTTTTTGCTAAGCAATCAGAAATTGACTAATAGAAGCATATATATAATAATTAATACGGAGTAAGATTCTTGTTGTGTACGTTCACTACTTAGAACAATGAGAACTAAAATCATTGTAAATATAACCCTCATAACAGAACTGATCAATCTCAAGTCACACCGAGCATCGACGCTACAGTTTATTTATTTAAAATTTATTTAATTTTTATATTAAAAAAATCATTCTAATTTAAATAGTAAAATTTTATTCTTACTCGACTTATAAAAAAAAAAAAAATACATTATAAAAATTCAGATTAGATTGTTAGTAGAGGAAGTTGAACAAAACTTTGTCCACTCCACCGACATAAATAATTACTATTCAAATATTTTCTTTTAATCTTATTTCTACAAAAATATATATATATATATATATATATATATATATATATATATATATATATATACAAACAGAGGCTCGAGAAACACCTTGCGAGCCTCACGGGCTCCCCAACGCTGGGAGAGCCCCTCTCCCAAGCACACATCCGAGAGGCACCTTGCAAGCCTCACATGCTCTCCAATGCTGCCGCGAGCCCCCCTCTCCCAAGCTCGGGCTCATTGGCAAGCCTCCAAATACTGGTGCATTGGGGATGCTCTTAAGGAAACAAATAATTGTAATTAATTTATTGAAAATATGTTTATGTATTTATCAGAAAAAAAGGTAGAAAAATCCAACCATCTGAAATGACAAAACCTCAAAATTAATATGATTTGGATTCTTTGTTGCATTTTTGTGTGACATTTTTTAATATATCAATGGATGATGACTACACATTTATAATATTTTCAAAATCAAACATTTATATATATATATATATATATATATATATATATAATTCTATCTAATTATTGGAAATCTTATAAGCACGTAACGATCATCCAATAACGCAATATGAAATCAACACAGTATGTGATGTTACACGAAAATACAATTAATTAAACGATCCGAATTCCGAAATGATTGTAATTTGGGATTTGGGCCACCAATTTTCTCTCCATTTTTGTTAACAAGAATTAATAAAATAAGAATTTGCACTGTCCCCACAATTCATTATGCCTACTAAATTGCTACCTCACGACCCTCAGGCTTGGGAATTATATACTTCATCAAATAAATCCAAAAAGTTCATGCATGTACCTTATGGTGTTGTAACAATTAATGGAGAAAAATACAACTTCAACATAAAAAAAAAAATATTTACATTAAAAATTAAAACTTACTCCCTCCATTTCACTCAATTTGACACATTTGCTTTTGAGACATTCTGACACGTTTTTTCACGCTTCTTGATGAGGTGTTTTAAAATGAATTTTTGAAATTTTTTTTCTTTTATGGGATACTAAGACAGTCGTAGTATCCCGTAAAAGAAAGAAATTTTCAAAAATATATTTTAAAACACATCATTAAGAAGCCTGAAAAAACATGTCAGAAAGTCCCAAAAGCAAAAATGTTAAATTGGGTGAAATGGAGGGAATATTAACTAATTTAACAACGTCATACGCATAATACTGACACATATAGACTTTACGCTATTCAGAATTTTGTATAAATAGAGAGTGATTAGCCTCCCATATTCCACACAAACCTTCACTCATATTTAAAAAATGATGCAGGCCAAATCTTGCCACCTCCCCATCAAACTCCCCGCCGCCGCTTCTCTGCCGCGGCTGCCGCTGCCGACGTACACCCCATCACAGCCCACCACCGTCGTCCCCCGCGCCATATCCATATCCGCCCCAACCACCACCGCCCCCACCGCCGCCCCGCCAGCAGTCCAAGACGCAGGAGCCTCCGACGACGCCGTCGCCGCCTTCTGGGACTACCAATTCCTCTTCGTATCGCAGCGCGCCGAGACGGCGGCGCCCGTCTCCCTCCGCCTCGTCGACGGCGCGTTGCCCCACGACTTCCCCTCCGGTACCTACTTCCTCACCGGGCCCGGCCTCTTCGCCGACGACCACGGCTCCACCGTACACCCCCTCGACGGCCACGGCTACCTGCGGTCCTTCAAGATCGACGGCCGCGGCGGGAAGGTGGAGTTCGCTGCGAAGTACGTGGAGACGGAGGCGCAGGTGGAGGAGCGGGACTCCGACACCGGCGAGTGGCGGTTCACGCACCGGGGGCCGTTCTCGGTGCTGAAGGGGGGGAATATGGTCGGAAACACGAAGGTGATGAAGAACGTCGCCAACACCAGCGTACTCCGGTGGGGCGGCCGCCTCTTCTGCTTCTGGGAAGGCGGCGATCCCTACGAGATCGAACCCCACACCTTAAAAACTCTCGGGAGTTTTAAGGTCGTCGACGGTCAGAGAATGTCGCCGGAAGTTGGTTCCGCCGGCGAGGGGTTCAGGGCCGCTTTCTTGGACGTCGCTGCTCGATTCTTGAAACCGCTACTATACGGTAAGAGATTAATTAGGCCACACACACACACACACACAGCTATAAATTTTGAAACAATGATTTTACGTATTTTCTATTTCAAAAAAGACACAAATTTTTACTACTATTACTCTATTAGTGTGTGTATATGCATGATTTATGATTTTTTTTTTTGGGACTGTGCATGCGTCAAATGTAATGTTTGAAATGCACATGCTAAGTTTTTGCATGTAATAACAAATAGTATGCTTTTTTTTTTTAATTAATTGTGATGCATTATTTAAATTAATGCGTGGGAATCAAATTGTGCAGGGGTGTTCAATATGCCTCCGAGGAGATTATTGTCTCATTACAAAATTGATGAAAAAAGAAATAGATTATTAATCATGTCATGCAACGCCGAGGACATGTTGCTTCCACGCAGCAATTTCACTATTTTCGGTAAGGAATAAAATTGTGCTAATTTCAATTATTTCAATATTGTTCGTTTAAAGTTTGGCTTTGTAATCTAGTACTACTATGTTTGTTGTTTGTAAGCTCTTAAACATCCGTGATGATCCGTGTATGTTGTTAATTGTAGGGTACTTCGCATACCCTGTTCATTTCTTGATAAAAATTCCCTTCTTTTTTTTCGATTAAAAAAAAGAACCAATTTTTATTCTTCTCAAAGAAAATACATCAATAATTTCGGTGTGATAATTTATTGTTTTACTTCAATTTCATTAGTTATTTGATGAAAACGATGCTTTGATGGTTTGTTTTATTCTTTTGGGATTATCAAGAATGTGATGTTGGGGTTTTGTCTGAGTATAAGAAAACAAAATCTAAGATGGTAGTAACTTGTAAGGGATATATATGTATAATAATAATAATATAAGTAGACGAAACTACTTAGGGATGTCGTCACAATCCAAAAATATTATTTTGCCGTAATACTGTTTTTTTTTAAAAATAAAAAATAAAAAAGGATATTTTGCCATGCAATGATGAACTAATTGTCCCCCTTTTTGTTTTCTATACATAGTAGTCCAATCTAGTATTCTTTTTTAGTTGAGTTTGGTGTGTTAGGTACATTAACCTTAACTAATATTGTTAAAAAATGAATTAATTAATTTTAAACTTTTTTTTCCGTTTAATTTTGTAGAACTGGACTCCAATTTTAAGCTGCTGCAAAGCCAAGAATTCGACATACCTGATCACTTGATGATCCACGACTGGGCCTTTACAGATTCTCACTACATCTTGTTTGGAAACAGAATCAAGTTAGACGTTGCAGGTAAATTTTTATTTATTCCCTTTATTATTATTATTATTATTATTATTATTATTATTATTATTATTATTATTATTATTATTATTATTATTATTATTATTATTATTATTATTATTATTATTATTATTATTATTATTAAAATTGGACGAATATTTCCTTGTGTTTTTCTTAGTATAGATCTCGTTGTTTCCTAAGTATAGCACATAAAATGACAAAAAAGGCAAGCATGGAATTATTTTGGAATCATGCTCAAGCATATATGTATTAAGACAAAACGATACGTTCGATTAAATCGTTAAAATTAAAACTTCTTAAAATTTCAACATCACTAGCTTATCGAAAACGACTTAATAATATAATTATATAGATCAAGAGTTTCGAAGAGTAACGACATTTGAACAAATTACATATATAGACTCTGTGATCAATTCCGAGTTCACACCATTTATAAAGAAGACGTCATAAACTTATTATTATTATTGTTAAAATTAAAAATGACTCAAATGTGTGGAAGAATACGACTTATTTACCAACTGACTTGCGTTTTGTTGTTAACTCTTAAACGGCGCAGGTTCGATGACAGCTTTATGTGGATTATCTCCGATGATATCGGCGTTATCGGTGAATCCTAGCAAATCCACTTCACCGATTTACTTACTCCCAAGATTTGAAAACACAAAATCAAAGGGATCGAGGGATTGGAGAGTTCCAATTGAAGCGCCTTCACAAATGTGGGTGCTTCATGTTGGAAATGCATTCGAGGAGAAATCTGTGAATGGAGATGTTCACATTCAAATTCAAGCTAGTAGCTGCTCTTATCAGTGGTTCAATTTCCAGAAAATGTTCGGTAATTTTTTTAATAATAAACCAACATTTTTCAATTCCATCCAAAAACAGTGAAGAAAAAATGCAATTCTATTTTTTATGAATTTCGCTGAATATTTGCGTTTTGTTTGATTTCTATGTTTTTTCAGGATACGATTGGCAGAGTGGTAAATTAGATCCTTCGGTTATGAACTTGAAACAAGGCCAGGAAACTCTGCTGCCTCATTTAGTCAAGGTTTATTTTCTCTCTCTACTCTCTCTCTCTCTCTCTCTCTAGTTCAAAGACCGGAAAGAGGAATGATTGAAGGGAAGAACATGAAATTGAGCGATCGAGTCCATATAAAATGCAGGTGAACATAAAATTGGATGGGGATGGAAACTGTAAAGACTGCAGCGTAGCTAACCTGACTGAATGGAGCAAACCCTCGGATTTTCCGGTGATAAATCAGGAATTTTCCGGCGCCAGAAACACTTACATCTACGCCGCGACCACCTCCGGCTCGCGGCGAGCCTTGCCGCATTTCCCATTCGACACGGTGGCGAAGATGAACACCGCCACCAGATCCACGCAGATCTGGTCCACCGGACGCCGTCGATTCATCGGAGAGCCGGTCTTCATACCGAAATCCGGCGCCGAAGCCGAAGACGACGGCTTTCTCCTCGTTGTAGAAGTGAGTAGCAACCTGATTATTATTATTTTTTTCAATTTTTTTTTCTATCAATTTCGATTTATGAATCGTTTTCATTTGATAATTTTGCAGTATGCGGTTTCTACGCAGCGGTGTTACCTGGTTGTTTTGGATGCAAAATTGATAGGGGAGAAGAATGTTCTAGTAGCAAGGTTTGAAGTTCCAAGGCATTTGAATTTCCCTCTTGGGTTTCATGGGTTCTGGGCCCCACACATCGGCGCACCTGACTGCCACGTGTCGTCGCCTCTTCGAGATTTATGCCTCGATTCCGTGGAAGCTTGTCTCGTTGGTTGAAATGAAATACGAATATCGAAATAATAATAATTTTGGAATCTATCTTGTAGGAAGGGAATATTAGTTACGTTACGTGTATAGTAGTGCTAAAGGGCCTCTTACACAATACCTTACAAGAATGATGCAATTATGTAAATTATAGTGTTTTAGTAATTGATTTAAATCATGCGGGTTGCAATTGTGGTAATTTGTTTTGTTAGTAAGAATTAGCAAAATAAGGCTTTTTATTGTTTAATTTCATCAAACTGGATTTTGTTTTACTTGTAATCAAACAATTAAAACGATAATTTAAATATATTGTTTTATTTGTTTTGGATGAAAAGGGAATTACAAGTATATATAGATTAGAGAGAAGGTTATTGATATATTTAGACTCGTACGGTATAAAATAATTTGGATTGAGCCATATAATAATGAGCCTAATGCTATTAAGCTTTTGTGCCTTTATCTTGCATAGTTTTATAGATAATGCAAGCTTTGCAAAATTGAAAATTTATATAATGAGAAATGCACAACCAATCATATTTGATAATATATATATATAGAAAAGATAAAATAAAAAAATACACTTTCGGTAAGAAATAAGAAACGTTTTAAGCTGTTAAAATTGGCCCGATCAATGGTCATGATTATTAAGCAATTTATGAATAAAATAATACCTTAATTGTATTACCGGGTTAAATGTGTACTTTTACTATAGAAGAGCAGACGGTTACATCAAATAAAAAAGGTAAATTGCTTATCTTTATTATGTCGTATCTTGCCAGTATAGTAGTAAATTTTTTCACTGAATTCACATAATAAGAGTTTACTGTATAATGGATTTCTTTCTTTTTTAATTTGTTGCGTCGTCAAAGTGGTGGTATTTGCCATCATTTTATTCTTTATTTTTTTTTATCTTGCCATGGAATCCCGAAGTATTAATTTTAGATATTTTTTAACTTGTTTAAAAGGATCATTTGCACTGCCAAACCACTAAATATGCATTACGAAAAAAATAATAGGGATAAATGATGTCATTGCAGTCAATGATCTTAAATGTCAAAATAGAAAATTTTATAATCTCTATTTTTATAGTTGAATGGTAGTAGATTGAAATCACGATTTTACTTAATGAAGGGGAGTACGTTATATTATGAAAATGGTGTTGGAATTTGTTACGTGCATTTCATTCTTATTCCGTTTCGAGTTATAGTAATTATTCTAGTGGAAAGAATCTATACACTCTCGTATTATCATTGAATGATTTTCGTTGCGTAGGAATGAATGCTTACGTCATTGTTAATTGTGTAATTTTTACTTCGGTTGTTTGTGCATTGCATCATTGTTTTCATGCATTCAGAAACATATGTTCATGAATCATGAATTGTTATGTATTTTTTTTTTTTATGCATTTTCTAATATTCATATGAAACATTTTCTCTGGATTATCGTTGCATTATTTTATATTCATCCACATTTATATTTAAACAGTCATGGATCAAGGTCGTTCGATGAATTTTACTTCAGACAAGGACAAGTTAGAAGAAATTATTCCATAATGTTATTCTGAGTTGAAGCCACATGTTGGTCGAAAATTCCACTTGTTAGAAAAAGGATTACAGTTCTATAGGCAGTATGTTGCTTCTTGTGGGTTCGACACTCGACTTGGTACTATCACAAAGGCAAATGATGGAACTATTGTATCAAGGTACATATTATGTAATAAGGAAGGGGTGAAGAGTGTATCATCAAGGGGGGGGGGGGGGGGGGGGGGGGGGGGGGGAGGGTGTCTCATAACAAGTCTGATCAAAATAAAAGGAAGAGACGAAGACTATCATCAAAAACCTCTTGCATGGCTAGAGTTAGTTATTTTTCATTTTGTTGCTGGTGAAGGATATGTGGTTAAAACTTTCATTGAGAGTCACAATCACAATCTTGTGTCTACTGTTTATTGTTTATCGGCACTTCATGAAAATCAATAGGAAACTAGATAAAGCTCATAAGAGTTTTATTTTGGCTCGTGCCAAAGCGAGTATAGGACCAATAAGGTCGTTTCGTGTTTTTAAGGAGCTGGTAGGGGGGTGTGATAATATTAGATGCACTATCGTTGATATTAAGAATTTCGCACGTGATTTACGATCGTATGTTGGTGATGCTGATGCTCAGATGATGTTGGATAAATTAAAGCAGAAATGTGAGTTATACCCGGGTTCAAATTTGATTTTTGTGTGTCTGATTCTAATAAACTAACACATCTGTTGTGGGTTGATGCGCATGCCATGAAAAAGTATGAGATTTTTGGGGATGCCGTTTCATTTGATGCGACTTACTTGACCAACAAGTTAGTCTCTTTATTTATTACTCCCTCCATTTCATATAAAATGACACTTTTCTTTTTTGCCTTTTCTGGCACACTTTTCCACGCTTCTCGTTGATGGGTTTTAAGATGGATTTTTGAAGAATTCTTTCTTTTACGGGATACTACGACTGTCGTAGTATCCTGTAAAAGAAAGAATTCTTCAAAAATCCATCTTAAAACCTATCATCAAGAAGCATGGAAAAGCATGCCAGAAAAACCACTATTGAAATGTGTCATTTTAATTGAAATGGAGGGATTATTGTACTAGTATATGAGGATAATTGAGAGTTTTATCTAAGGTTATGGCTATATTTTCAATAATATGCCTATTTAGTTTTTATTTTTTCAAATTTGAGCTGATAATTAATTACTTTCATTTATGTTTTGATTATATTAATATTGTTTACACAATCTTCCTATTTTCTCATATGCATTATGAAATGTATATGTATGCTTTTGTAACGCCCAAACCCCGAAGGATTGTGACGTCACCAAACACGAAAGAAAAGGGGAAAAGAAAAAGAAAAAGAAAAGAATAGAGACGGAGAACAAAATCTTTGACTAAGGACAAATCGATTCATTCAATTGAATATGAATTTTGGAGCATTTCGTTGAAAAGTCAATAATCCACGTACAAGGGCACCAATCAACCACTAGGACAAGATATAAATAGTTGACAGGTCAAAGTTCCAAAAACACATAAGCAACCTCCTTCGGTCAACAATTGAGGTTTATACGAGTCAAAAATTCAAAAATATCTCACGTGTCGACAATATCAAGTTCAACAACAAATGGGAGTTCAAGAATTAGGAGTTGAAGCTCAATAGTGAGTCAAAGTATGAATGAAATCCAACTGATAGTTCGAACGAGTTCAAACGAAGTTCATCAACAATGGACAGTCAAGAGCAAGAAACGTAGTCAAAGTTCAAACTACGAATGTTTATAGGCCACGTCAAATACCAAAACAAGATATTGTTTCCAAGTTCAAAAGGCTAAGCGGAAGCATACAAGTTCATAAGAATTGACCATAATATACATTGACTCAACAAACAACAAAAAAGAGTCAATGTTCACAATTAAGTCCATTGGTCCACGTCCCTCGTCCGCCTTCAATCTTTACCTGAAAACATTTTAAAAATATTTTGGGCTGAGTGTTTGAACACTCAGTGGTAGTTCGTATGCTTCGTCCATCATAAAATATTTATTTTTAAAGCATAATTGGCCAAACATAATATTCATCATAAGCTCATAATTCATAGTGGAGACCGACCTATGTGATCACATACTAAGCATATCATATTTCATATTCGGAATTCCTCATATTGGTCAAGTCCAAATCCACAATGAGCTATTGAATATACATAAATTAATTTGCGTAAAAAGGACGGAAGCAATTAAAATATATTTATTTTGAGTTTAGTGAGAAAAACTCACCTCAATAATTATAGCATGTCATCCAATTTTCTTGTGCAAGAAGTCCTAGGGTTGACATCCTGATACGATCATAATGTAGCGTACGAGTCTCGATTTTTCGTAATGGGCCTACAATATAAACTATATTTATTTATCATGGGATTGATCTAAAACTATTGGATACCGTAAATATGGGCTTAAGAATTATTAACTTATAGTTTGGGCTCATTCTGAAGTCGTTTGGAGGTCAAACGGGCCAAAATTGAGTAATTGGGCTTAAATGGGCTAGTGGGCCAAGACCCAAATAAATTAAATGACTTTCAAACTGAAATTGAGTAAAAACCATTTGTCGAAATCTGAAATTGACCGAGCCATTGTGCCCGGAATAATTTTTCGAGTAAAAACTCAAATTTTTAGGACTGGGCCCTATATTTTTCGAAAACTATATTTTGACCCCAGAATTCTGTCTAATTCTCAAATGCATACCCATGGACTTTTGAAAATTTTAAAACTGCCCCAAAACCTCAAGAAAGACGACAGTTTCATCCTAAGACCTTGGGGATGATCGGCAACTCGCCGCCGGCAAGCCCTTGTAGCCGGCGACCACTTGTCGGAGCATGGTGACCCCATGCCGGGCTCTGGCCGATCGGAAAGTGGCCGGAAAACCACAAACCCGGTAGCCACACGCACAAAAACGTGCACACACAAACACAAAAAATTCAAATTTCAAAAACACTCAAAATCAACCAAATCGGACGTATGAACACTCAAATACAAGTATTTCGAGCTAAGGAACAAGAATATGAACTTCGTTTCTGAAAATAGGCGCCGGAACGGCGTCGGCAAGGAAATGGGTTTCTTAAAAACTTTGGCCTCATATACGGTGGCCCAAACGACATGAAAGCTTAAAAATAATTGCATATCTAGAATCCTTACATCAAGGCCTTTAAATTCGTATATAGGTTCAACCCCTTCATCGCCGAAAAAATGTCGCCGGAGTTGGTGGAGTAGCTGCGGTTTTGGCCTTGCATGGCCGGCTTCCGGCCATCTTTTTGGAAAACCGACTTCGGATCTGGAATCTACATGTTAAAATGGAGCTTGGGTGAAAGTTTGGTGGAAATTGGCCATCGGAAAATTATTCCGGTGGCCGGCCGGCGGGAGTTCACGGCGGCGCCGACGGCCGGTTGTCGGTCAGGTCAGCTGAATCTGACCACTCTCTCTCATTCTACCCTTCTCTTTCGCTCTCTACTATTTTTGGAAATGGGGAGAAGTATTATAAAAATGGTGGGTTGATGGTATTTATAGGTGGAAAATTTGAGCGCGTTTTTTGTTCAAAACTTCGAAAAATTGTTGAAGTCTCGTACGAAATCCGATTCGGGCTATCTTGGTGTCTACGAACTCGTCTCAACGAGGGCTATAATTCGGTGTAGGTACGGAGTCCTCGTAAAATATACTTCGAATTGAAATCTATTGAATAAGTTTATTAGGCCTATAAGCTCATTTCTTTTTGGCATAACTTCTTATGTATATCATATTTAGGCCCAATAAATCTTATAAGCCCATTTTGAATTTTGGGGTGTTACAAATCCACCCCCCTTAAACAAATTTCGTCCTCGAAATTTACGTACATTCAGAAAGGAGATCGGGATATGGCTTCATGATTTCGTCTTCCATCTCCCATTTTGCTTCATTGCTTCCATGTCGGCTCCATTTGACCTTCACTAACATAAGTGGTTTGTTCCGCAACTTGTGGATTTTCCGGTCGAGAATCGCCACTGTAACTTCAGTATAGGTGAGGTATTGATTCACTTCAACATCTTCTTCTCGAATAACATGGCTCGGATTGAAAATGTATTCATTGATATATGAAACACATCGTGCATTCCCCCTAGCCTTAGTGGTAAGGCCAGTCTATAAGTGACTTCTCCAATACGTTCAAGAATTTCAAAAGGTCCTATGAAACGGGGCTTAAGCTTTCCCTTCTTGCCAAAACGAACTATCCCCTTTTGCAGGAGATAGCTTGAGGAAAACTTTATCTCCAACTTCGAACTACAGCTCCCTACGGCGTCTGTCGGCATACGATTTTTGTCTGTCTTGAGCTTCCTTGATCCATTTTCGTACTTTGTCAATGATTTCCACCGTAGATTGGATCATATTAGGTCCTAAGATCTTTCGTTCTCCGACTTCATCCCAGTAGAGCGGCGATCTGCATTTCAGGCTGTACAACGCCTCATAAGGCGCCTTTTCTATTGAAGCTTGGTAACTATTGTTATATGTGAACTCTAGTAGAGGAAAATAGTCTTCCCAACTCCCACCTTGATCCATGACTACTGCTTGTAGCATGTCTCCAAGCATTCGAAACGTCTGTTTGGATAGTCCATTGTTTGAATGTGGAAAATGGCGGTGAAGAATAAGTTAGCACCCAGTGCATCTTGGAGGCTCTTCCAAAATTTTGACGTGAATCGGGTATCACGATTTGAAGCCATAGACGCTGGAACTACATGTATCCGCACTATTCCTTTAATATATATTTGAGCCAGCTAATCTAAGGGTCATCCTCACTGGTAAGAAGTGAGAATTTTGTTAGCCGATCCACGATTACACAAATATCGTGATTTTCACGTACTTTCGGTAACCCAATGACGTAATCCATTGTTATATGCTCCCATTTCCACTTAGGAATTTCAAGTGGTTGCAACATTTATGTTGCTCGTTGGTGCTCTACCTTAACCTGCTGACACATTAAGCATCGTTCGACGAACTACGCTATGTCCCTCTTTATTCCCTTCCACCAGAAGTGCACTTTAGATCATGATACATCTTAGTGCCTCCGGGATGAGCTGTGTACGGCGTGTAGTGGGCTTCCTTCACAATTTTCTACTTCAGATTATCATCTTGAGGCACGCAAAGCCCGCCTTCATAGACAAGCGCACTGTCGGCGGCTACGGCAAAACCCCTATTTTTGCTAGAGTCAATTTTCTATTGCCTCTTCATAAGTTAATAGTCTGTTGGTTGGGCTTCGATGATGCGTGAACGAAGGTCTGGTTTTACAACCAAGGTTGAAATCCGTGCTTTACAACTATGAGGCGGGTACCACGATTTTCAAATTCAACTCAGCAAATTCCTCAACTAGATGATCTTGTTGCATCAGGTGACAGCTCAACTTTCCTCTATCATTTTGGTTAAATGCATCTGCAACGACGTTTGCCTTCCCGGGATGGTATAGGATGGTGCAATCGTAATCCTTCACTAACTCCAGCCACCTTTTTTTTTTGCCTCATATTAAGTTTCTTTTGCTAAAAAAAGTACCTCAAGCTTCTTGTGATCAGCGTAGATTTCGCACTTCCCGCAGTAAAGGTTATGTCTCCAAATCTTCAAGGCATGCACCACGGCAGCTAGCTCTAAGTCATGGGTGGGGTAGTTAGCTTTGTGCGGCTTCAGCTGTCTAGAGGTATATGCGATCACCTTGCCAATATGTATCAATACGCAACCTAACCCTTGCTTTGACGCATCACTACTAATAACAAAACCCCCGGCCTCTTCCAGCACGGCTAGTACATGTGTTGTGACTAATCTCTTCTTCAGCTCTTGGAAACTGTCTTCGCATTGTTGCGACCAATGACACTTTACTCCTTTCTTTAGCAGCTGGATCATTGGCCTTGCAATTTTCGAGAATCCGTTAATAAATTACCTATAATATCCTGCGAGGCCTAGAGTATTACGAATATCATTTACGCTAGTTGGGGACTTCCAATTACTCAAGGCTTCCACTTTAGTCGGATCCACCTTTATTCCTTGAGCAGAAACTATGTGTCTAAGAAAGATCACTTCTTCCAGCTAAAACTCGCATTTACTAAATTTTTCATAAAGCTTCTCGGCTCTCAACACCTTTAGCACTATCTTCAAATGCTCATCATAGTGCTCTTTAGTCCTAGAGTAGATCAAGATGTTATCTATAAACATGAGCACAAACTTAATGGATGAAAAACGTGATTAATCAAATCCATGAAAAAACAGGTGCGTTGCTCAAGCCAAAATGTATGACCACGAACTCGTAGTGACCATAACAGGTCCGGATAGCAATCTTAAGAATATCCTTCTTCCTAATCTTCACTTGATACAAATCACAATAGGGCATAGGCTATGGTTCTGAAAAGCAAAGACATGTAGCTACAACATACTTTAATTTCATAATTTTCACATGAATGAGCTGGGAGTCGTGAGTAATTCCTTCAAGGGCTTAGAAAATTGAAGTCCAGCAGATTGAAGACAATGACTTTGAATGACGATATCTCACTCATTTCTTAACCAAAAGGGGTGTGTGAGCTAGCTAACTTAAAGTTCAGACAACAAGGGATAATTTTTTTCTAATAAACTTTTCTAATATAAATAGTGGAAATGGTCTAAAGACATGGATGAAATGTGATTGATGTAGCTGTTCGGTACTAATAAATTTCTGGACATGCAATCTTTGAAGAAATCACCAAAAATCCGTACGAGCTCGGATTTAGACATACGAGATGGTTGTGGAAAGGTAAGGAAAAATACCATGACATTGGAAAAGAATTGAATTCAGAAGAAACATGGATCTCTCGGAATCAAGCCCGCAAGTGGACTGAAATTTCCAAAATTTAAAGAAATAGTTTTTCTTTGAAAATCGAGAACATCAATGAACTCTTGAAGTTTTCTAAACAACTTGTCCTCAAAGGATTCATGAAAAACATCAAGAAAGGATACATATTAGGGCTGAACATGATCGACCATGAAGGAAATCAAAGGGAGTTAGAATAGTTTTCACATAGATGACCTCTGAATGAAGTGTAGAGCATGATTCTCTAAAAATTTAAGAACATGCATAAAGGTTGATGAAGGTGAATGGAAATTAAGGCTTCAATAAAGGTTCTATTTCATCGATTTTGACCTCTAAACATGCTTAGGCCATCAAAGGGAAATAGGTTTACCTCAAGATGGAAGAAGAATCAAGCTTTGTTGTTGAGATAAAATTTCTGAAGTTTGTATGTGAGGCCTAGAGTGCTTTGATCAAGAATGTAATTGGAGATTCTTGTTCTAGGCTTTGATTGATGAAGAATGGTGAAGTTTGAGCTTGATCTATGAAGATTTTGAAGGGGATAAGGTATATGTGTGTTTCTAGTGTGTGGAGAAGTCTCCATTAATTGTGCTTGAAGCTCCATGGAGATGAAAGAGGGGAAAAGGGGCGGTTGCCTTGTCCACTAAATTTTGGGGGTTGGTAGCGTATGAACTGTTCAACCACGTAACTTGCGTCGTCTTGAGCGCCCCGATTTTGCAGCTCGTGTCTCCTAGGTTGCATCCTATAGACAAATGATATCGAGACCAACAATATACAATAATTCCACGTGCCATGTGACGTAAAAATTGAATGCTGAATTACCAAATAAAATAAATATATAAATGGCATAATATCACCATAAGTGTTTCTAAAGAGGACTCTTTCATACTATAGGAGGTCGTGTAATAGGGAAGGCCTCATAGAGAAGACCCTTTCCTACGATCAAAGTTTATCGAAATAGATTTTGTGCAATTTGAAATAACGGGAGAGTATCATATAGGCCAATACTAACTCACCTCGTAAGATAACGTATAAAAAAAACGTCTAGCTTAGAGGCTATAGAGATAGAATCTACAATTACGGTTGTCCGGTCGATTCGGGCACTAGCAACCTGTAATCAACACAACGTAGAGACGTTAGAGCCCTAGGGAACACCGGTGGGGGTGTTAGCCGTAGGGCCTCCGACGCTCAAGTTAGTATGGTGAGTCAAAAGGAAATCGAACGTGAACACAATAAATAAAGAATAATTCGTAAGTAATTGAGATCGCGGGTGATTCAGAGCGTTCGGGGGGCGTAGGTGATGTTAGGGAATTCAAGATGGTAAGGATTGACAGCCGAGGAAGCTTGATTAGCTAACTCCGATGGCGGCGGACGTAGAGTGAGTGCGGAGAGTGCGAGAGAGCGTAGTGGAGAGTGAGAGCGTAGAGTTGAATGCATCTGACTTAATGTAGGCAGTCGATATATATATGTCGGCTTGCTCCCCTAGGGTTTCCCTATCGCGCGGCCGTATCGGTCGCCTCCACCTCCTCAGTCAGTTCCGGATTGGCAGGAAGTGATAACTTCTGTTGACTCGGTCTTAGGCTGACGCATTCAATCGTACGTTTTCACCGTATTGACTGACGTGGCTGACACCTTGATCCGGGAAGATATTTTCTGGCCCAGATTGTAACGTTGGGCTCGTTGCCTTTATTATTGGGCCGTTTCGATCGCCTAATCCGACGGGGTCGGACTTGTGGGCTAGATTAATTGGGCTTACGAATTTTACCCACTACAGTTTGTCCCCCACTCTCTAGTTAAATTAATTTTAACTGGAGAGTTCAGAGAGCGTGTCGATCAATTTCGCCGACGTGGCTCGGAATATAGATACATGTGTATAGATGTAGCACTTGGAGCAGGTGCTCGAGCTCAAATAAATGCATAAATTAAAAGAAGACACATTTGAACACTTGGTAATTTTTTGGAAGCATATTAACCAATAATGAATTAATGATGGGTATAGTGACCCTATAGATTGGAGTTAATCGAGCTTAATAAAGGAAGGAAAATTAACCTTACTCTTGTGGGCCCAAACCAACGTAAGAAATAAGGAAATGCCCATGTTAGTGGCTCCACCTCATCTCCATGAATCAAAGAGCAAGACAGTAACCTATACTTTATGTTAATTAAATAAGGGAGCTCTGCCATTATCAGATACGAAAGGGACGAACTCGTCTCATGCAGTTATCCATGCATTTTTATTTATTTATTTATTAGATTTGGCAACATTGACTCCTTGGGAAAGAATGTTTGAAACGGAGGTAAAAGAAAGAGACATGCCCTCTGCTGTGGAAAATCAAAAGCCAACGGACAATAGCTACTATTTCCATGTATTCGCTGTAGTTAAGACGTAGCCAGTAGCTTGCATAGCAGTCTCAGAACCTTTGAAAAGCAATAAAGGGGAAGGTACAACTGTTCTTTACATTAAGCCACCAAATCAGACGACTTTGGAGATATGGAAGAATAAAGTAGAGCCTACCACGCAGTTTATACAGTTGGCACAGTCGATTTTTGAACAAAAATAATACATTCTCCACAGTTGTGCTTCTTTTAGTCGATGCAGTCGATTTCCCTTTTTTTTTTTTGATTGAAAGGTTGATATCGTAGAATTTGTTCAAGGTAGGTAGATCAAGGTGTGAGGTTTGCGTTGGGCGATTTTGTAGCGAGACTAATAATTTTTTTCACAGCCATTATCTTTATCGATCGATGCGATCGATTTATTTATGCGGTTTCAACCTGCATCGGTCGATACGGTCGATTTTATTTAAACGGTCTCTACAGCCAATCCTCCCAAGGCAAGTGGAGTAGAATATGGTAGAGTTTTGGAGCAGCAAGAAAACACAACAAGGACATCTAACGCAGTCGATACAGTCGTTACAGTCGATTTCATAGCTATTACTCTTCGTAGGTAGAAGACGTTAGCTGCACTTGCTGCAACCGATTTTGGGGGAGAGGAAAGAGTAGAGTAAAGTCTGCTTATGCAGTGGATACGGTCGAATCAGTCACTTTTTATCAGTCAATACGTTCGATTCCAACGGTCATTGTGGACGATGCAATCAGTTGGAGGACTTATAGAAAATTCAATGATGCACCAACTCTTGCAGCCAGTTCAGTCGATTCACACGAAAGAAAGGAAATGGAATTTTAAATATTTTATTTTATAGCCTGTTCGGCCTACACCGTAGGTTAGGGTTCAGCTGCAGTCACTTTTTAGAGAAAGTTTGAACTATTACTTTCACTGGTTTGAATCTTTGAGAAGCTACAATCAGTACACGTTCAGTAGATACAACCGAATATACATATGTAGATATATATATATTTCTGCTTGGTTCTCTTTTTCCAGCAGTCGACATAGTCGTTACGTCAATTTTCGAATATAGATGTTACTCAATCTCTACTTCTATCAGTTGGTACAGTCGCCTCCGCCAACACCAAAGAAAGAATCGCTCTATCGAATCCAGCAACTATCGAATATTTAGAGAGAAAACTACAGCCGCAACGTTCGATGGAGTAAAGGAAGGTGTTGCTCTCCGGTCGGTTACGTCGGCTGCGGTGGTGAGACGTTACGGTTGATTTTTAGTTGATACCTCCTCTTGCTTGGTCGATAGATATGTTACGGTTGATTTTCCAACACGGATTTTTCACAGGCTTTATTTCTGTGCTGGACATGATGGTGCGGCGGAGAGGTTCAACGGTTGCCCAGTTTGTTTCTACTACGTTGGGTACGTTTGAAAACTGAATCGGTCGTCAATAGGAGGAGAGGGTAAGAGGCATTCATTCCTCACTTCCTGCTGCGTTCATAGTCTTTGAGTGCCTATACACAAAAGCTCGAAAGTAACGGCTTCGTTGGTTAGTTCGATTGACTTTGGCGGTGGGTAAAAATAGAAGAAGACATGTGGCTACTGCAAGTACTCTAAGCTTTATTATGTTTTGTTGCTTCACTCACGAGAAGTATTTAACTAGTAGGTGTAGTAACAAAAATATTTTACATTTTTATAGTTTTTGGAGCTCTTGGAGTGGAGAGCTTTGGAGTAAGGTAGGAGAAGGATTTTGTAGAGAGAAGATTTTTGGGAAATCTCCCAAGGTTGGTTCTCTTTCTCTCCATTTACCATTCTAGGAAATCATGCTAGATTTTTGGTGGTATTTGAAAATTGAATATTTACTATTTTTCATGGTATGTGAACTTAGACTCTGTTACGTTGAGTCGTTTGATCGGTGGTGTCGGTCATGCTTTGATAGTTTATTCATAAGCAAGACGTTAGTTACGTTGGTTTGGATAAATGCATGTATGCATGCTTTACGGTCTCTTTATCTCATGCATAATAAACTTGTTAGTTCTACTTTATGATTTACTACGGTCGATGCAAGTGTCTACTTGAACGGTTGATTGTACGTTGTTTTGCATCTGCGTATTCTATCAACTTAAGTTTTAGATAGCATCATCTTTTTTAGGTGCTTCAGCATGTTTCCGAATATTTGGGGTCGTCCGTCGCGTTCGGCTAGTAGGATTGATGAAGAATGTAGTAGTAATTACGTTGACGATGAGATACCTATGGGTGTCCGTCATGATGTTATTGTCGTGAGGGACGGTCGGCACAGTCAGGAGGGATCCCAAGATTTTGATCTTGGCATTGGAATCACTACTGAGGGTTCATTTAAGGGGGGTTTAGCTACAGATTTCCTCGTAGGAGGGAATCCGGAATCTCTGTTGGATTGTACAATTCTGTATAAATTTCGCCGCGTCTACCACATCCCTCGCCATGTTTACTTGCATGCTCCTGATGGTGGAGAAATTCGACCGATTGGAATTTACCAGGCATGACTTGCTTATACCACTATCCCTTCAAGGTGGGTTTCAGGCTCCCTTTACCTCGGTTGATCGGTGAGGTATGTGATTATTATGAGATAGCTCCCGGGTAGTTAATGCTTAAAGGATGGCGCACGCTCATGGCGATCGAAGTACTCGCAGAGTTACACGGAATAGACATCGGGCGCAATGAGATATTGACGTGTTACAAGATACAACTTGTTAATGGTGACAGAGGCAGGTATCAATTGAACGCGTGGAAAGTTCCTTGGTTGGGCGACCGAATGATGGTGAATGGCGAAGACGCCGATCGAGATTGGCGTGACCATTATTTTTTTGTTCCTTTTGCGTCACTTGATTTACCGCCGGATAGTCATATTCCGCGTTTATGGAGGGATGCAAGTGAGTGTATTACTTGTCTAGTTAGGACGTCATGCTTTTCATTTTTGCTTACGCATTCATCTCATACTTATCGTATTCGTTTAGTTGTCTTACATTCATCATGTTTCCATTTCAGGTCGCACAGGTGTTTGTTCGAGTCGAGTAGTGCGGGCACTATTCGGAGATTGAGGGAGTTTTGTAACATTAAGGAGCGACGGTGGAAGAAAGTTCTGACTGTGGGCTATCTTAGACAAAGCCGGTTGTGGAAATTAGTCCCTCCTCCTCCACAAGGTATCGATTGTCCATCCAGTCGTGTGGATCGTGAAATTTTGATAGGTCGTAGAGCTCTTAAAATCTTGTACTCTACCCCTTCTCTATTTTTTCCATCTTTGAAACCAGGTGAAAGAACTATTGCATCTTACCTCATGTCTCTACCTCCATACGTTAACTTATCCGGAGACGGTGGTTTGGAGCGGCTACGCCAACTGAAGAATGGCCCGTTGAAGAAAAAATCCAAGGCGAAGTCCTCTGTCGCTTCTACGCCTCCCCCAGCTTGTGGAGCTCAAGATGGAAAGAAGAAGAGACACGTTGATGTCGATGAGTACGCCCTTGAGGATCGTGACATTTGTTTGACTTTTCCTCCGACGGCACATGCCTATTCTAATTTTGCCCCCTACTTTGAGGAGTCAAAGAAGTTATTGTTTCCTTCCGATCGTGAGACATTCAACCAAGTTAGTCTCGCTACCGCTGGCTAGATTGGCTCTGCTAATTTGATCAAGGTATGCCTAACTTTTTTATTTTTATATGTCGTTTCTGTTGATTTTTCATGGTCTTTCTAATGTTTATATGTTCCGTTTGTCAGGGCGTGCAGGCGCTACTCTATTCGAACGAGAAGGCTTTGGAGTTCGATCGTGAGATCAAGCAGTTGAAATCTATGCAAGGTGGACTCCAGAAGGAGATAGCGTCACTCAAGTCAGCTTTAGCTGAGGCCGAAGCGCTAGCTGCTCACAGGTTGAAGGAGCTGCAGGCTAGAGAGATTGATGAGTCTCTTTTGAGTGCTGCTCGGTCAGAAGTTGACGACCTTCGAACTCAATTGGATATTGTAAAGGCTGAGAATGAGTCGGTTGCCATTCAGACTCGAATCAGGGTGAAAGCTCATCTTATGCGCCAGTGGCAGGAGGGAAAGGCCGAGACATGGAATCCCGAGGCTGTTTACGCCCAAGAAAGGGGGCTTGAGGAGATGATCGCCACTGAGGAAGCGAATGTGGCTCAGGCTAGTGGGCTTGCTGAGGATTTCGATCATATTTCGGTAGGAGAGTTCCTTCAGGATGAGCAGCCGGGTGTTGGGACCGGTCACCCTGGCAATTGAGGGTCTTTCTTATTTTAGCATTTGTGTGTTGTAGTTCGCTTTTGACGATTACTCCTTTGATTCGGCCGGGTGTATGTGCCCGAGACTTATGCCTGTATCTTATTATCTGACATTTTACTGTCTTTGTTTAGTTAAGGCAGGGTAGGTGTATCCATTTTTTCCTTTAGTCTAAGTCGAGTTAGTTTACTCGTCTTGGACTAACATTTTGTAGTTCCATTAATGACGTGATCGTTGGGTGCACGACCTTCATGACATATGATAGCCTTGTGTTTTTATTATCACTGAGCCTATCTCTTTATTATGTTTCTTCTTTGTTGACGGATGTGTGACATTAACTATGGTGTGTAGTTTTTCTTCTATTCTTTAACTCTGGCTTGTCTATGGATGCAATTGCGACAGGGACGATTGGGTTGTGCTCCTTAGAGCTGCCTACATACCCATTATAGGGATCAAGCCCGAATGTAATTCTGACAAGTCCTGCATAGAATTTCAGAACCGCTACAAAGGTGGTGTGATTTTTCATAACTTAATGCAAAACAAGATGATGAAAGTAGTTGCGTTACTGTTTGTAGTCGGCGGACGACTATGTCGCATCAGTTTCCTTCGTGCTCAAGTAGAGCATTGACGGTGAAAGATAAATTTTTGACTCCGGAGAGCCTTCCTCCCGTCACGTTCACCTTCTCATTTTGCAATTAGAGTTATGCTCTGGAGAGGCTTTTTGATCGATATCATACGCAAAAGTGTAAAAAGTATTGGCTGCGCTCCGTAGAGCTGCCTACATACCCATAATAGGGATCAAGCCAAGATGTAGTTCTCGAACTATCCTTCATATAATTATCATTACCAGCGTAGTGAAAGTGAAAACAAAATGAAATGAAAGATTAAGTTTAGGAATGATACTGTCTAAGGTGGATGGCGTTCCAGCTGTTGGAGATGTCACGTCCATCCTTTGCTTGGAGTTTGTACGCTCCGTGCCCAACTACTTTGGTGATCAGGTACGGCCCTTCCCACGTAGGGGTGAGTTTTCCAGCGCCTGCTTCTTTGGTATTCTGAAAGACTCGTCAGAGTACCCAGTCACCTATTTTGAAACCTCGTGTTCGTACATGCTTGTTGTAATGTCTGGCAATACTTTGCTGGTACGATGCAAGTCTTATCTTGGCTTTTTCCCTTCTTTCGTCGAGTGTATCAAGCTCGTGACACATTTGCTCCCAATTTTGTTCATCCGTTGTGAGCTCAAATCTGGCTGTAGGTACTTCACTTTCGACCGGAATGACCGCTTCCACTCCGTAGGCTAGAGAGAAAGGAGTTTCTCCTGTTGAAGTTCGAGCGGTCGTTCGGTAGGACCGGAGGACTCCGGGTAGCTCGTCTGCCCACATACCCTTTGCTTTCTCCAGTCTCTTCTTCAGAGTGTTGATTATCGTTTTGTTTGATGATTCTGCTTGTCCGTTCGCCTGTGGGTATCTTGGAGTTGAGAAGCTCAACTTGATGTTCCAGAATTTGCAAAAGTCTTGGAAGTCGGCACGTATGAACTGAGATCCGTTGTCGGTCACAATTTCTTTTGGCACTCCGAACCGACATATAATATTTCTCCATATGAAACCTTTCACCTCTTTGTCTCGGACTTGATGAAATGCTTTTGCCTCTATCCACTTGGTGAAGTAGTCGGTTACGGCCAAGATGTATACTCTTTGTCCAGGTGCGGTCGAAAGCTTTCCTACTATATTCATTCTCCACTTCATGAATGGCCAAGGCGAGCTGATCGAGGTCAGTGTCTCCGGTGGCAGATGAGATACTTGGGCATATCTTTGACATTTGTCGCATCGTCTTACGTAGTCTGATGAATCCGTCTTCATGGTAGGCCAGTAGTATCCGCTTATTAAGGCTCTATGTGCTAGACTTCTCCAGCCGGAGTGGTTTCCGCATTCGCCTTCGTGCAATTCGGCCAGAATATACTTTGCTTCTGCAGGGTTAACACATTGCAAATATGGACCAGAAAATGAACGTTTATAAAGTTTACCTCGAATGACGGAGAAGTGGGCTGCTTGAGCCTTGATGCGGCGAGCTTTATTTTTGTCATCTGGAAGCAAATCATTTTCCAAGTACTCCATTATGGGTGTCATCCACGTCAGAGTACTTGAAACATCGCACACTTGTTCTTCATTTTTCCAGACAGCTGGCCACTGTAGGTAAGTAATGGGTATGGCCTTTGGCTCCGTGGTCTGGATGGAAGATCCCAAGTTAGCTAGAGTGTCGGCATGGTCGTTGTCTCCTCTTGGAACTTGAGTGACAGTGAACTCATCGAAGTGGGATTGCAGTTCTTTTGTTTTATGAAGGTAGGCGGCCATCTTGCTATCTCGGGCTTGATAGTGGCCTTGCATTTGATTTACTACTAGTTGAGAGTCGCTGAAGACGTTGATTTTCTTGACGCCCAACTCCTTAGCCAGCCCCAATCCAGCTATCATAGCCTCATACTCTGCCTCACTGTTTGTGGCTCTGAATCCACATCGGACCACTTGTTCGATCATGTCCCCAGTGGTGAAGTTAAGACTAGACCGAGTCCACTTCCTTTACTGTTTGTTGAACCATCCACGCTAAGTTTCCAGATACCGGCCGATTGACCTTCCGTTAAGCAGCAAAGCTCTTTCTCTGCCTGCACTTGCAAGTTAGGAGTAAAATCAACTATGAAATCAGCTAATACCTGTGACTTTAAGGAAGTCCTTGGCTCGTAACTAATGTCGTATTCGCTCAGCTCCACCGCCCACTTAGTCAGTCTGTCGGAGAGCTCTGGCTTGTGCAGTATTGATTTTAGTGGAAAGGTGGTGAGGACTACGATCGGATGACATTGGAAGTAGGGACGGAGTTTCCGAGCTGTGTGGACAAGCGCCAGCGCCAACTTTTCCAGCTGGGTATATCGAGTCTCTGTATCTAGTAAGGATTTGCTCACGTAGTAGACATGGGATTGTTTTCCCTTATCTTCTCGAACAAGGACTGCGCTGACCGCTGCATCCGACACGGCTAAGTACACATACAGGGTTTCCTTGTCCATAGGCTTGCGGTGGGCTGGTTAGGTACTGTTTGAGCTGCTTTAGAGCAACTTCACACTCCGCTGTCCATTCGAACGTTTTTTATTTTCGCAGAGTGTTGAAGAAAGGATGGCAACGCTCCGATGATTTGGATATGAATCGGCTGAGGGCGGCAATTCTTCCTGTCAGCTTTTGTACGTCCTTGACGCAAGTTGGGGAAGTTATCCTTTGGATTGCATCTATTTGTGCCGGATTTGCCTCTATTCCCCTTTGTGTCACCAAGTAGCCAAGAAATTTTCCTGCAGTAACACCAAAAGAGCATTTAGTAGGGTTGAGTTTCATGTTATATTATCTAAGAATATCAAAAGATTGTCGAAGGTGGTCGATGTGATCTCCCGTGTGGAGGGACTTGACGAGCATGTCGTCAATGTAGACTTCCATCGTTCTCCCAATCAAGTCTGTGAACATTTTGTTGACCAAGCGTTGGTAAGTTGCTCCCGCATTCTTGAGCCCGAAGGGCATGGCTTTATAACAGAAGATGCCGAGGTTGGTCATGAAGGCTGTCTTCTCTTGATCATCCGGGTGCATCAGAATTTGATTGTATCCTAAGTATGCGTCCATGAAGCTCAGCAGCTCGTGTCCGGCAGTGGCGTCCACCAGCATGTCTATGTGAGGTAATGGAAATGAATCCTTTGGGCATGCTTTGTTCAAATCGGTGAAGTCTATGCACACGCGCCACTTTCCATTCTTTTTCTTCACGACCACTACGTTAGCAAGCCACTCCGGATAGTGGACTTCTCTAACCAACCCGTTATCAAGCAGCTTCTGGACTTCTTCGTTGATGACTTTGTTTCTTTCAGGAGCAAACTTTCTCCTCTTTTGCTTTTTGGGAGGGTAGACCGGATCGACTTGTAACCTGTGTACAATAATGTTAGGATCAATTCCAGTCATGTCCGCATGGGACCAAGCAAAACAATCATAATGATCAGCTAAGAATTTGATGAGCTATTCTCTGAGGATTGGAGTGAGTTGAGCTCCAATCCGGACGGTGTGGTCAGGAAAGTCTGGATGGATTGAGATTTCGTCCAACTCGACCATGTCTGGTTCGTCTGGCTATTGCGACTTGGTGTCGGACGGTCCCTGTTGCTGTAATTGCTATAAGGTGGTTGGCTTGGCTTTCATGGTCGTCTGGTAGCATGCACGTGAATCTTTTTGGTCTCCTCTTATCTCTCGTATCCCCTTAGGGAGCTCACAATGTTTATTATACCAAATCTTGCAAGCTTGATTAACTTCAAGGTATAATAATAAGGTTGGGCGGGTACTACCTAAGGAAGTAATAAGAATTAATTAATTAGGAGTAGTCAGATGAGCTCTGCTCCTAATTAATTGGCGGATATCAGGATTCTTAAACACGAGATCGCACTAAGCAAAATACCAGCCCTGATCTATGTAATTGGAACAGAGCGGTAAATCAATTATAATTCTTTAGCGGAATGAATTATAGCTCTAATTTAGATAAGTATTTAGGGTTGAACACAGTAGTTATCTTATTAGGTAAGACTCAACTCTGTTCTATATCTAGGTCTCTGGAATGACCCAATCACCTCAAGATGAATCAGAAGTTAATATTGAGCCCAATAGCTGGTTTAGACCAAGAAAGTAGGCTTGTGGGCCATGGGCCCACAAGTGGCGGCACATATAGGGTTTTAACCCTAGTGGCCCCTACCTTTAGGCCCAAGACTTGCACTCAGGCCCAATGTGTGTTTTGGATAAGATCTTATTTAGATAAGATTCTATCCAAATTATTTAAGATTTGATTTGATCCAAATCTTAATTAATATTTGATTAGATATTTAATTAACTAATATAACACACACACACACACAATCTCTCTCCCGGTATAATTATGATTAATTATATAAAGTAATTAGGTTAACACCGTGAATCAGTATGCGTGTGTTGGCCTTGCGGTAGGGGGTTAAAGCCTTGGACCAATAGTCTCGGGTTTGAGTCCTCCGTGGCGCGACCTTAAAATTTGTCTGATAAAAAAAACACCGTGAATCACTTAATTATTATGCACTCATGAGATTCTGTGAGAGAGTGAGAGAGAAAGGCGGCTGCAACAACTATTTCTTCAAGAAAAAGAATTCGAGTTGACTTCATTCAATCGAAGTGCAAGGCGTGATCCAAGATCCAATCTCGAATCGACGCCCACCTTGTTGCTTGAGCACGAGGAACGGGATACACTAATAATCTAGACATGTAGATTATCGACACTAGCCTAAAGGTATACTTCGATCACTACATGTAATTGTTTGCATTTAAATTACAACAACCGATTTTGATCCGTGGGCAGAATCGGATCACCTTCGATCGGCACTTCCATCATTTTTATGATGTTCATAGGCAGATTATTGTTGCTGCTGATGATTGTCATGTTATGGGTATCATCTGGTTCAGAATCTACTGTTTGTGAGATATTTTGTGAGATAATTTATTAATCTGTGATTGCAAATGTTTCAGCCGCGAGGATTATTATGTCGTCACTTTTTTTGTGTGTGTTTAAGAACATGAAACTTCGAAGCATTCCAGAGAGGTATATATTGAACCATTGGAAAAAGTTTGCATGCCCTAAATTTGTTGGAATTTTTTTTATCGCGCATGATGTTATTGTAGCTGCATTGAATGATGTGGTGTCTAATTTTTATAGTTGTTTTGGATTTGTAAAAGATACCAAACATATGAGCGAGTTCAGACGTGATATGAGAGAGTTGAAAGATAAGCATTTTAATACTATTCATTCAGCTAGCTCCATTAGGAGATGACAAAGATGATGCATTTCACCAGTTTTATGGTTCTACTATACCTGACAAGGTTTCAGCATTGCCTTCTGACATGCTGAAAATGAAGGGAAGTGGTCGCAGAATGAAATTAAAGGAGACGGAGATACTACATACACTTAGAGCACCGAGAAGATGCAACAAATGCAAGAAATGTGTCATCGTGATGCTAGGAATTGTCCAAATGCTTCCTCTTCAAATTCTGGTGTATGAAGATCTCCCTAATTGTTTAGTTTCTATTTTTTTTAGTTGAACTTTTTTAGAAGTTTTCAGTTTCTTTTGGTTTATTTCTTAAAATTTGTTGAATGTTCAGTGACACTTTATTAGAAGAGAAGTTATTATTATTTTTAATTACTTATTTTAGATGATGCACATATAGCAATTTATTTCGGTTACTTCTTGTTTATTAATTAATGTTTGTTGAATGTTTAGTGACATTAATTTGGAGGATAAATTTAAAAAAGTTTTGGTGAATTACTTAGTTTATATGATTTTGTTTATTGTGCTCGTTATAATGCACAAATATCAATATTATAATGCATTTCTTTAAATCATGTAATGCATCAAAGTGCATTACGTAAATTCAGAATATGCAAATATGAGAGTTTGACTCATATAGAAATAAATCTTGGTGTCAAAAATAGGAATAAATCTGGACCGTTGATCTTAGTTAGATCTATGTTTGCATTAATTTAAGCATGGTTACAAGGTACAATAAACATGATTATGTTTAAACATCAATTTATACATTAATAAGTATAATAGTATTATAATAAGCATAATTTTATACATATTTAAGCATGACTTTGTATACTTTTAAGCATTGTTCTCATTTTCTCACGCTATGATTTATTTGCACACGATATATATGAGTGTGTGTGTGAAATATTTTCGAAAACCTAATTGACTAATGAAATTTCATAGTCATATATACAAACTAATTGTATACAAAAAATATGTGCACTGGAATTCGAATATTAAAATGTTGCATACGAATATCAACCATTGAATATTTAATTTTTTTTTCAGCCCAATTTGTGTATCAAATGTAGAAATGAGGTATTTGTAAGACAATCAAAAATTATATTAAAAACATGCCAAGTATAGTGGGAATGAGTGTATATATATATATATATGAATTTGAATATCATAGGGACAGAGTATGTAGATGGATTTGATTTAAGTTTGACTTCATAGTAATGGAGTAGAGGCAGCACACTGTAAAATCTTGCAGCTTTACATCGTCAGACGCAAGTGTAGGTCCCGATAAGTAGATATTGGTGTATGGGGGGGGATACACCAATTAGCCAACAATTTTGACTTTTCAAAACAATTTGATCTTACTGAGTCGTCACTTCAGTTAATCAGAGCAGTTTAGTTTTTCCAGCTCAAACAGTGAACTGCTGAGCTTGCAAAACTAACCTGCGTGCGGAAGTTTGGTGGAAAGGTTGGCTTACAGTTTTCAACACAGTTTTCAAAGACAGTGCACATGCAAGACAGGTTACAATCGTGCAGGTTGTGAATCATGCAAACTGTGTAAATAAAGATAACAGAGAGGCACGAGGAGTTTTTATCGTGGTTCGGAGTAAACAGCTCCTACGTCCACGCCAGATCCCGTTGAATCTGTAATCCCTTAACCGAGATCTTTCGCTCCTTTTTAACACTGGTGGAGGTTCCAGTCCAAATTCAAATCTCTCTTTAGACTGAATCTAGCACGAATCTTGAGTCGTGACTCTTCTAACTTTACATACAAACTTACATACAATCTTACTAATCCTGAACGGCTAGCACTAATAATCAAACTGAAAAGCTGTGAAGAGCTATCACCGTTTGAGATACAACTCTTATCAACTACACTGAATATCAACAAGTATGGTAGTGAGAGTGTGGATTGTGTTATAGTAAGACAGATACTAGAAAGAATAGAAATCTTCAAAGATCAACACTTGGGAAAGCTCTTGTAATTTCGAGTGTTGATTGTGTGAATGTTTGGCTTGAGATTTCTGCAGCGTTTTAGCTTGTAATTTGAGTTTCCCGTATCTTCTTCCTTGAATGTCTTGAGGTATTTATAGAGAAGCATTTGTAATAGAGCCGTTGTGTGTGTCAGGATGAGCAGAGTCGTACACTGACACAATTAGTCGTTGAGTTGAGGACAGGTTCCTCAGTCACAACTCAGGTTTGACTTTGCAGGTCGAGCTTCCTATACCTCTATCTATCTTCAGTCTCTGTAACCTTCGAATGAGATCTTCAAGTATGATTAGGACAGGTTACATAGACAGATTACATAGTGGAACATTATAACAGGTTTGAGTAGATTAGGTACAAGGTTGCACTTCCAACCTTGACCTTTACATAGCAACCTGTTTTAGTTGAAGATTGATCTAAGCACGGAGATTAGTTTGTTCCAATTAACGTCTATCGACTAAGTGTGGTTTCTAACAACATTATCAAAACTATTAAAGGGTTCCCAACAATTTCCCCCTTTTTGATAATGCCGAAACCCACACTTTACATCTTGACTTAGAATGTTTGAATTTCACAAGAAAAAGTGATCAAGATTCGATGTCCAGCCAGCTGCATGAGAAAAAGTGTTAGGAAATTTAAAGCATAACAAGCAGAGGCCTGGACAATGAGATTTTGTCGTCAGGAACAAAATATGATCATTTCTCATTTATAGTATCAGCAGAATTGATGTGTACAGTTTACAGGGTTGATACGATAAACAAATGAAAAACGATCTACTTCCTCAGAGTCTTGAATCTTTCTTCAACGATCTTCTCATTGCTTACTGTTCCAGTAGATGCATAGATTCTGTCGCGGATCGACTTGTACTCGTCGCAGCTTGTGGTCTTGCAACCGTATTGACCTGCGATTCTCCTTATGAAAGTGTTGGTTCGGTCGATATCTGGGGTATCAGTGCCGCAGACAGTGGGAAGTTGGAAGGTCTCTTTCTTGGGCGGATTGATTGTGACCTTCGCCTCTGCAGCTTTCGCACGAACTCTTTTAATGAATTCGCGGTCAGGAAAAGATTGCATCCAGTTGTAGAAGGCGGTCCTGGTATCGCCAGTGAAGCGAGTATCAATCTGCAACCAGTAATGATGTAGGATGAACTAGTTCAGAAACTCGTCCCACAGAGGTTGATCATCAACGGGTAGCCAATCAATTGGCTCTCTGTTGTCCGCTTGCTCCTTGCAGGTTTCAAGACCCTGGAAGCATGCTAAGCGAGCTTTGTCCTTGGCTCTCTGTTTCCTCAGATCTGCAAGAAACAACTTCTGCTTGCCTTCATTTTCGCATTCATCTGCAGTGTATCCAGCTTCTGCCATCATCTGGATAAGGGCGGCAACACCCAGTTCCTTCTCTTGCTCAGACAGCTTCTGGACAGCAGGTTGAGGAATAGCTGTCACAGGCAGAGCAGCTTCTGATTGAGTGAGAGGAGGTTGTGTGACCTTTTTCTCCTTGCCCTTTGCTTTGGTAGCAATGTGCTTGCCTCTCCCTTCCCCCTTTTCGGCATTATCAATTAATTGCTGAACAGTGGTGTTGAGGGAGGCTTGCTCGTTGGAGAGTAAGGACAGATCGGTGCAGATCTTTTCTTTAAACTGCAGGAGGGAATTGATATTCCCTTGCATCTCTTCTTCTGCCTTCAGGGAGCTGGATGAAGCATGAGCGAGCTTTGAAGAGAAGGTGTTGACAAGCTGATTGAGCTGTTCGAACTCATATCGCAGGTTGTCAACCGAAGATGAGTATGCGACCTTCAGTTCAGACAGCTGGGTGGGAAGCAGCTTGTCCATTTCAGCTTTCAGTCGGGCGGAGAAGAAAGTTTCAAGCTGGCTTGCCACTTCATCCTTAACGACCTGTGGCATTTCAGACTTGATATTTTCTAGCATGGCAGACGCTGCTGTGTCCATGGCATCTATTTTGTCTGCGATCTTCTGGTGTTCAGCAACCTCGGTGGCCTGTACCTTGGAAACTTCCTCAATGATAAATTTCTTCAAGTCTGCTTGAACAGAAGTGAGAGAAGTTCCTGTGGTTGCGACAGAGTAGACCGGTGCATGAACATGATCGGACACTGCATCTCCACTGTTTCGGGGTGGAGAAGGAATGGGACTGAATTCTTCGTCTTCTAGAAACCTGTCATTGTAAGAGTTGCGATCGTTAGAGTAGAAAGGTTTCAAGTCGACATTTACTACCTTGGCCTCTCTCTTCATCCTGGAGAGGATGAACTTCTTGAAGCAGTCGCGAGCTTCAGGAATGGAAGCGTAGCCAAAGAATCTCCCAAGGTTGTGCTCTTCAACCTCGAGCTGTTCGATGGAGTGGACAAGAAAGATGGACTTCAAATCACAGTACGATCTATCCTTCCCATCAAGCAGAGCACGAAGCCGGATTGCCATTGACCTGGTCTCCGGAGTGAGATCAATTCCGGGAAAAGACTCCGTGACAGTCTTCTCAGCATCGATCTCGATGGAGTTGACCAACATGGCAGCTGCAGTCTTGATCGGATCTTCTTGTACATCATCATCATCGGAAGAAAGGATGAGATGGAGTTCAAGCTCTGGAGGCGAGCTGTGATGATGAGAAGCTTCACCGGACTGCTGGTGGATGACGATGGAGTGATCTGGAATTTCTTCCTCAAAATTGGTGTCATCCTCCGGTTGAGATTCGCTGTGACTTCGACCAGCTTGCTCCGAAGCTGTTGATTGGAAGATATCACGAATAGAGGGCACGGGTATTGAAACCTGTGCATCGAGAACTGTCTGTTCTGGGATGTCTTCGAGTGTTCGACGAGCAGGTTGATGCTGAACTTCTATGGAGGCAAACTCCGTATGCAACCTGCGTGATATGGGAGTTGGAGATTTGATGCGAACAGACTTGGCAGGTCTGTCGAGCTGCTTGTTGGGGTAAGCTGTCTCTTTCTCCTAATGTCACGCTGCTCAGGCGGTACCCAAGCTGGGTTAGATCGACCCATGGCATAGAGGAATGGCTTCACCATATCGTCATTCTTGGCAAAGACAGTCATGTCAACACCAATTATGAGTTCGAGCTGCTTCTGGTCCTTGGGGACCTTCTCTTTGGTGAAGTGAGTCATTCCACTCCAGTTGAGGTTGGGGTGGAGGCAGAGAATGAGAGAGCAGATCTTGGTGCCTAGACGCAGGTTCCTGGCAACGCGGAAATCGGTCACCACATCTCCGTCATAGGTGATCGCGAGCTGTTTGACTTCTTCATTGATGAGCTCGAGGAGAAACCGGGCCCAGTTCACGTGTAGACGCTGCACGATTGCAGTCATCACCCTAAACTTCGCTGGAGTGACAGCGTCGTGGTTACCAGAGTAACCAAGGAAGATTTTGTGAACGAAGTCGAAGAGAGCTCTGTACGCAGGTCTCAGTAGAGGTCGAGCGAACTTTCTTCCATCATACTTGACTGCGGGCTGCATAAGAGCTGTCTGGTAAACTGCTTCCAGATCTGCATCCGGAACGTCCAGAATTAAACCCATGGGCTTGTGATACAGGATCTCCACGGTTCCTGAATCAGCAATGCCGTAGGTTCGAGAGATGAGCGAGAGAATTGGAATGGGCTCATCTGGTATACCAGGCAAAGGAAGATGGAATTATGCGGAGTCGACATCTTCAGGGCAATAATACGATAGAAAGAACATGGCGACTTGCTGCGGAAGCCAGAACCTCGGCTCATGAGTGATGATCTTGTAAAATCTATCTGCTTCCTGGATGGCGGAGTACATCTCGTTTAAACCGGCGTAATCATAAGTTGAAAGATTTGCCGCAGGCTCTGTGAGAATGTACTGTTGAAGATATTGGATCTTCTGTTCGGTGGTTTGAGGTGGGGATTGAGACGTAGATTCTCCTGCCATTTCAAGAATGAAAAGAAAATTGTGAGTGTGAAATTTTTGAAAGTGAGTTGCAGAGAAAAAAATGGCGGAAGAATGCAGAAATTGAATTGAGAACGACGATGTACAGTCATATGAATATATATAAGAGATAAAACGGGCGGTTGAGATTGAAGTAAATCAACCGTTCAACGGATGGGATTGAATCCCTGGAAATCCGTGAGATAGTGGGCGCGTGGGATTGGTTGAGTATCCCACTCGCACTACCCTATCACTCAACCGTCGCCTCGCATTAAATGCGAATTTGATACTATGCATGCGCTTTTTGACACACATGGAAAGTGTAGCAAGAATGTTGAGTACTGTGTCAGAATATCCTTAACAAAGATTTCAATAAATAACAAAATACATGCTTCAATAAATGAAAATGATTGATAAGGTAAATAATTGATTAAGTGAAGCAGAAGTATTTCATTGAAATTTAAATATTTGGAAAAATTAAGGCATATCTTTGACACATATAAAACTTGATTAAGAAAATGGAGACTGATACAGGTCATCCATTACACTTCCCTAGTCAGACTGTCTCATTCACAGTTTCTGATCCAAAAAGGTTCCACTGGTTGTCAGTTCACAGCTCTTATCTAGCTGGACTGTCCTCTGTCCTTTGTGAACTGCTCTTGTGCTTTCTTTTCACCGATGTGAGTTTTGATGAATTCCCACAGCTTTGCGTTCTCAGTTTGCAAGGCTGCAATCTTTTCATCAATATACAGCTTGCTCTCCAATTCCAGTATGTTGAGCCTTCGAGACATTTTAAGAAACTCTGCTTTGTAGAAGGCTAACATCTGGTCCACTGCTGTGGAGCTGTTGAGATAGGATGTAGGAGCTTCAGTGTCAGGAGCTTGGGACTGAGCTTTGGACGGGAAACCTGGAGGGGTGCCTGGAGAGGACTGTTCGACAGCAGGTTTCACTCCAACCTGTGGAGAGGCAGGTTGCGTTGTGGACGGTGGTGTGAGATCTGCCTCTATACGGATTGCTGTTGTTGATCTTGTGATCCGCTTTCGAGAAGGCGCAGATTGCAGATCCTCCAGCTTCCTCTTTCCTTTTCTAACTGACTCAGCCTCGACTCGGTCTCCTTCATTTTCTTCACTACTATCTTCTTCTTCAACTGTATCTTCCTTTGATTCACGCATTTCTGTGAGTAGAAGCTTGGCTGCACCTTTGGCCTTGTTGATCTTGTGTGGCAAGATGCCAAGAATCATGATCAACTGGTTGCAGGTGTGAGGTACCAGCTTGTCGTTAGGAAATCCAGAGCAGACTCGCCACGTGCGATTTGTAAGCGTTCTCTGCAGTATAATAGAGAGCTTGGTGCCATGACGAAGTTGCATGTTGGCCTTGATCCTGGCAGGTAGCTCTGCAGCTTCCTTGATGAACAGATTGACCAGCAGCCTGGCCCAGTTAACATTTAACTGCTTCACCACAGCAGTTAGCAACTTA